>CM032447.1:20505056-20545053 GCA_019049505.1 Pachyrhynchus sulphureomaculatus
TTGCATATATATATCTATATATATATATATATATATATATATATATATATATATATATATATATATATATATATATATATATATGAAGGGTACAGGGGAAAAACGATATATGTCCACTTTTTTTCGATTTTGAGATTTTGATACCATCTGATAGATCTCTGGAGGTACTATAACGTGTATAAACCTGTTTATTGAAAAAAAAAAAATCGTAGGCTGTATAAATCAATGGAAAAAAAATTCTCATACAGGGGAAAAAAAAAACGATACAAGTCCAGATTGGTGTGGGGAAGAAACGATTTATGTCCAGTCTGGGCTAGCGGGGCGCGCCCTGTTGCGCCGGGCGCGATGTGACAATAGACATGCGCGGCCGGCCACGCCCACTCCACACCATGCATGACTTTCAGCTTTAGTTTGTATGATTGACTGAGGTTTAATGTGTGAATTTTGTCAGTGGTAAATTTTCAATATTTTATTTCGTTAATATTCCTTTAATTTTACTACAAGTTGTTACTTTTTACTAGGCAGTTTTAATTTTATAAGATTATACAATTTTACATAACTAATAAATTAACATGGACAACGGATTTGACTCAAATAGTGATGAAAATGAAGATCTTAAAATAGATAAACCCAAGAAACGCATGAAAACTGGAAGATTAAGGGAAGTTATGAAAAAGTTGAAACATACAACCTATGAGCTTGGGGAAAACTGCTTGTGTAAACGATTTAAATGTTTCGAATTAGTTGTAGCCGAAGAAAGAAAACGATTAATACGTGAGTTTAATGGTCTTGGTTCATATAATAGTCAGAACATGCACCTGAGTGGTCTGATGACCATTTTACCAGTGGAAAGGAGGCGATCAAGGAAAAGTGAAAATAAGGTTCAAAAGTCTGCAAATTTCAATTTTCGTGTTCGTGTTTTTCTTGATGGTGTTTTGCAGGATGTGCCTGTGTGCATGAAAGCGTTCATTGCTTTGCATGGAGTAACTCCACGACGAATTCAAACGCTTCGAGATAATCTTTTGAAGTTTGGTGAAGCAAAAAAAGATATGAGAGGAACACATAAAAACCGTCCAAGAAAGCTGCCAAGTGAAACAGTGGAACAAGTGTGTGAATTTTTGAAATTACTAAGAGGTCGAAAATCCCATTATTCGTTACACGATTCAAAAAGGATCTACTACATGAAAATTTGAATATAAAAAAGCTGCATGAAATGTATTCAGGTAAGAATGGAGATAAAAATATTTCATATGAATCATTCAGAACAATTTTCGAGTCGAAGTTCAACATCAGATTTGGTTATCCAAGAAAGAATACATGTGGTAGTTGTGATTTATTAACAGCAGAGGAAAATGCTCTAAAGCAAAGACTAGAAAACAATAGTAGCATTGATTCGGCAACTGAAAATTCTATCAAAAAAGAGCTAGAAGAAATAAAAATAAAAAAACAACTTCATTTGAGAAAGGCTGCACACGAGCCTTTCTGTAATCTGGCATTACTTTTATGTGAAATAATGCGGTTTTTCAAAAGACGCGAAGTTTGTCCTATATAGCTCAGATTACATTCTCTACAAGGTATGTTATAAACAATGTTATAATTATGCTGTAATGCATTTGGATATTTTATTGGTGTGTAAAGAAATCTGAGATTGTTGTCGCATCTTAGAGCAAATTTAATGTTGCAATCTTTGCAACATTAAATTTTGCATATATATATCTATATATATATATATATATATATATATATATATATATATATATATATATATATATATATATATATATATATATATATATATATGAAGGGTACAGGGGAAAAAAAAAAAAAAAACGATATATGTCCACTTTTTTTCGATTTTGAGATTTTGATACCATCTGATAGATCTCTGGAGGTACTATAACGTGTATAAACCTGTTTATTGAAAAAAAAATCGTAGGCTGTATAAATCAATGGAAAAAAATTCTCATACAGGGGAAAAACGATACAAGTCCAGATTGGTGTGGGGAAGAACGATTTATGTCCAGTCTGGGCTAGCGGGGCGCGCCCTGTTGCGCCGGGCGCGATGTGACAATAGACATGCGCGGCCGGCCACGCCCACTCCACACCATGCATGACTTTCAGCTTTAGTTTGTATGATTGACTGAGGTTTAATGTGTGAATTTTGTCAGTGGTAAATTTTCAATATTTTATTTCGTTAATATTCCTTTAATTTTACTACAAGTTGTTACTTTTTACTAGGCAGTTTTAATTTTATAAGATTATACAATTTTACATAACTAATAAATTAACATGGACAACGGATTTGACTCAAATAGTGATGAAAATGAAGATCTTAAAATAGATAAACCCAAGAAACGCATGAAAACTGGAAGATTAAGGGAAGTTATGAAAAAGTTGAAACATACAACCTATGAGCTTGGGGAAAACTGCTTGTGTAAACGATTTAAATGTTTCGAATTAGTTGTAGCCGAAGAAAGAAAACGATTAATACGTGAGTTTAATGGTCTTGGTTCATATAATAGTCAGAACATGCACCTGAGTGGTCTGATGACCATTTTACCAGTGGAAAGGAGGCGATCAAGGAAAAGTGAAAATAAGGTTCAAAAGTCTGCAAATTTCAATTTTCGTGTTCGTGTTTTTCTTGATGGTGTTTTGCAGGATGTGCCTGTGTGCATGAAAGCGTTCATTGCTTTGCATGGAGTAACTCCACGACGAATTCAAACGCTTCGAGATAATCTTTTGAAGTTTGGTGAAGCAAAAAAAGATATGAGAGGAACACATAAAAACCGTCCAAGAAAGCTGCCAAGTGAAACAGTGGAACAAGTGTGTGAATTTTTGAAATTACTAAGAGGTCGAAAATCCCATTATTCGTTACACGATTCAAAAAGGATCTACTACATGAAAATTTGAATATAAAAAAGCTGCATGAAATGTATTCAGGTAAGAATGGAGATAAAAATATTTCATATGAATCATTCAGAACAATTTTCGAGTCGAAGTTCAACATCAGATTTGGTTATCCAAGAAAGAATACATGTGGTAGTTGTGATTTATTAACAGCAGAGGAAAATGCTCTAAAGCAAAGACTAGAAAACAATAGTAGCATTGATTCGGCAACTGAAAATTCTATCAAAAAAGAGCTAGAAGAAATAAAAATAAAAAAAACAACTTCATTTGAGAAAGGCTGAACAATTTTACGAAATGAAGAAAATGTACCGGAAGAAATCTGTTAAATCTGAATCTTTAGAGGCAATCGCAATAGATTATCAAAAAAATTTGCCTACACCGAATATCACAACTAACGATGTCTATTATAGACGCCAACTTAATTTTATATCATTTAATGTCCATGTTCTTTCAAATGGTCAGTCTATTTTCTACACTTATGATGAATCTGTAGCTCACAAGGGAGCAGATCAAGTTTGTTCTATGCTGCACCATTTCATTAATATTGTTTTATCTGCACAGGTTCGCCAACTAGTCATATTCTGCGACTCGTGTGCAGGCCAAAATAAAAATTTATCCGTTTTTAGATTTCTATTCCAACAAGTACTGGTCGGCCGTTTTGACCAGATTCAAATGATTTTTCCAATCAGAGGACACAGCTACTTGGAATGTGACAAAAACATGAGCCTAGTGGAGTCAAAATCGTATACAGAAACGCCGGATGACCCTCCCATAGACGAAGGAGACTAATATTGGTTTAAATACGATGAATTTGAAATTTTTAACTTCTGAATTTTTTTCTTTTCTTTAATAAAATATAAATAAATATTTTAATCTTTATCTAATAAAAAAGAATATAATAATATTATTATTGTTTATTTATTGTACCATAATGTGACTCTGTAAAAACGAATGGATTTTTTATATTTCATGCCCTTCATACAGGGGAAAACGGTATATGTCCAAGAATTTTAGGAACATGTTTGCGCATTTTCAAAATTTTCGCCATTTTTTTTAAGCAATTTGTAAATTTTATTTAAGAGATCCAAACTAAAATTTTATTTAATAAAATTCTGCACCTTTTGCTATAAACAAAATTCAAAAATTTAATAATATGGGGAACGTACCGAGTCCGTAAACCTTATTTTTGCTCTCCTGAAAAATTTACTCCCATGGACATATATCGTTTTTCCCCTGTACCCTTCATATATATATATACATATATATATATATATATATATATATATATATATATATATATATATATATAGATAGATAGATAGATAGATATATATATATATATATATATATATATATATATATATATATATATATATATATATATATATATATATATATATATATATAGATAGATAGATAGATATATATATATATATATATATATATATATATATATATATATATATATATATATATATATATATATATATATATATATATATATATATATATATATATATATATATATATATATATATATATATATATATATATATATATATATATATATATATATATATATATATATATATATATATATATTTTATATATATATATATATATATATATATATATATATATATATATATATATATATATATATATATATATATATATATATATATATATATATATATATATATATATATATATATATATATATATATATATATATATATATATATATATAACTATTTATATATATATATATATATATACCCCACAGCCAGCAATACCTACCATCCCCTGCTACGCTAAGTCCGACGCCGTCTACCAAGACCCTTGGACCCTCTACCCCCGGATTAGCTTAAGTTAGTCCTAATCAATTTTAAGTTTAATCTGCGGTTTTATGTTCATGAAATATCTTAAGTTTTCTCACCACTTTTATATAAAATCCTTAACTAAGCTAAGTTAGTGAGGTCCCTGACATGTATATATCTTAAGATCCAATATGTATACTCACGTTTTTCTTAGTCAATCATGTATAATAGTAATAGCAATTGTAGCTAGCTAATAAGTTAAATACTAAGCTATATATGAGTTGAAAATAATTCCTTTGGTGGTAACAGAGTCAAAATGTTTTATACAATTTTCGTTTAATTAATTAACGAATAATTGTAACGAAGAGCATGGTTGGCTGGCTGGTTGTAGGCGGGGTAGGCTTTTGTGCCTGTTTGTGCACTGCAGCCTCTTGGTTTATTGTGCTCCCGTCCCTTGGGTACAAGAGCGTCGTCCTTTTGAGAAGGTTTATTAGCTTCCCTCCAAGTTTTTCATGTGTTCATTTTGCCACGATGTGGATCTCCGAATAGTTTATGTCTGTTACGAGTTGAAGCCGCACATTCGATGTGCATAGAGGTTTCTTCCTCTTCGGTCTGTCGTAGGACCATTGTAGATACCTATTTTGTGTAAATGTTTCCTCAGATGATAGTGGCCGATGATCAGTCCCAAAACTAGTTTGCGTTGCGCCCTTGTTAAAAAAAGGATGTTGTTAATAGAATATTTTTAATTGAGATCTTGATTGGCTATATGAATATTCCTAACTTACATATTTAAATTTTTTGGCGTATGATATAGGACACTCGTAAGTACTGTTCTATAATTTTTTGTCTAATTATTATTTTCGTAATTATAATTTTTTATAATTGGAAAAAAAAAACGTTCAACACCACTTAGCTTAAAACATAGAATAGTTTCTGTAAGTTTCGTAAGAATCGGTTAAAAATTGACGAAGTAATAGCAGTTTAAAAGAAGTGCCGTTGCGTAGGGTTTTCGGAGCAGGTAGCGAGCAGCTGCTCTCGGGGCAATCTTCGCCGACCTTAACTCCATTTTAATGTATTTTAAACTTTTTCTTTTATAATATAACACAAGGAGATTCTTCAATTGTCCTTCTTAGAAGGGACAAGGTATTCACATCTGCTATTCTAAGGTTCTATATTCGAAACTGGGAGTTTGTTCAGTACTGTTGTACAGTTCACTTGTAGCAATTCAGACGTAGCAGTTATTAAAGTTGATAATTTAATTACCTTTTTTAAATATAATGACAGCTATGGGAGTTCATTGTGGCCGAAATGTACATGACTACACAGCTAAAGTGGACGGAGAACGAATTGGTCTGGCCGAGCGACAATTGCCACAAAGGACAAAAGAAGTTAGAATACGTCATAGACAAAAACAAATTAGTATTCTAGAAGCTCAAATAGCTGACGAAGATTCAGCATATGGACCTGGAGTCGATGATTCATTTATAGGTCAGAATTTATTTTTGTAATACTTTTTTTAAACTGATTTTTTAAACTTTAAACGCGTTTTTCTCGAAACTACTTTTTCTTGAAAATCGCTTGGCTGTGTGTAAGATATCTCAAGAACCACTGAACTGATTTTATTGAAATTTGAATTTCAATTGCTTGTCTTTAAATGAAGGAATTTTGATTTTTTCAGGAACTTTATTTATAATTAGCAACAATGTAAAACGCGGTAACGTCATTTTTTCGCTTTTCTGTTTAAACCAATGATATTTGATGAATTTCTTTTTAAAATCCTTCGCTCGAAGGAAAGATTAATCCTCTAGTAAATTAATTTCATTGGAAATTTTGATTTCAGATGATCCAGCTCCCAGTAATCATGCACACCTTAATACTCCTTAAAAAAAAAGGGATCGCAGGGGGACGGGTGTAGCGCAGTCATTTTTTTGTTCTTTTTTTTAAATTAAAATTTTATAAATTGTATTTTAAGCCATGCATTATTATATAAAAATAAAAAACTTATCTAATAAATAGTTTCGTTAAAAAATTTAAAAAAAAAAAGCTTTTTTTTCGGCTCCATAGCTAGGTACAAACATATTACAATATCAAATATAATGGTATCGAAAAATAAAACTGAATTGGACAACACATCATTATGTATGTGAAGCTACAAATGAAGAAACTTGTTTTCATAATGTATTTTCCAAATGGTAAAGGGGCGCCACCGATACTTCTTTAATAAGGTACGTACATTAAAAATATTATTAAAGCAAAAAAGGAAAAACACCCTTTTTACCAATAATTAATTAACAGTATCATTAATCAAAAGTAAACCCTTTACTTCTGACAGTTCTGTTTATATAAACACTTTTATACTTTTAAAAGATACCGCCGTAATGAAAACATTATTAATTAAAGTCGAAAATTAGAAACATCTATTAGTAGTTTACTCTCAAAGCAAGAATATTTAATAGGAAAACTTGGCGAGTTTTAATTTAATTCAAAACAAACAACAATAAACATAAAACTTCTATTATATTTTCGACTTTTATAAATATCAAAACCGAATTTAATGAACGATCCGCCGTACTAAAATTAATTAAAAAAGCAAAAATAACCTTTCAAAGGGAATACAATAATTCGATTGTTGGTAATGAATTTGCAGTTCTTGTTTTAAGATCAAAATTACGGAAATTATTTAAGTTAATAATTTTATTAAAAGTTCATTTTATTTTGTCACTATTAATTAACTATGTTGGGAATGTGGAATCTTTCGCACAACGACACTACTCAGTATCTATCACCACTACACCAAGCATTTTATTTTTGCACTCGACGCGCGTTTCGCTAACCATGTTAGCTTCATTAGGAGCGATGATTGACTCAATCATCGCTCCTGATGAAGCTAACATGGTTAGCGAAACGCGCGTCGAGTGCAAAAATAAAGTGTTTGGTGTAGTGGTGATATAAACTGAGTAGTAAACACTTTATTTTTGCACTCGACACGCGTTTCGCTAACCATGTGAGCTTCATCAGGAGCGATGATAAGTGAATCATCACCCCTGATGAAGCCCACACACACGTACTTGCACACATAAATATATTCCTAAAAAAATAGAAAAAAGTTATTACTATATAATTATGGTAGGTATATTTATTTATTTAATCCATTTTATATTGAATAAATAGGGGGAAATGTTGATTTTATATACTTGTTATCGTAAAAAATCCTCAAATTTCAGTTTTCATATCAATTGAAGCTGAGCAAATGACAAACTTCATAGAATTAAAGAGAATTATACTTAGACAGCCGAAAAATGAGGGTTTTTAGGTTGTATCATTGGTATTTTGGGCACAACTTTACAGCCGGTACTCCGATCGTTCTTAAATTTGACAGGCATATGCGTGACATATCTGCATAAATTGTATGTTTCGTACCTACACGATATGTATATACAGTAGCGTGCAAAAGTTTCCAGCCAGTGACATTTCGTACTCTAATTTATTAAAAAAAAAGACTAATGATTTTTAATCATTATGAGATGTGAGTATGAGATATAGGAAACAAAATAATATAGTAAAAGAATATTATTTATGTTTGTGAATATATTTATTATTATTATTTTTATATTTATATGTGCAAAAGTTTCCGGCCACATATTCTACATTGACGCAGTAGGACGTTCAAAGACGTATTTACGAATAATAGCGCGCTGAATGTTCACATTTAGTTCATAAAAGGTCGTGGGAGCATAAACATGGCTCGGCATATGCAAATCCAAATTTGTGAGAGTAATAAAATTTTCAAAAGAAGGAAAGTCTTCTCGTGAGATTGCTTCATTATTATCGATAGGTAAATCAACCGTGAACGATATTATTGTAAAATACCGTTGTGGATATGGTTTAAAAGATCGTCCGCGTAGTGGAAGTATCATTAAACGCAAATCAACTGAGGATGTCAAGAAAACTGCTGACGAAATTGCAAGCGAGCTGAAGGATGAAAACCTAGCTAATGTTAGTCGTAGTACTGTGACACGAAGACAACATGATGTGGAACTTTTTTGGCCGTATAGGTAATAAAAAACCATTAATCAGTAAAAAGAATAAGAAGGCCCGATTACAATTTGCCGAAGATCACCTAAATTGACCAATCAAAGAATAGAAAAAAGTAGCTTTTTCACACGAATCTAAATTTAATCTTTTTGGAAGCGATGGTAGACAACATGTAGGATGTCCTATTGGTACGAGAAATGATGTTCGGTACCAAATTCCTACTGTAAAACACGATAGAGGAAGTGGGATGGTTTTGGGAATTTTCTCTACACAAGGAGTCGGTCCATTGATCAAGATCAACGGAAATATGAAAGCTGATATTTACAAGGACATTTTAGAAAACAATTTGTTATCATATGCTGAAGAAACATTGCCGCAGCATTGGATATTTTAGCAGGATAATGACCCCAAACATATATCCAAGATGTTAAAACAGTGGTTTTCTGCTTCAAATGTGAGAGTTTTAAGCTGGCCATCTCAATCACCGGACTTGAACCCAATAGACAAACTTATGGGAAACGCTAGATCGTCAAATTCGAAAGCGTACATATTCAAATAAAGCCGTATTATTCAAATCATTGAAGGAAGAATGGGATAAAATTTCACCTGCTTGTATTAATCGATTAATTGAGTCAATTCCATATCGTTGTGCGGCTGTTATCGCTGCAAATGGTATAGCTACAAAATATTAACATAAAAATATAATTTAAGTCTATTATAGAGCATATGGACTAATAATTTTTCTCGTAGTACAAAGTGACCAGAAACTTTTGCACATATAAATATAAGAATAATAATAATAAATATATTCATAAACATAAATAATATACTTTTACTATATTATTTTGTTTCCTATATCTCATACTCACATCTCATAGTGATTAAAAATCATTAGTCTTTGTCACTGGCCGGAAACTTTTGCACGCTACTGTATATATATATATATATATATATATATATATATATATATATATATATATATATATATATATATATATATACATACATATATATATATTTATGGATTTTTTCATCAACATTTTTAATTTTTCTTTTTAATTTCGCGCCAAAAAAAAATAATAAAAAAAATCAGGTTAGAGTACTACCTCCTTAAATTTCGAGTCAAACGGCTAAAAGTACCAGACAAATAAAAAAATACTAATTTTGAGGTTATGGCTAACAGGAGGGAATTAGAGGTCTGAAAATTTCAGAATAGGCGTTTCTCAACAATATCTAAAGAGAAGTATATACTTACATTGCATTTGTTTTAAGGGTCGATTTTAGTACCTAATCTGGCTAGACCCTTTAAAAATAAGAATATCAAATTATAAAGACATCAACCACTAGCAAATTATGTTAGATGCAGCAAAAATAACGTCATTAATTGAAATAGAAAATAGAAATTCTCACATCTAAAATACTTCCACGAAAGGTTGATCATAATAGCCAGATTCAAGAAATGAGTCTAACAATTAGGTTCATTCTAGTTGACAGGAAATCTAAAACCTCTAGATGACTATTCCCTTTTGGGGTTTTGCCAGCCAATATCTTCTCAATGTTTTGTTTTTGCCGCAGAAGAAGGCTGTCCGCCTCATCACTGGTACCCATCAGAGGGAATCCTGTAGAGCTATCTTTTTCTCGCACGGAATTCGGACCCTCACTTTCTTCTTGGAGACCGCTTCGTTGATATAAGAATAACTTAAGTATTCAGCGAGTAGCAGCGAGAGGCACACAACGGGCTGAGGATCTGCCTTTGCCTGTTCCAGTTAGGGCACTCACGAGGCACTCATTAATATACGAGGGCAGAAGATTTTTTAACCACTTGCCAACTCACACCAAGATTGCTAACTCACTTAGAGTGTTTCGAAAGTGTCTTAAAAAATTATTAATTAACAAATCATATTATGATCTGAGTGAGTTTTATGCTGACTCGCTCGCATGGTCCCCTCTATCTGTCGTTGGCTTTCATTCCGTTTGATCATGAAGCATCTGTGCTGTGTTGACTTGTGTGTTCCTTTTCCCTTGCTAATGACAACTACGTATTATTGTTTTAGTTTCATATACTAGTATTAATTTTATTTTAACTGGAACTAGTTCTGTGTTCACTAGGTATCTTGCTGTTTGTCTACTTTATATTTGATGTTGCGGATTCTACATTTAATACGTGTTATATTTCGTTTTCAGATTTTCTTATTATTTTGAGTAGATTTAATTTGTTTTATGTTCCATTTTTTGTATTATAACTATGTTTTCATATTCCTTAGATTTAATATGCTTTGTCAAAAAAAAAAACCATTGATTTGTTACGACAATAAAGTATTTTTGACTTGATTTTACTCTTGTATTTGACAATGTAATATTTTCTACTGTAAATATAATCAAATGAAGTTTTAATAAAAAAATCTTACCAAAAAAATCGAAAATAGAAAGAAAATAAACCATTATTAGAATTTGGGCACAAAATTTCCTTTGTATTGGTTTAAACAGAAATGAATTTTTAGGCTTTGTGTATATTATCCTAACTTTAGTTGACTTACTGGTGCTCTTATCAAATTAAACCCCTAATTGTCAAATCACACAAGTTTCAAACTTAGACCTTTTAAGCAAATCATGCAGTAAAATTTTAAGTATTAATTAAAGAATGAGAAATAATTCAAGTTTTTTTTATTCCAAAGTTTAAAATTTGGCCTTGTTGTCCTGTTTTGGAGCACGGAAGAAGTAACTTCAGAGAAGTAAGTTATCAAGAAGTACTGCACTAACTTAGCCATTACTTAATGGAGATCCATAATAACTAGGAACGAAAAAACTATTTAAGATCACCACTTATGTTTATTGTATTAGAGCTGACAATTGTTTCGACACCCTGTGTCTTCTTCTTATTGGATCGTTCGCATAGTGAGTTGAGCGGAAAGTACCACTTACGCACAAAAAAATTGCTCCGTCAAATTACCTATGCCCTAAAGGAGTACTATGCACACTTGGAAATATTTTGAAAATTGCAATCTCGCTGAATCAAATATATTAAGATCAATGGATTCCCATTGATCTCAATATATCATGATTAGAAATATTTTTTTGTTTTTACAAAAAATGATATTTGCCTTGTTTTTTACAAGACGTTTCGTTTCACCCGCGTATATGTCTTTGAATTTCTAGAAAATAAAAATAATGAAAGAAATAGGAAAATAACAAAAGGCAAAGGACCAAAAAATGCATAGAAAATTAAAAACCTTTTAGAACATAATAAAAGCTTAAAAGTTTTGAGACGTAAGATGTAAATTAATTACAAAGTATGTTACAAGTTACCTGATTATGAAGGCTAAATTAATTAACAATATTCACCATAATACATAGAACTTACAAAAAAATAATAACAGATGCAAAAAAGAATTACTATGGAAATAAAATATCCAATGCAACTAATAAATCAAGAGCAGCCTGGGAGGTGATTAACCTTCACCTTAAAAAAACGTCAGAATAATAAAACTATTCCTAATTTAAAGGATGCAAATGGTAAAATATGTAATGACTCCCTAACAGTAGCGAACTTATTTAATAATTTTTTTGTTGAGACGGGAACAAGTAATAACTGTAAGCTCGTTTATAAAAACAAATCCATTTGCAATAGTATATTTCTACGAAATCTTAATGAAGACGATCTCTTACGGGTCGTTATGTCGCTTGGGGCAGAGAAATCACAGGGAGTTGATGAAATTCCTGGTTTCTTAATTAAACAATGCTTCAAAGTTACAATAGCCTCTTCGTACTTGGTGAATTTTTCACTGCAGTCGGGTAGTTTTCCGACGAAGCTTAAAAAGTCGAAAATAACACCAGTCTATAAAGATAAGGGTGATCGCCACGACTTATCAAGCTACAGACCAGTGGCTGTACAAAATCAATTAAGCAAGGTTTTTGAAAAATCATTTCAAACTCGATTATCACCTTATCTTTTTAAAGATAATAAAATATTATCTAGCTCACAGCATTGATTTTTCCCCAATAGAAGTACCGAATCTGCACTTTTTGACACTGTAAATATGATTCTGAATTCCTTGGATGAAAAATGCGAAACAGCGGGAGCTTTTTTTGACTATAGTCGCGCTTTTGACCTGGTTGACCATAATATTTTATTTCATAAACTTGAGAAAGTTGGAATAAGGGGAGTGGTCTTAGAATGGGTAAAATCTTACCTATCTAATAGAGAGCAAATAGTAAAGTTGTCAGATGGTACAAAATCTAGGGAGATCATAAATACTAGGGGACTTCCCCAGGGGAGTCTTCTATCTCCAATTTTCTTCATTATAATGAACAATGATCTTCCATCAACAGCAAACAGTAATTTTAATAGTAACGTCTGTCCCGTACTGTACGCGGACGACTCTACATCAGTTCTTCCTCAGGCTCCTTCTCCACCTTGGATCTAGCCCTGTGTAGTCCATGTCTGTCGTCTCTCTTGGAATGGGACATAGCCTCAGACACATATGGCAGCGATCATTTCCCTGTAATAATCCGACACCCTAACCCCAACCCTCCTAAATCTCTAGAAAACAATGATAACCTCATCAAATGGAACCTGTCTAAAGCAAATTGGGACTCCTTTTCTTCCCTTGTCATTCCCCCCCCTCTTCCCATAACAGATATCAACGATTTTTTGCGAAGTTACATCGATTCAATCCTTTCCTCTGCCCACAAATCTATCCCAAAACTAGTCCTGAATCACAACAGACCCCCTGTACCCTGGTGGTCTCAAGAATGTGCAAATGCCCTCAAAGACAGGAAAAAAGCCTTAAACGCATTCAAACATCACCCCTCTTCTGCAAATTTTGTAACCTATAAAAAAATGAGGGCCAGAGCAAGGAGAATTGTCAAATTAGCCAAAACTGAATCCTGGAACAAATTTGTCTCCAATATTAAATCCCCAATTACATCTGCCGATCTATGGACTGCGGTCAAAAGAATGAAGGGTTCTCCGTGTAATCGCATTCCCACTATTTCCATCAATAATTCTTTTACCACTGACCATTCTGAGATTTCCAATGGACTAGCCTCCTACTTCCACACCAAATCTACTCAACTTTCTCATTCTACCCCCATCAACATCAATGATTTTAACACCAACCAATCTCTTCCATACAATTCCCCTTTCTCTTTTCAAGAACTCCAGGAAGCCTTAAACAACATGAAACGTTCTGCCCCAGGACCAGACAACATTCATCCGGACATGATCAAACATCTCCCTTATGATATGCTTCTCTCTCTACTCACATTTTACAATCACATATGGTTACAGGCTGAATTCCCTTCTTCCTGGTTACTCTCAACAATAATCCCCATCCATAAACCAGGCAAACCCAGAACATCTTTGAGTAGCTACCGCCCTATATCACTAACGAACCATCTTTGTAAACTGTTCGAACGCATGGTATTAGCTCGCCTGACCTGGATAATCGAAACCAAAGAACTTTTGTCCCCACTTCAATATGGCTTTCGGAAACACCGTTCCGCAATGGACCACCTCGCATCATTAGAAACTGACATCAGACGTTCCTTTTCTAACAATAATCACACCCTTTTAATCTCCTTGGATCTCTCTTCAGCATTCGACATAACCAATAAAAACATTATCATTGCTCAGTTGTTTTTCAGCGGGTCTCAGAGGGGCCCTACCTAAATTTTTAATCAACTTTCTTCAATCCAGAACATTCAGAGTCAAAGCCAACGGTATTATTTCCATTCCATTCACTACCTCTCTGGGAGTCCCACAAGGCTCTGTACTCAGCCCCACCCTTTTTAACATCGCCCTTAGTACACTCTCAGAACACATTGCCCCCAACATAAAATACAAAATATTCGCTGATGATATCCTCATGTACACCTCCTCTCCTTCCTCTTCAGATTGCACCAGATTGATGCAACGCTCCGTTAACTCACTATCCGCCTGGGCAACCAAACACGGCTATATTTTCTCCCCTCATAAATCTTCATCCGTTCATTTCTGCAAGAAGAAATGCTGTCCTAGAATGAATCCGCTAACCATTGCAAACATCTCCATCCCCTCAACAGACCAACTAAAAATCCTAGGCCTAATATTCGATTATAGACTCACCTGGAAACCTCACATAGAATCCCTTAAAAACCAAATCTTTCTCTGACATCAATCTCATTCGAATGCTCTCTGGCGCGACCTGGGGCGCAGACTTTCATTCTCTCTCTCATCTATACAAGTCTCTTATCCTTTCCAGAATCAACTACGGCAACTTCATCTATGACTCCGCAAGCCCTCATGCCAAGAAGCCTCTTGAAACTATACAAAATTGCTGTCTCCGACTGGCCACAGGCGCATTCCGAACCACCCCAATCACTAGCTTACAGTGCATCGCATCCACTCAGTCACTCCAACTATCTCGCCAACTCTCACTGTTAAAATTTTACTCAACTTCCCTACATCGACCTCATACCAGATCCTCACTCAACCTGGTCAATGTCCACAGACCAAACATTACATTCCCCACTGATTCTATTCCCCACAGAATCAACAAATTACTCATCCAGCACAATATCTCCCCCCCTTATTACAACTACCCCCCTCCAAACCACCTTTCCTCCCTGGCTCTCCCCTCTTCCCAACATTGACCTAACTTTGCATTCCTATAAAAAATCAGAACATTCAAACATATTCTTTAACAAGCTCTTTCTTGACAGACTATCCAATATCTATCCCAATCATTTACTTTTCTTCACAGATGGATCAAAGACAGAAAAGGGAGTTGGGGCTGCCTTCTTTTTTGATAATATCGTTCAAATGTTTAAATTACCTAAACATATTTCTATTTTCTCCGCAGAATTGTTGGCAATAAAGGAGGCTATCAGATATTCCCTCCAAGCAAACATCCAACAACCAACTCTCATAATTTCTGATTCCCTAAGCGCTCTCAAAGCCATCAATTCTAGAAATCTCAATTTCAACTATATCAGGCCAATTCTGGATTTGATGTACACGGCCACCTTGAAGAAACGTACCATATCCTTGCTTTGGTTGCCCAGTCACATAGGCAACCCTCATAACGACAGAGCGGATTATCTTGCTAAACTTGCCATAGAAAGGGGCAGTATGAACATGGGAGAGAATCACTACTCTGATTTTAACATCTTCATAAAACACCTACACAGCTCTCTCTTCCAACTCAAATGGGACTTGGAAGAACCCAACAACAAATTATGGTCCATCAAAACCAATGTATTTCCTCCCCTTAACTCCACAGAATTGAACCGAAGACATAATGTAATAATGAGAAGACTGGCATTGGGACACACCTACTCCACACATGTACACCTATTAAAGAGAGATCCCCCTCCACTCTGTCCTAAATGTGACTCCCCCTTATCAGTGTTACATCTAATCGAATCCATTCAACATCAAAACTTGAGAGACACCCACGGCATCCCATCCAACATCACCATCCTCATAAAATCTTTTGTCCCACTTAAAGAAACGATAACCAATTACTTAAAAGAATTCAACTTCATAGTCTAATCTATTTATACCAAACTAACTCTAGTGGGCGCTAAATGATCTTAGCTGTCGATGCGCCCTGCCCAACAGAAACAAACAAACAAACACAGAGAATTGTTAATGGAGTCTGCCAGTGGTCATATAACAATGATTTAAAATTAAATTTCACTAAATCCAAAATAGTACAGTTTATCCCTAAGCCCGTAACCCTGTATGAGAGCTTACTTATTCGATTCCCAAATAAATTGTCTTTAGCTCAAATAGACCAATAAACTTTCTAGGAGTAAAATTAGACTACAAACTAACATGGGAAGCACATATATTAGAAATTTGTAAAAAAATTAGACAATTTAGATAATTGAGACCAATAGTCAAAGACACTACACTTCTTACTTTATACTATGGACAAGTTTATTCTAGACTATCTTACGGAATTGTATGTTGGGGTAATGCTGCACATATTCAACAGTTATTTTGTTTGTCAAAAAAAATCTATTGAAAATTATGGCTAAAGCCCCACCAAGGACATCTTGTAGGAATCTATTCCTTAATTATAATATTTTGACTTGCTATGGAATATATATTTTTTGCAGCGCTGTGTATGTTAAAAGATATATTGAAAAATTCACGGTCCGTAGTAATATTCATTCTTACAACATTCGGCAAGCAGACGAACTTCACAAGCCCCTATGTAGGTTGTCAGCTACTAATAATGGTCCGCAATGTATGTTGATTCGGATATACAATAAACATCCAAAAAAAATAACGGGAATCTCATCTCTAAGTAAATTTAAGTCAGAGACGATACTTGGTACCTAGAGCACATTACTCATTGAATGAGTTCTTTATATAGGTTAAGATTGTTGGTACCCAGATGTGAATAATGTAATGATTATTTCTTTTTTTTTCTTTTATATGTTTATATGTTAAATGTATTTTTAATATATACTATGTCTTTGTACTATATTGTGCATCTGCATCAGTCAAAAAAGGAAATAAATATTTATTTATTTATTTACATAGAACAAGGTCAATAAAGGAGACCCACCCCCATCCCATTCGTCGTTGAGTAATAAACCTGAGGTTTTTTTTCTGGTTAATCTCTATTTATATTAGTTATAGGATGAAAAATAACATATCTCACTATGCTAAACATTTAACAGATTAAAATCATACTTTCAATGAAGATTTGCATGCATATATATTGCACAATGAAAAAAAAGGAAAATTATTGAATTGTTTAGAGCAGGTAGAGACCTGAACTGACTTGAACTAACTTGAGCTAACCTAAACTATCTTGGGAAAAAAGAAACGGTTTGACAACGGAACGGTCATACATTAGTGGCTACTTTCACAATATAAATTGCGAATTTAACCAATGAGCAAATGGTATTTGCGAAATAACTCCTAACGATTCTGGATGGTTCCATATGCTTTTCCAATTATCGTGTACTTAAAATGATGTCTAGACAATGAAACAATCGCCACAAACTGTTGATGTGTTTGTTTAACCTTGTAAAATAGATGCGTGATTTTTTTTAGTCCGTGCTTGTCTGCTTTTCCATTCCTTGTACAAAGTAGGAATCATGTTAAAAACACGTATATAAATAAATTTATTTTCTTTGTAACATTTTTATCTCTTTGTCAATAATCCTTCCATTATTCGACGACGAAGTTGTTTGCTCTACATCACGCAACAAAGGAATTGAATGCTCATCCTGTTTCAAAAATGACAAGCATGATAAAAAGTTTCAATTCTTCTTTATAAACTAGCAAAGTTTAGTCAAACAAAACTGCACGAAATCTTGCGAAAGAGGTACTAAGTACAGGGACAAAAATGTTTATTTAAGTATGTATAAAAGAGGTTTTATCCCCGTCAAGTTTTGTATGTTTTGTCTCTTTATACTAAATTTATTGATATTACGGCGACTACCTTTTAAGTTTTTATAAACGACCACTAGATGGTGCTATTGAGAGGTGACATTACCATCGTTGTAAAATTAGACAATTGTTGTTGTTAAAACAGTGGCACCTCAGAACAGTTTAGTGAACAAATGGAAATTTCACGTGAAAGTTTTTGCTGGATGATTTTTTTACGATTTTACTAAAGGCCTAACTTAATAGCAATGTCACGAATCGCTTCGTTGAACTTTTGGTAATGAATTACCATCAGAAAAGTGAGTGATGGATTTCGTAAAGCCCGAAAATATCGATTGTTGTTCCAAAAGACATAGATGCTGTGCGCAACATGATTAAAGAGGATCAGCATGTGGCTTACCGTGAGATAGAGGCCTCCTTACGCACATCGAAGACTGCAGTACATTCAATTTTGCATGAACATTTAGCTTTGAAAAAGATCTGTCCCCGATGGATTCCGCATAATTTGACCCAAACTCAAAAATAGGTTCCCGTCAATTGGTGTAAGGAAATGGTCAAAAAATTCGACCGAAGACATGTAAAATCCGTATACAATATCGTAACAGGAAACGAAACTTGCATATATTCGTACGAGCCGGAAACAAGCAACAATCAACTGTTTGAGTGTCCCAAGATGGACCAAATCCAGCAAAAACGGTTCGTTCGCGAAGCACTTCCAAAAAAATGACCGCTTGTTTCTTTGGTAATACCGGACATGTTGCAGCCATTGCTTTAGAGAATCGAATAACAGTTAATGCTGAATGGTAAACAACAATTTGTATGCCAGAAGTCATCGATGAAATCAGGAAAAACAACCGAAAAAGTGATGCTATATTTCTCGGAATCGATCATAACAGCCGGTCACTATTTTGGTTGTTAAGATAGCTCAGAATAGACGCATTTGTCCTATGAACTGTCTAGGAAATTCTGAGCATCCGCCTGTGGCATGTAGTTTCGAAAGCCTCTATTTTCTACGACATGCTGCATTAATACTTCATGTTTCGGCTCCGTATGTGGCTATAGGGAAAATTAGTGAATTAACAAGCCTTTTTTTAGTCATTTTATTTATTTTGTGGTCTTTCGATACTTCTGCAAGCAAAGTATGGAAAGCATTGTACCGACTGCCAAACGGTAGTTTGTCGATAAAAATGATAACAACCTCAAACATCGGAGTTAAACGTGTAGCCAGTGGAAAGGGGAATCCGGTATCGTCACACTAAATTGGAAATCCCAGTCCCTCGATGCAAATCCAATCGAGAACGTGCGCTAAAAACTCAGCCCCCAGTCCAGACTCCATCCCTCTGCCTATGATACAGCATACATCTTAACAAGAATATGATGACTCTTCTTCTGGAATTTTACAATCACCTTTGATTGGACGCTGAATTCCCTAAATCTTGATTGACAGGCATCATCATTCCTATCTATAAGACGGGCAAACCGCGATCCTCCTTAGAAAGCTACAGACCCATCATTCTGACAAACCACCTCTGCAAGATCATGGAAAGAATGGTCCATCAATGCTTAACCTGGCATTTGGAATCCAGTAACCTTTTACCAGACCGATTGTTGGTTTTAGAAGGGGCAGATCATCCATGGATCGATCATCTTTCTTCTCTGGGTTCGGAAATCAAACCAGTTATCGATATAACACAACATACGAGTCTGGTATCCCCCCCTGATCTTCACAAAGCGTTTGACTCATTAGACAACTCCATAATCTTAAACCAAATGATGAAGAATTTGAACTTTACGGGAGCACTTCCTAAATTTATAAAAAAAAATTTATCTCTCAGAACTTTTCAAGTAAGGTCGAACACACTAGGCAATACTGGTCGACTAACTTTAAGCGTCCCTCAGGGATCGGTATTAAGCCTAACCTTATTTAATATAGCAATGCCATCATTAACCAAAACTCTTCAACCTTCCATAAAATTCAAACTATTCGCCGATGACATAATCATCTACAATATGAATACATCCTCCAATGAGAATACCAACATTCTTCAGGCTTCAAACTCAGCTTTGAACAACTGGAAGCCAATGGTTTATCTCTTTCTCCATCCAAGTCAAGCATCACTCATTTTTGCAAAGTAAGGAGTTGCCCAAAGATCAACCCACTGAACGTCGACAATAAACCCATCCCAATGTCTTCGTCCACTAAAATCTTGGGCTTAACTTTTGATAATAAATTACACTGGTCTACTGATATCAAACAACTTAAGACCAGTACAAACAAAGACATAATTATTCTCAGAGCTATTATCGGCACGAAATGGAGTGCTGACTTTCCTTCGCTGAGAAATATTCACAAATCTCTGATGGTCTCCGAACTCAGATATGGAGATTTCATTTATGATTCCGCTAGCCCTAGCACTAAGAGACCCCTGAACACAATCTAAAATAATACACTGAGAATAATAACAGGAACCTTCAGAACAACTCCAATTCCCAGCTTCCAATACCTAGCCTCCATCCCTCCTTTGTACCTAGAGAGACAACTTTCCATAATGAAATATTATACTTCTTTCATACAAAGAGAACATTTAAAAGCATCTCTAAATTTAACCAATGTGCATCAATCCAATCTAACATTCCCACCCAAGTTCATCCCTGGCGGAATCAATAAATACCTCACATTATATAATCTCTCACCTCCCATTTTCAACTATCTGTTTTGGCACTCTCATGGCTCTCTACAAACCCACCAGTTGATTTCTCTCTTCACGTCCCAAATATAAAAAACCTCAGTTAAAACTGAAATAAAACAAATTTTTCTGGAAAGATTACACTCTCACTACCCCAACTTCACTATTATTTATACGGACGGCTCTAAAACTGAAAATGGAGTTGGAGCTGCTATAGTTCTCAAAAATGTCTCAAAATCCTTCACACTCCCCAAACTTGCCATTACAAACAGCAAAGGAAGTAAATTCCTGATTGTTTCCGACTCATTAAGTGCATTAAAGTCCTTATCCTCTAACAACTCCAATCAATCATTTCTAAGACAGCTCTTGGATATTCAGCACATAGCCAAAATAAGAAATAAAAAAATTGCATACATGTTGATTCCAGGACACAGCGGCATAAAGGGCAATGACAAAGGTGACCAAGAAGCCAAAAGAACCACAACTAATAGCTTCCCAACAACTGAAGAAAACCATCCTAAAGACTCGAGTAGGATTTAGAAGACGATAGAAACAAACTTTGGGAAATCAAATCAATTGTATACCCCCCACTCCACTATCAGAATTTAATTAGATTTGAAAACGTCAAATTCAGAAGATTAGGCGCAGGATATTCATTTCACACCCACTCTTATCTGCTAAAGGGTGAACCCTCTCCGATTCGCCCAATTTGTAGCTCCCCCTTATCCATTGAGTACATCTTTGAAGATGAACACTCGACCAATATTAGATTAAAACAAAACTTTCCCTCTACTCTCACAAACCTAATCAACTCTTTTCGATCGAACAAAGAGAACGTATTCAACTATCTCAAAGAATTAGAAATCAGAATATAATCATGAAAACAAAAATAAACTCTTGGCGGCAAATGACCAAAGATGTCGACGCGCCCAATCACGCTAAAATCATCATCATCATCACTAGATTGGAAATCCCAGTCCCCCGAGCAAACCCAATCGAGAACGTATGCTTATACATCAAGCAGAAGCTACACAGTGAATCAGCTGTCACGGCAAATTCGAGCAATTTGGAAATCTTTTTCGTAAGAATACGAGCAAAATCTTGTCAAAAGTATGTCCCGAAGATGCAAGACGATCATGGATGCTGATGGGGACTGGGCAAACTACTAAATCATGAGCATTTTAATGGGAATTCTTTACTGTCGAATGACATAAAAAACTTTTAAATAAATATATTTTGTAATGAACAAAAAACAATACGTTCTTATTTGACCGACCGTAACTAACAGCCGAATCCGTCGAAATGAAGTAATAAGGTTACATATTGAACTACTGATCTGTCCTCAAACAAACATGGAGCGTACCTTCTGCCATAAGAGAACAAAAAATTTTCTTATCTGCGTCCTTTAGCCTTCATTTTTAGTTACACTTCATCATTCACTTCCATTGACACTACCCATATAACTAAAAATAGACAAATATAAACGGATTTTTACAGAATAACCCTCCAAAAATGTTCATTTGTTCAAAAGTAGCGTAAGTATAAAAACTGTTGATGGAAATCCGTAGCGCGAGGAAACAAGGTTAGTTTTCCTATGTCACGTAAAATATAATACAGGTAAATTTAAGAGGCACGTGATTGCATCATGACGTAATTTGTAGGAAACTTCATGCAAATGTGATTTAAGCAGAGTGTTAGCTCGCTAAGATTTAGTGAAGGACCAAAATGCAGTTTATTAAGTCGATAAAAGTGATGCTGCTCAAAATGGCTGAATAAATTTGCTGAACAGTCGCTATAGTAGGTTATCAAAATAGCTTTAGTACTTCAGTTTACGTTAAATAAAAGTGTACAAAAAGTTAAAATGACTTTTGTGTGGTCTATGCTGTCGTGGCGAAATATTCAAACTTGTTCAGCAAATCTTGCAATTTAAAAAGATCCTTAAGAGAACATATATAAAAAGCAGTGCGATTTCTGTAGACAAGAGAAAAAGAAGTTTTGAATCAAAGCAAGAGAGCGGTTTCAGAAAAAGAGAAACAAGATTAGTGATGGAGGTGTAAGCCAGACGAGAATGAACTCGATAATTTAACACTGACTATTCTAACCCATTACACCGAAGTGGTTAATAGGCATAAGTTTTCTCGGGGTAGATCCATGATCTTAGTAACGAGAACTTTCGTTTGATACTGTTAAACCACTACTTCATATGCAATTGTTGCACCGTTATAGGTGGTAAAAAGTCTTGATAAAAAACGGGTTTTCACAGTTCTTACGCTTTTTTTTTCTTTTAAAAAATGAATAAAAATAATTTGGAACTCACTAAAAGGAAAACAGACCAAAAGTTACGAATGAAACAACCAGCGTGGTTGACAGCCTATTTTATTCTCCAATAAAATTTTTGTCTAAATAGTGTGACGTGGCCAAGATTTAATTCAGGATGACTCAAGTTCAGGGAGATCAGTTTAGACAAGAAGTGAAAAAACCATCAAGCTAGCTGAGAAATTTGTTGCTATTAGATCTAGGGATGAAGATTCCAGTGCTTTCTAAAGAGGCCCGAATATCTAAAATTACAGTTTTCGAGATTATGCATGAATATTTATGAACAAGAAACTTTTCAAGAATGTTTGTCCACAATGGGTTCGTAAGAGCTCTCCACTTCCAAAGAAGGTCAGAGCTCAATCGTTTTTAGAGAGTTAAGTTTTTTTTTGGACTGCAAAGGAGTCTTGCTTAGTGAATATAGGAAAAAAGGATCCTCGATTAATCGAGATGTTTACGGAAGGACGATCAAAAACATGAAGCAGAGCATTGGAGAAAAATGTCAGTATTCTAAAACTTCCACCATATAGCACTGATCCCATCGCCCCGCAACTTTTTACTCTCAATATACTAGGTCTTTTATTATTTTCACTACATACAGCCGATTACGTTGCGCTAGAAGATCTTTTCAAACAACTTCCATGGACAAGTAAGATTATAAATATAGGAGTAGAGCAACTCAATCATTTGCGATTCGCGGATGATATTGTGCTTATATCTAACAACAAAGAAGAATTGGAGGAAATGCTGAACGAACTTAACAAGTCCAGAGAGATTGGCCTGAAGATAAACATCGCCAAAACCATGTTCATGACAACTGACGACTGCGATAAAGAAGCAGTACTGAACACAGAAAACGGGCAAATCACAAGAACGAATTCATACGTATATCCTGGACAAAAAATAGTAATATCCAAACTTGAAAGCGGATTTATTAAGAAGAATATCATTGGCTTGGTCGACGTTTGGCAGATTGAGGAACATTTTCCTTTCCAATGTCCCAAATATACTAAGCTAACAGGGCCCGCGGCTCCGCTCGCGTGGATTTGATTCACTACTATCTTCACTGCTTATTCCTTATGTTACCCTACGTAATAAAATATCTCCCATTATTTCCCTTATCTCCCAATATTTCTCCTTATCACCCATTATCTCTACATAATTTCCATTATCTAGGCTTATCTCTGCTCATCTCCCATTACTTCTCCTTATCTCCCATTATTTTTAATTATCTTCCATTATCTCCCCTTATCTCCCATTACACAGGGCAACAAAAAATTTGTTTTGGTGCCTGGGATTTTAGAGCTGATTTTAACTATATTTGGGACGCTAAATCTATACATGCAATCCGTTTTTCTCTATCAGCTCTACTTTTTTAGATACATCAACTTATCTACCAATGTGGTTTTTATTCAGTATATTCATTTATGAGAGTTCTAAAATTATTATATATTCATTAATGTAGGTACAATGGTTTTATTGTCAGTCTGTAATTGAGTAAATTCCAGGTAAATCTATAAATAGTGGAACCATTGCCTATCAGGTACCTGAACTGACCCTTTTAATCACCTAACTCGGGTAAGTCTCGTCAGTTTGTGCTTTCTTACTAATGAGAGTAGATCGAATTCGGCGTGTTATTTTATGTTCAGAAAAGAGTGTTTTTGTGTTATTGAACAGAATTAAAATGAGTTCAGGTTCCAGTTCAAGAAGAAGTTGTGTAAATCAACTTGATGTGTTTTGCTATATATGCGGAGAATACATGTTTCAACAAAACAGACAAACTATTACTGACTTTGTAAAGCGAGCGTATCTTGGATACTTTGGAGTTAAGCTTGGTGATCAGGACAAAACGTGGGCCCCGCATCTCGTATGTAAAACTTGTACAGAGCATTTATGGCAGTGGACTACCGGGAAAAGAAAATGTCTAAAATTCGGCGTACCAATGGTTTGGAGAGAACCAAAAAACCACTTCAATGATTGTTATTTCTGTTTAGTAAATACTAATGGAATCAATCGAAATAACCGTAGTAAGTGGACTTATCCCAATTTAGACTCGGCAATACGCCCTATCCCGCACTCAGATGAAATACCGATTCCAACATTTCATCAGCTACCACATATCTCTGATGACGAATATTTTCCCTCTGATCGCTCTTCTGATGCTAATAAAAGTTCTGATGCTAATGAAACTAACAGTGACTATGAGGGGACGTCATCAGTTCCTCAACACTTCAATCAAAATGAATTAAATGATCTCACCAGGGATCTCAATTTATCGAAAAAAGCTTCTGAAGTACTGGCTTCTAGGTTGAACGACAAAAAATTTACTGGAACAAGGAACCAAAATTTCCTTTTACCGTACAAGAGAAAAAGATCTGCTACCATTCTTTTCTCAAGAAGACAATCTTGTATTTTGTCACAAAATTAGGGGACCCATGAAAGAAATAGGACTTTCTGAATATATTCCAGATGATTGGCGCCTATTTATTGACAGTTCAAAGCGAAGTTTAAAATGTGTCCTTCTACATAATGGGAATAAATATGGTTCAATACCACTAGCTCACTCAACGAAACTGAAAGAAGAATATAATACCATAGCTTTGGTCTTGCAGAAGATAAAGTATTACGAACATCAATGGATGATTTGTGTAGACTTAAAAATGGTAAACTTTCTTCTTGGGCAGCAAAGGGGTAACACGAAATATCCG
Organism: Pachyrhynchus sulphureomaculatus; assembly: GCA_019049505.1. NCBI lineage: Eukaryota > Metazoa > Arthropoda > Insecta > Coleoptera > Curculionidae > Pachyrhynchus > Pachyrhynchus sulphureomaculatus. The sequence goes on from CM032447.1 coordinate 20,530,918, forward strand.
TGTTTCTTGTGCCTGTGGGATAGTAGGGACAAAACACACCACTGGGTTAGAAAAGATTGGCCTCAGAGAGGAAACATGGACGTTGGGGAAAAGAATGTCATTAACGACGCTTTGGTTGAAAGAGAAAAAATCATACTTCCTCCGTTACATATAAAGTTGGGCTTAATGAAGCAATTTGTAAAGGCTCTTGATAAGAATGGGTCTTGTTTTGCATATATAGGGGTAAAAATGCATCAGTTGAGCACAGAAAAACTCAAAGCAGGGATATTTGACGGCCCACAAATAAGACAATTAATTACGGATCCTGCCTTCATAAATTCAATGAATCAAGTTGAACGAGAAGCTTGGACATCATTTGTTGCAGTTGTAGAAAATTTTCTAGGCAAACATAAAGCTCAAAACTATGTTGAAATGGTTAACAAGATGCTTAATAGTTTCAAATCCTTAGGGTGCAATATGAGTATTAAAATACACTATTTACACAGCCACTTAGACCGTTTTCCAGAAAATTTAGAAGACATGAGTGAGGAACAAGGTGAAAGATTTCACCAAGATATTAAAGTTATGGAGGACCGCTACCAAGGAAGATGGGACATGCACATGATGGCAGATTACTGCTGGAGTTTAAAAAGGGACTGTTTAAAAAAACATTCAACTATTTCATTTCTTCGATGTTTTTTTTTTTGTTTGTAAGTACGACATAATATTGTATTTTGTATAACTAAAATAAAAATTTCGTATCTACTTTTGTTTACTACACTTACGGATTTGAGTTACAATAATGTAACTTATATTTCTCTAAAATTGTATATCTTAAAAATTTGAGCTCCTAGGTACAAATGAATACGTTATTTGAATTCAGGACATCAAATTGATATAGAATCAGCTCAAAAAACCTCGACACCAAAACAGCTGTTCCCCTGTGTTATCTAGACTTATCTCTGCTTATCTCCCATTATTTCTCCTTATCTTCCATAATTTATACTTATCTCCCATTATCTCACCTTATCTCCCATTATCGAGGCTTATCTCGATTTATCTCCCATTATTTTTTCTTATCTCCCATTATTTCTCCTTATCTCCCATTATCTCACATTATCTCTCATTATCTAGGCTTATATCGAATTATGTAGAACATATGCATAAATTTATAAAAACACGTAAATCGGATAAGTGGTTCTCAAGTGATAAGTGCACTAACGGACAGACAAACAGACAGACAGACAGAGAGACGTTGCATTTTATATATATTATAGATGTAATAAAATATATGTCTATAACCTGGTCTGAGAACATATGTATGAATTTAAAAAATCAGATAAATCGGATAAGTGGTTCTCGAGGGATAAGCGCACTAACGGACAGACAGACAGACAAAGAGACGTTGCATTTTATATATATTATAGATATAGATTATTATTATATAAACCTGGCCAAAGAATGTATATATGAATTTAAAAAAAGACACGTAAATCGGATAAGTGGTTCTCGCGTGATAAACGCACTAATGGACAGACAGAGAGACATTGCATTTTATATATATTATAGATTATAAATATTCTCTGCTACATAATATTGTTCCATATTTAATGGTTTAGGCTGTGTAATGCAAGGGAACGCGCTAGCGGCAAACTTTTTTCCGACTTCATTCACTATTTTGCGACACTGCTCACTCCTTATGCTACCTATCGCAATAAAATATAGCCTATAATCTGGCCAGAGAACATATGTATGTTTTAAAAAAAAAGTACGTAAATCGGATCAGTGGTTCTCCAGTGATAAGCGCACTAACGGACAGACAGAAAGACAAACAGACAGAGAGACGTTGCATCTTATATATATATATATATATATATATATATATATTATAGAAGCGAACACATTTGATCAATGCGTGTAGCCAGTATTGACATACGGGATGGAAACGTGGACTTTGAATCAAAAAATTATAAATCGCCTACAAGTAGCTCAATGAGCGATGGAAAGGAGGAAGTTGGGAATATCGTTGAAGGATAAGCTGACTAGTGAAGAAACTTGAAGAAGGTCCAAGACAACTGATGTAGCTGAGAGGGTAAGCAGATTGAAGTGGAGCTGGGCGGGTCATATCGCCAGACTCTCTGATAATCGATGGACCCATAAAGTAATCAACTGGAGACCCTGGAATAAGAAGAGAAGTAGAGGACGCCTGCAAACCCGATGGTCTGACGACATCACAAGACTAATGGGATACAACTGAATAAACAAGGCCCAAAACTGAAGAAGATGGAGGCTTATGTCCGATAATGGACGGCATAGCTGATGATGATGATGATGACATAAAGAGAAACGAAAAAATCGTAGAATCACCAAAGATGAAAAGCTGTATCTAATCAATCCTATTAAGACTGAATGGCTTCTTGAATCTTATAACCCGAACATAAATGCATTAAAATTTAAAGACCCAAATGCAATACTCTATAAGCCGAGAATAACGGTTGTATCGAAGTAAAAAGATTTTTAATTAAATCCCCGGCCGTCTGAATTCTCGATGTTATCTAAATTAAATCTAAATTGAAAGTGTTACGCGAATGTTAGCAAAAGAAATCTAAAATGGAAAGTAAGTTTTCGTAGAAAATTCGATTGCCGTCGGGTATCCGGGCAGGGGATTATTGTTTCATTGAGAATTTAAAGTTTCCTCGTTTTTTTGTTTTCAGCAATTTTAATGGGTACTCGGTGAGTTTGTTTTAGTTAAACTTGTTAGTTCAAGATAGGGTTTGAGATTCTGAAAATAAAATTTGGAAAAAAGTGTTAAAAGTTTCGTGTTATCTTAAGTACAGTCGATGAACATGTACTCCCAGAGAAGAACCTATTACGAATTTTTTGCTTTTATGATATTCTGTACATAAGATAACTGAAAGTTTTTGTGTTAAGAAAATAATTTTATACATCTTAGTTGGGAATGTGGAATCTTTGTACAATGATACTACTCAGTATATATCACCACTACACCAAACATTTTATTTTTGCACTCGACGCGCGTTTCGCTAACCATGTTAGCTTCATCAGGAGCGATGATTGACTCAATCTCAATCATCGCTCCTGATGAAGCTAACATGGTTAGCGAAACGCGCGTCGAGTGCAAAAATAAAATGTTTGGTGTAGTGGTGATATATACTGAGTAGTAATTTTTATACATGTTAAATAGCGCATTTTGATAGTAAGTTATAAATCTTCGAACAAGGATACCTCCAAGATAGGCATGAAAACTCCTTACTGATTTAGGCAATCAGCTGATTGTTATATTTATTATCTTTTTTTTATGGGTCTAGCACACGTGCTACAGGGAAGTCCCTAAAGCGCTACAGGAGCGACACGTGTGCGGAGAAAGCGATTCACGTTGTTCTTAAATCGCTGTAAATTGTACTCGGTGGGAAACACAGTCCTGGGCAAATTATTCCAAAGGGATGATGTTCTCCATATAAATGACTGCTTGAAAAGCATTGTACGAGGAGTAACAAGCTGAACCACATACGGATGTGAAGTATTAGCGTGTCGTGTACTTCTAACATGCACCGCTCTGGGAGGAATTAAGCGGGCCACATTCTTCGAACATTTTCCATGAAAATACTTGTAGAATAGGCTCAAGTCGCCAACCGTTCTCCGATGTTCCAGCGAATCAAGGCCACTGTCATGTCAGTTCCTGGTCTCCAATCAGACGAACAGCTCTTCTCTGAATAGAATCCAACAAATGCAGTGTATGTTTGGGAGCGGAGCCCCAAACATGGGAGCAGTATTCCATAGTTGGTCGAATTTGAGCTTTGTAAAGAATTAACAGTTGTTGTGAAGTGTAAAGCTTTCTGGTTCGAAATAATATTCCCAACTTCTGAGAAGCTCTCCTTGCTATGCCTGCAACATGTTCATGCCAGGACATATTTGCTCCCAAATTTACGCCCAACAATTTGAGCGACGATGTTAGGGAAATGGAGTGCCCCGACATAACTATGTCGGGTTCAGCAACGTTAACTTTTTTAGAAAAAACTGCCGTCTGGGTTTTTGTAGCGTTAAATTCCACTTGGTTACTGTCACCCCAAGATAGAATTTCTTCCAGGTCTTTGTTAAGTTGCATGACTTCCTGCTGTCTGCGGATATTCGTCTGAGTAGTCGATGTCCGAGCGTTCAAAGTGAATGAAGAGATAAGTGTACTGTCATCTGCAAAGCTGTAGATTGGATTCTGGGTATTTTCTAGCAGATCGTTAATATAAATGAGAATGAGAGTAGGAGACAGTATGGAGCCTTGGGGTACACCGGCGTTATTCATCAATAACATGCCAAGCGCAAGTCGGACTTATGCAATTAATGTTCCGTACATTGATTGCATTTAAAATAAAAAATTTTGTTACGGAGGTATAAAATGATCAATGACTTTACAAAACACACCCCAAATGCCTCAAAAGTTTTTTCAGATCTTTACTGAAAACTGATGACCATCAAATTCTTGTTTTTTTTTATATACCAGCTAAATTATTAAAGGTGATAATTTTCGTTCAAGCTACACCCTGTGGAGAATTTTCCAGAATTTATTCAAAATTTTTTGATCAGTACTTTTCGAGACAAGGGGAGGGGACACAGAAGAAAAATGTCCCGAAAAGCTGGCCAAAATATGAAGGTATTATTCAATTTCGACAAAACTCGGCATATCAGGGTTCTTGGGACCGCTAATCGCGAATATGAAGTTCAAATTTCAAAAAACAAAATGGCGGCTCCAAAATGGCATACTATTTTTGGAATAACGTGAGCTATTTTTATGAAACTCTGTACACGTGGGTTTTTGGAGTTGCTGCTTACTAATGTGAAGTTCAAATTTCACAACACAAAACGGTTTCAAAATGGCTGATTATTTTTGGGAAAACGTGAGTTATTTTTCTGAAACCCTGTTACATGGGTTCTTGGGGTCGTTGATTACGAATATGAAGTTTAAATTTCAAAAAACAAAATGGCGGCTCCAAAATGGCATACTATTTTTGGAATAACGTGAGCTATTTTTATGAAACTCTGTACACGTGGGTTTTTGGAGTTGCTGCTTACTAATGTGAAGGTGAAGTTCAAATTTCACAAAACAAAACGGTTTCAAAATGGCTGATTATTTTTGGGAAAACGTGAGTTATTTTTATGAAACCCTGTTACATGGGTTCTTGGGGTCGCTGATTACGAATATGAAGTTTAAATTTCAAAAAACAAAATGGCGGCTCCAAAATAGCGAACTACTTTTGGAAAAATGTGAGTTATTTTTATGAAACTCTGTATACGTGGATTCTTGGGGTCGCTGATTATGAATATGAAGTTCAAATTTAAAAAAACAAAATGGCGGCTCCAAAATGGCGAATCGTCCCAACCCAATAAAAGACGCCCTGAGCTATTCATTCCTGTTGGTTCCGTGTTTTCCGTTTCATACTTATTTTTTAACGGCATAGAAATGTTGAGTCAATCATCAAACTTTGCGAAGAATTGCGTTTGGATTCTGTGGACTTCTTGCCATTTATTTCGAAATTCTTTCGTCAATCTGACAATCGGTTTCTTCAAATTTTCTGACAAAATATATGTATGCGAAGTTTTTTTGTCAGTTCCGCTTCAATAGTGACAATAATTACATTTATGTTATCATGTAATTGGTTTTTGACAAGTAGGAAAAGATCTTTTCTTTCATTTTGTAACATTCTGTAAAAATTAAAAAATGCATACATTTTAGTTGTATATTTTCCATTAATTTTGAGTAATTATTGTAAATCTACAATATATATAAAATGCAACGTCTCTCTGTCTGTCTGTCTGTCTGTCCATTAGTGCGGTTATCACTGGAGAACCACTCGTCCGATTTACGTGTTTTTTTTTTTTTAACATACATATGTTCTCTGGCCAGGTTATAGGCTATATTTTATTACGTTAAGTAACATGAGGAATAAGCAGTGACGATAATACTGAATCAAATCGGAAAAAAGTTTGCCGCTAGCGCGTTCTCTTGCAATACACTGCCTAAACCACTAAATGTGGAACAACATCATGTAGCAAAGAATATAATATATATAAAATGCAACGTCTCTTCGTCTGTCTGTGTGTCCGTTAGTGCGTTTATCACTCGGGAACCACTTATCCGATTTACGTGTTTTTTTTTTAATTGATACATTCGTTCTCTGGCCAGGTTATCTATAATCTCCTATCTATAATATATATAAAATGCAACGTCTCTCTGTCTGTCTGTCTGTCTGCCTGTCTCTCTGCCTGTCTGTCTGTTAGTGCGTCTATCACTGGAGAACCACTTATTCGATTTACGTGCTTTTTTTTAAAACATACATATGTTCTCTGGCCATGTTATAGGATATATTTTATTGCATTAGGTAACATAAAGAATAAGCAGTGACGATAATAGTGAATCAAGTCGGAAAAAAGGTTACCGTTAGCGCGTTCTCTTGCAATACACTGCCTAAACCATTAAATATGGAACAGTATAACGTTGCAAAGAATATAATACATATAAAATGCAACGTCTCTCTGTCTGTCTGTCTGTCCGTTAGTGAGCTTATCACTTGGGAACTACTTATTCGATTTACATGTTTTTATAAATTTATACATATGTTCTATATAATTCAATATAAGCCTAGATAATGGAAGATAAGGTGAGATAATGGGAGATAAGTATAAATAATGGGAGATAAGTAGAGATAAGTCTAGATAATGGGAATTATGGTGAGATAATGGGAGATAAGGAGAAATAATGGGAGATAAGGAGAAATATTGCGAGATAAGTCGAGATAAGCCTAGATAATGGGAGATAAGGTGAGATAATGGGAGATAAGGTGAGATAATGGGAGATAAGGAGAAATAATGGGAGATAAGCAGAAATAATGGGAGATGAGCAGAGATAACCCTAGATAATGGAAATTATGTAGAGATAATGGAAGATAAGGAGAAATAATGGGAGATAAGGGGAACTAATGGCAGATATTTTATTACGTTAGGTAACATACGGAATAAGCAGTGACGATAGTAGTGAATTAAGTCCACGCGAGCGGAACCGCGGGCACCGCTAGTAATTAAATAAAATTGAAAAAATTTGCAACAATGTACTAAATTTTCAAGGTATTTTTTCCTTTTCGCCAGCATTTTTAAACAATTTTTACCATTTTGCAACAACTTTCAAAATTTTTAAATAATTTGCTACATTGTGCAACAATTTCGAGAATTTTTCCGAATTATTTAACTAACTTTATCATTTTGCAACAATTTACAGAATTCTTAAAGTGTTTTCCCCATTCTGCAACATTTACCCAAATTTGTTAACTATTTTTCATATTTTGCAGCAATTTCCCGAATTTTCAAACAATCGGTTGAATTTTGTAACATCCCGAAGATTTTTTCAGTTTGCAACATTTTCCCCAATTTTAAGATGAAAATAAGATTGATGGTCCATGGTGTATACTCACACCTTCGCGCAAAAACTAACACATATTACCAAACTTGCGACATTTAGCACTCAATTTTTCGATATTTCGGCAGAAAAAATATCTAATAAATAACCTTCAACTCATTTCACGTTAGAGTTCAATGGAGTTTTGAACTTATTGCTTGTTTTTTATAGATTTTTGAGAATATTTTCTTAAAAAAACTCAATAATTGAACAGTTAATGACTTACTTAACATTAAGCAAATATGAAATTCCAGAAACACAGTGAAATTGTACTCACCTTTAAGGACAGAATTCATTTTACACAATTAAAATTTGTTCACTTTTAGACTTTCCATAATAGTTTTAAACTTGATCACGTCTGTCGGGCTTCACGAGAGATGCTGCTTGGTACTCGACGCTTCGAAATAAAATTAAAATTATGATACAGGTGCAAGCAGAAGATGCACCTGAGTGGTTATAAATCATAGTAGACGAATTGGCAGAAGTATTCAAACAAGTAAACATCCCTAAATAGAACCTTTTGTTTCTTACATTAGGGCCAGATTTTCGGGTTTTCGGTTGTGGGACAACGTTTTTTTCGCAATTTTTTAAAAATAATACAAAGAAAAGTGTGCGCAAGTATTACATTATATATATTTTTGAACTCATGTTTTTACATTTGACACCTCACTCGATGACCACGTAAAAAGATTTTTTCACTTCCGATTTCACCCTCCAAAAACGAACCCCTTTCTATATCAAACAGTCTCGAAAAAAATCGAGTGTGACAGACAGGCAGACAGACAGACGGACAAACACAGAAGTGATCTTATAAGTGTTCTCGTACAGAACACTAAAAATAGCACTCTGAATAGTTTTATTTTGATTTTTAATTTATTCTACGTAGATATGGATTAGGCTAATCTAAATACCATTTTTACATTTAATGCAATTTTACAGAACAATGATCAATTTTAAAATAGCTTTGTAACGTTCTTAATAAAAAATAATGTTTAATTCTCTTTATTTTCGCAATGGAATATTATTTTGTCGAAAGGCTATAAATAATTTATACAGTTGTATTTATTTAAAAGTTTTTTGCATCATTCGACACTTTGCCATTAAAATGCTAATGATTCAGTCCAGTTCAGTTCCCATCGCGTCGATGGCTTGGCATCTTCGGGACAGACATTCGACGAGATTTTCCGTGTATTCTTGGGGAAAAGATTTCCAAATTGCGTTTGCATCGGGCGACTCAGATATCCAATCTAGTGTGACGAAACCGGATTCCCCTTTCTATTGGCTAAACGTTTTACTCCGAAGTTTGTGGTCGCTATCATCTTGAAGAATCCACTCCTCATTTTTATCGACAAACCACCGTTTGGGAGTCGGTACTAAAGTAAATCTGGAGCATTTTTCAGTGTTCAAATTGTAGGTAAAGATGAGGAATCTTCCAAAACCTGTTTCCGAAAGATATCCCCAATTATAGATCTTTACAGGTTTTCACGGGGCATACTGGCGTTGATAGTGAAGAAATCCGTCGACTACCACTCGTAATGAGAGTTTTTGATGTTGTGTATATATATATAAATATATGAATATATATATATATATATATATATATATATATATAATATATATACATATATATACATATATATATATATATATATATATATATATATATATATATATATATATATATATATATATATATATATATATATATATATACATATATATATATATATATATATATATATATATATATATAATATATATATATATATATATATACATGTATATTGTTTAACATTTAGTCAGTTTTTATTTAATATTGTTTCAGTTTAGTAAAATACACTTCAATAATAGAAAAAGTTTATATTATCGTAAAAAAAAATTTACAAAAATATAGAATAATTTAATTTATAATAAAAAGGCCATAATGACGTAAATTAGCTTTTATTTAAACACTTTGTGGTTATCACTTTTTACCGAACAAATTGTATAAAAATATCGGCAACTGTAAATGATTGTCTACTAAATTCACTAAATAAGTACTAGCATTTATTCCAAAAAAACTTTTTATTATAATTAAAGACAGTTTGTCTAAATTTACACTTTGTATCACAAAATGTTAATAAAAGATGCTTACGATTTAAAACAAAAACCAATAGCCCAGAAAAATATTTAAATAAAAAAGTTACTAAATAAATTGACGTTATTTTATAATTTAAATAAAATATTCGTCTTGTAAATCAAAAATAAGAATTAATCTTTTAAAGCTTCAGGAAAAAGATAACTCCCATCTTTAATCTCCAAAATTTTTTTTATATTTATTTTTACCAAATCCTGATTTTCGAAATATAGTAAATAAGTTTTCACAGGGTGTTTTACGGTGTACTGAACCGATCAGTTACTGGAAATTGACCAGACTCATGGGGTGATAACTTAACCCCAAAATGAAGTTTCATCAGAAATAAGTGAAGAGCAAGTTGAACTTGCGCAATTAGTGTTCCGTACGTTGATTGTTTCTGAAAAAAAAAAAATTGTTACGGAGGTATAAAATGATCAGTGACTTCACAAAACACACCCCTAATGACTTTTTAACAAGGTTTGTTTCCGATCTTTACTGAAAACTGATGACCTTGAAATTATTTTTTTTTTTATATACCAGATAAATTATTAAAGGTAATTTACTCGTGATAATTTTCGTTCAATCTACACCGCGTGGAGAATATTCCCGAATTTTTTCAAAATTTTTGGATCAGTACTTTGCGAGATAGAAAACAGCGATTTTTCGCGATTTTTCGCGATTTTTTCAAAATAATACAAAGAAAAGTGTGCGCATGTAAGACATTATATATATTTTTGAACTCGTGTTTTTTTACAGGCTTTCATTTGACACCCCACTCGATGATCTAGTAAATTTTTTTTTTTCACTTACGATTTCACCCCCCCAAAACTAACCACTTAAGTCAAAATTTAACTTTCAAAACCAGACAACTCTGATGAGGCCATCAATTTTTATATTAGTACCAAATTTCAACTTTCTACGTCAAATAGTTTCGGAGAAAATCTGGTGTGACAGACGGACAGATACCGAAGTGATCTTATAAGTGTTCCTTACGGAACACTAAAAAATTACATTGCTCCAGGTCCGATCTATTTTCCTCTGCCCATGCAACTCATTTCTTTCTATGTTTTTCGCTAACTTCAAGTCGTTAGCCCGGAGATGAGTTGCTTTGCCTTGCTGCTTTGGTTTTTGCGCCCCTCGGCCGAAAGTTAATTGAGGATTTCGGGAAAACATGTTATAAACTATTTCATGGTCGTTGTTAGACACTTTTGAACCACGTTTCCACCCAACTATCAAAATTTTTTAACTGAGAGTATCGTTTCACACACCCACTTGCTATCGAATGCTCTCGACTTGCCCACATATTTAGCAGCCGTTATAGGCGTCACTTTCGGACTTTTCGGATAATTATCAAGGAACACAGTTTCGAAGTGCGAAGCCTATGCAGCAGTCATATCCAATAATGTACTACTTAACCATAAATAAGTGCAGCGGTGGTGTGACAGCAATGGGATATTGCTAAATGCAAACAAATGTTCTGTAATGACAGTGAGCCGTAAAATATCTCCAGTGAACTATAATTACAGAATAGGTAATATAGAGTTGCAGAGAGTGGAGACAGCTAAAGACCTGGGCATTGTTCTGGACTCTAGGTTGACCTTCAATCAGCACATTGGCAAGGTGGTTTCAGAAGCGATAAAAGGGTTCATAATTAGAAATGGTGGGTCTTTTCAGAATATTGAAACCTTTTCAACATTATTCAATACATTGGTCAGAAGTAGGCTTGAGTATGGGTCTATTATCTGGGCACCATTGTATAATAGGTGGGTTGTGGCTTTCCACAAAGCATTGTTTTAGAGGGTTGCCAAAAGTAACCTCAAAAAAGGAATTTCTTGTACCGACTAGAAGTTATAAGCGACACGTTCTTACTTGACTGACTGTAGGTATGCGTTAACCTATATCTAATTATCTTTTTTAAACTGAACGCAACTTTATAGAACAGTGATTAAATTTAAAAAAGCTTTGTAATATTCGTAATAAAAAATAATATTTAATTCTCTTTACTTTCACAATGGAACTAAAATTTATTCTGACATTTGTATATAATTTTTATATTATTTTGTCGGCGGGCTATAAATAATTTATATATGGTATATAGTCATTTATTCAAGTTTTATTTCTACATTTTATTTTTTTATTCTATTTGCTTTGCTTCATAATAATGACTTCGATTGCTACAATTTGCTAGTAATATATGCATAACGGCTCTACTTCAGGTGAGTGATGACGCAACTGACGTCTGTGATAATAAAATGACAACGTATTTTGTATTACTGAATTAGTAGTAGAGCTTTTGATACTTTAGATTATTTAATGCTTATTACAAAACTAGTATACTATGGTTTGGGATATAATGCAGGAAAATGGTGTAAAACTTATCTCGAGGGCAGAAAATAAAGGATTAAGATTAGCAACAGATATTACATAACAGAAGAATTAAAAGAACTAATAGAGGAAAAAAATAGATTACACCAAAAATATTTAACATACAAGTCAGAAGCTACCCGGGCAGAATACAAAGAAAAAAATAGATACTGAGTACGTAAGAAAATAAAAAAAGAAAAAAATGAATACTGGGAACGGAAATGTGCACAGATTAACACGTATATTGGAGGAGCACAATCGACAGAAGTGTGGAAAACCATCAAAAATATGAAAACGAACAGCGAAGAGAGCGCCGTAAATTTAATACCCCTGGAAGAATGGAAAAATTAGTACGAAATATTACTAACTGAAAAACAGACAAGAATTCCTTAGTATAGAGGACAATGAATCACAAGACACAGAGGGAAAGGACTGGGACGAAATAACCATGGAGGAAGTACAAGCAAATCTAAAAACGATGAAGAATGGAAAAGCGGCTGGACCAGGTGATATCTCTGCAGAAATGATTAAAAATTGAGGTATAATCATGTGGAGAACAATAACTAGCTTAATTAATAATTGTATATCACAAGGAAGAACACCTACCGAAATGGAAAAAAAAGTTACATTTCATCAATCTATAATAAAGGAAATAGAAAAGACCCTAATAATTATAGAGGTATATGCGTTACAGGCATTATGAGCCTGTACGGTAAAATATTGCAGAATAGAATAAGAAAAACAATTAAAGGAAAGATATCTGAAAACCAAAGCGGATTTACTCCGGACCGGTCGTTTACTTTACAACAATTGATAGAAAAGAAGATCCAAAAAGATGACGAAATACCCTTTATAGATCTTAAGAAGGCATACGATAGTGTACCGAGAAATAAACTTTGGCATGTCTTGAGATACAAGAAGGGATGTTAACAACAATAAAAGAGTTATATAATGAACATATAGGATATGTGAAACAAGGACGCTATCTCTCGGCAGCTATCCACATTACAAAAGGTTTAAGACAAGGGTGTTGCCTTTCACCAATCTTATTTAATATATTTCTAGACAACGCAACACGTTGTTCCTGAATCGCTGTAAATTGTACTTGGTAGGAAACACAGTCCTGGGCAGATTATTCCAAAGGGATGATGTTCTCCATATAAAAGACTACTTGAAAAGCGTTGTACGAGGAGTAACAAGCTGAACATCATACGGATGTGAAGTATTAGTGGGACGTGTACTTCTAACGTGCACCGTTCTGGGAGGAATTAAGCGGGCCACATCCTTCGAACACTTTCCATGAAAATACTTGTAGAATAGACTCAAGTCGCCAACCGTTCTTCGATGTTCCAGCGAATCAAGGCCGCCGGTCAGTTTTCCGGGTCTCCAATCAGACGAACAGCTCTTCTCTGAATAGAATCCAACAAATCCAGTGTATGTTTGGGAGCGGAGCTCCAAACATGGGAGCAGTATTCCATAGTTGGTCGAATTTGAGCTTTGTAAAGAATTAACAGTTGTTGTGGAGTGTAAAGCTTTCTGGTTCGAAATAATATTCCCAACTTTTGAGAAGCTCTCCTTGCTATGCCTGCAACATGTTCATGCCAGGACATATTTGCTCCCAAATTAACGCCCAACAAACTGAGTGACGATGTTAGAGGAATGGAGTGCCCCGACATAACTATGTCGGGTTCAGCAACTTTAACTCTTTTAGAAAAAAACTGCCGCCTGGATTTTTGTAGCGTTAAATTCCACTTGGTTACTGTCACGCCAAGATAGAATTTCTTCCAGGTCTTTGTTAAGTTGAATGACTTCCTGCTGTCTGCGGACATTCGTCTAAGTAACCGATATCCGAGCGTTCAAAGTGAATGAAGAGATAAGTGTACTGACATCTGCAAAGCTGTAGATTGGATTCTCGGTCTTTTCCAGCAGATCGTTAATATAAATGAGAAAGAGAGTAGGAGACCAGTATGGAGCCTTGAGGTACACCGGCGTTGATAGTGAAGGCGTTAGAAATAAATCCGTCGACTGCCACTCGTAAAGAACGCTCTCTGAGGAAACATGAGAGCCACAAACAGAACTTTTCAGACATACCATAAGAACGTAGCTTAGCCAACAGCCCATCGTGCCAAACACGGTCGAATGCCTTGGATATGTCAAGAGCAACCGCTCGAGATTCCCCAAAGTATTCAATTGCGTTGTTCCAAACAAGTAAGAA
>CM032447.1:20545153-20561154 GCA_019049505.1 Pachyrhynchus sulphureomaculatus
TGATTCTGAGCAGTGTTTGGCCATGTTTAAACGTAACAAACCGGAATTTTTGCGTCGATATGTGACAATGGATGAAACATGGATCCATCACTTTACTCCGGAATCAAAACGATCGTCATCTGAGTGGACAGCAACTGGTGAACCTCGTCCAAAGCGCCCGAAAGCACAACAATCGGCTGGAAAGGTTATGGCCTCGGTATTTTGGGATGTGCGTGGTGTAATATTCATCGACTATCTTGAGAAAGGAAATACCATCAACAGTGAATATTATATAGCATTATTGGAGCGTTTGAAGGCCGAAATTGCAAAGAAACGACCGCATATGGCAAAGAAAAAAATTTTGTTTCATCAAGACAACGCACCGTGTCACAAGTCAATCAAAACAATGGCAAAACTACATGAATTGAACTTCGAATTGCTCCCACATCCACCGTATCCGCCAGATTTGGCTCCCAGCGACTACTGGCTGTTCGCAGACCTGAAAAAAATGCTCGCCGGTAAGAAATTTCGCACGAATGAAGAGGTTATCGCTGAAACTGAGGCCTATTTTGAGGCAAAAGATAAATCGTTCTACAAAAGTGGTATTGAAATGTTAGAGCGGCGCTGGAATGATTGCGTTGCTCTTGATGGAGATTACGTTGATGAATAAAGCTAATTTTTTGAACCAAAAAAAACCGTGTTTTCTTTGTTAGGCCCGGGACTTTTCAGCCCATGTGTTATATATACATAGCGATGGGAAAAGCGAGCCGTATTTTCTAGGCGTGAAAACCTAGAGAAACTGGGGGGTACAAAATCGAAATGGCAAAAATACGTCTTGTTTGTTCTACAAGTTCGTATTGGGAGGTTTTTAGAAGTGCTGGTATCTAATGGGGTAAAAATCTAGCTATAGATTTGCTTATATCACCCACTTCAATCCCCATATCTCAAAAACCAAAAGTATACTCAACTCAAAACTTTGCCAAGAGTCAGTCTTCCTCATTAACAATCTTTTAGGATACAATTCGTATCAGAATTCGAGTGTGCCAAAGCGGGCGATCTTTGGCCTGTTTTTGGGGTCACTCTTTGTCACAAATTTAAGAATTGATGGTCACCACAACCGTATTATGGTCTTAAAAGCTAAATTTTTGCTTAAGGGGTTGGTTTTGGGAACTGAAAAAAAAATCAACATCATCGGATGGGGTGTCAAGTGAAAGCTTGTGAAAACACGAGTCCAAAAATACATATCATGTAATCCTCACACAAACTATTGTTCATATTATTGTTAAATAACCGGTCATGTGCAAGTTGAACTTGCGCAATTAATATTCCATAGGTTGATTGCTTTTAAAATAAAAAATGTTGTAACGGAAGTATAAAATGATCAGTGACTTCACAAAACACACCCCAAATGAGTTTTCAACAAAGTTTATTTCCGATCTTTACTGAAAATTGATGACCTTGAAATTTCTGTTTTTTTATATACCAGATAAATTATTACAAATAATGCACTTGTGATAATTTTCTGTTCAATCTACACCCCGTACAGTGGGGAAAAACGAAAAATCGTGTTTCAAAATTGTCTAGAGCCTTCAATTTTGGTTCGATTTGGACGATTTTTTTTTAAATTGAAGCTTATTAAATTCCGAACAAAGTTGTCGGAGCCGATTTTTCAATTAAACTTTGGTTTCAAAATGGCGGACGTTGGTTTCTGATTATATAGCGACTGAGACACAGAAAACGCTTACAGTTTCAAACCAAGTTGTGCTAAAATGCGTGTATGTATGTTTTTTTATGTCGCAGATAATATATCTAATATCACAGTTACAAGATTAATAATAATGAACCCAAAATGGCTGCCATGAACAATAAAAGTATTATAAATATAAATAAACGTACCATATATCCATAACATTTGCATAAATAATTTCTTTAAGGTTGTTAATTATAAATTGACTTAAAATGACAAATCAAATATGGCGGATGCCAAAATTGAATCGAGCAAGAAAGTTTCTCTGTGGCATTTAGACTGTGGCAGTCAGATCATTCAAGTTATTCAAGTTTAGTTGCGGGATTTAAATTTTCATGCAGTTATTACTAGAATATTGCTGCTGTAAATTTTAAGTATTGTAGACAATTTTCTAGCAGATACAAAAAACAGCGATACACGCAGAAAAGGACAGCTCACACAGCTAGAAAATGGCTACAACAGCTAAAACGTTTTGTTAAAATAGGGACAGCTAAATATTTTGCTCCACTAGCCACATTGTTTGCTGTTGTAGCAAAAAAGTGGCTGCTGTTGCTAAACAGTGGCTAATGCAGCAAAATATTTAACTGTCCCTATTCTCTGCGTGTATTTTGTAAGAGTAATAATAATCTTTATTAACGAGAAAACCCCTTAGTTTAGTACATATACAGAACTACTGAATTATAGGAATATACTAGAAAAATAAGAAAATAAATATGTCTAACCTTAACTTACTCTTACATAAAATATTTAGCTGTCCCTATTTTAACAAAACGTTTTAGCTGTTGTAGCCATTTTCTAGCTGTGTGAGCTGTCCTTTTCTGCGTGTATCGCTGTTTTTTGTATCTGCTAGAAAATTGTCTGCGATACTTAAAATTTACAGCAGCAATATTCTAGCAATAACTGCATGAAAATTTAAATCCCGCAACTAAACTTGAATAACTTGAATGATCTGACTGCCACAGTCTAAATGCCACAGAGAAACTTTCTTGCTCGATTCAATTTTGGCATCCGCCATACTTGATTTGTCATTTTAAGTCAATTGTTGAAACATATTTATAATTAACAACCTTAAAGATTTTGAATTGTTGTGGCTGTTACTTGATGGAAATTCATAACGAATGTAATGAAAGACTAATATTGTCAAATTTCCACTTTATTTAGTTTCACTGAAACTGTATGACGCGTTTCGCTATACTATAGCTTCTTCTGATACAAAATGATCATTTTGTATCAGAAGAAGCTATAGTATAGCGAAACGCGTCATACAGTTTCAGTGAAACTAAATAAAGTGGAAATTTGACAATATTAGTCTTTCAACCTTAAAGAAATTATTTATGCAAATGTTATGGATATAAATTAATAATGGTACGTTTATTCATATTTATAATACTTTTATTGTTCATGGCAGCCATTTTGGGTTCATTATTATTAATCTTGTAACTGTGATATTAGATATATTATCTGCGACATAAGAAAACATACATACACGCATTTTAGCACAACTTGGTTTGAAACTAGCGTTTTCTGTGTCTCAGTCGCTATATAATCAGAAACCAACGTCCGCCATTTTGAAACAAAAGTTTAATTGCAAAATCGGCTCCGACAACTTTGTTCGGAATTAAATAAGCTTCAATTTAAAAAAAAATCGTCCAAATCGAACCAAAATTGAAGCCAAAATTGAAGGCTCTAGACAATTTTGAAACACGATTTTTCGTTTTTCCCCACTGTGCCCCGTGGAGAATATTCCAGAATTTTTTCAAAATTTTTTGATAAGTACTTTTCGAGATAAGGCGGGTGGACAGCGATTTTTCGCGATTTTTTTTAAAAATAATACAAAGAAAAGTGCGCGCAAGTATTACATTATATATATTTTTTACTCGTGTCTTCACAAGCTTTCATTTGACACCACACTCGATTACCTAGTAAAAAAAATTTTTTTTCACTTCCGATTTCACCCCCCAAAACTAACCCCTTAAGTCAAAATTTAATTTTCAAAACTACATGGCTCTGATGAGGCCATCAATTCCTATATTATTACCAAATTTCAACTTTCTATGACAAATAGTTTCGGAGAAAATCGGGTGTGTGATAGACGGACAGACAGACACCGAAGTGATCTTATAAGTGTTCCGTACGGAACACTAAAAATGGACAAAAATCGTTGTCACCCCACCCTATCTCTAAGAGTAGTCGTCAAAAAAATTCGAAAAAATTCTGGAATATTTTCCATAAGGTGTAGATTGAAGGAATATCAACACGAGTACATTACTTTTGATAATTTACCTAATATGTAAAAAAAAAGATCGCAAACAAACTTTGTTTGATATTATGTTTCGTACGTGTATACAAGTCCCCATCCTGTTTAATCAAAAATGTTAATCACTGTATAGATAAAAGTATAAACACAACGCACAGCACGGATTTAAGATAACACAGGCCAATATTTTACAAGCCCTGAGACCGGACTATACTTTTTTGAAGGTTTCTGGTGCAGTGAATCCAAATCCGAATTGCTCTACCACATCAGGTTTTTGAGATATTCTAACCTAAAAATGCAAAAAAACACTTTTCGCTATATTCGGGATTATATTAGGCCGCAAATTAATTTTTCTCCACAAAACTCGGAATCTCAACGTACTACTCTCCCCCTTCAAAATGCATTTTGAATTTTTCAGACATTTTATTTCTTCTCGGAGAAATCGTCCGTTGAAATTAATTAGTTTAGAGTTTTCGTTTCGACCATACCAAAAAAAAGTTGATCCTCTGACGTTTTCATAAGATAAGGAAGTAATTTTATTCTAATTAGTTCTAAAGAGTAAGAAAAAATTCATGGAAAAAAACAATCATAAAAAAAAAGAAAAATAGAGTCGACACGATAGAGATATTAGAATAGAGGAGGTAAGTTCTCGCGAGAAGCGTGGCGCTCATAGAAAGAGAAAGAAATAATATAAGTTATTTTGTCTCTCTTACTCGGCGCACGCCCATAACACTAAGTTAGAGTGCGTACCCATGCGAGAATGTTATTCGTATCTTTCGCTCACTGTGATAAGTAAGACAGAATGTCCTATGTAATTTCTCTCCGTTTCGCTTACAGCAGGCTCTATATTTTACCTCCTCTATTCTAATATCTCTATGGTCAACACTGCCACGTCCTCGTTTCGTGGCTCTGGGTTCGGCTGAGAGCGGTAATATGTGATAATTCATACAAAGAAACTTGTCAAAACTTATTTTTCTTGAGGAAAAAATATAACCAATGTCGAGTTTTATAGTAATATGAGATCATTGAATTTCTTAAGGGGTTACGCCACCTTGGCGCTCGAAAAAATAGGCATAAAATAATTTTTTTTTGACGCAACTATTGTATACATAATATAATTTTTATTTTTCACAAATACATTATAGTTTTAACAACAAATTAAAAAAAAAATATATTAAAAAAATTTAAAAAATGGTCGAAATATGAACCATCTTGTAGGAATTTTAAAATATTTTTGTAGAGTGACAGCCGTTCAAAAATGATCTCGGATTTTTCACAAAAATTTTGAGTTTTAAAAATTAATAAAAATGAACCAATCTAATCGAAAAAAAAAAAACCTATGTCGATTTCAAGATAATATTATAAAGAAGATTTGATATGAATTTTATCAAAATCGGTTCAGTAGATCCCGAGATATTTTATCCACGAGTTTGAAAACAGTAGTTTCAAGAAAAAACGCAAAAGAGAAAGAAGTACCACGTCCGCGTCTTAAAAGTCTATAATTTTTTAGTGTTCCGTACGGAACACTTATAAAATCACTTCGGTGTCTGTCTGTCTGTTTGTCTGTCTGTCACCCGATTTTCTCCGAAACTATTTGACGTAGAAAGTTGAAATTTGGTACTAATATAGAAATTGATGGCCTCATCAGAGCCATGTAGTTTTAAAAGTTAAATTTTGACTTAAGGGGTTAGTTTTGGGGGGTGAAATCGGAAGTGAAAAAAAATTCTTTTACTAGGTCATCGAGTCGATGTCAAATGAAAGCTTGTGAAAACACGAGTAAAATATATATATATAATGTAATACTTGCGCACACTTTTCTTTGTATTATTTTTAAAAAATCGTGAAAAATCGCTGTCCCCCACCTTATCACGAAAAGTACTGACCAAAAAATTTTGAAAAAATTCTGGAAATATTCTCTACGGGGTGTAGATTGAACGAAAATTATCACGAGTGCATTACCTTTAATAATTTATCTGGTACATAAAAAAACACAAATCTCAAGGTCATCAGTTTTCAGTAAAGATTGGAAACAAACTTTGTTGAAAACTCATTTGGGGTGTGTTTTGTGAAGTCACTGATCATTTTATATCACCGTAACAAAATTTTTTATTTTAAAAGCAATCGACATTAAATGTGCAAGTTCAACTTGCACTTGACCGGTTATTTTTTTAAGTTACCTTCAATCTGCGATTCCATTTGTAAAGCTTGAAATATTCTTAAAAGTATAAATAATAAATCTAACCAAAAAAAAAAATTGAATTTTTGAAAATTTCAAGGTGGCGTAATCCCTTCGGAATAGGGATAAACCATAACTCGACGGGGTTAAATCGACAACGAATTCGGATTCAACGTCCAAAAAATCATATAATTACGAGGCTGGTTTGAAAAGTCCGTGCAAAGTCCGAGAGATGGCACCACCGGTGCGTATCGAGGTAATGTTTAGTTAGTAGCATCTCTTGAATGAACGCACACCAAGTTTCAGCCATATTGGTCTATTTCTTTGTGTTTGACATTCGTGTGAATCAAGGAAGTCGAGTGATTTTCAAGAAATGGACGAAAAAGAATTTCGTGTGGTGATTAAACATTACTTTATGAAAGGCAAAACGCCTCAGGAGACTAAAGAGAAGCTTGATAAACATTATGGTGACTCTGCACCTTCGATTAGAACAGTTTATAAGTGGTTTCAAAATTTTCGGACTGGCCATATGGGCACAAGTGACGCTGAACGTTCTGGACGACCTGTGGAGGTTACGACTCCAGAAATCATTGATCAAATCCATGATATGGTGATGGATGACAGAAGAGTTAAGGTGCGTGAGATTGCCAGTGCTGTGGGCATCTCGACTGAACGGGTACATAATATTTTGCATAAACATTTGGACATGAGAAAGCTATCCGCAAGATGGGTGCCGCGATTGCTCACGCTTGACCAAAAACGGAATCGTGTGAAGTGTTGCAAGGATGGTTTGCAGCTGTTCCAGAAGAAATCCAGAGGACTTTAAGCATCGTTTCGTCACTGTGGATGAAACATGGATACATTACTATACTCCTGAGACCAAACAACAATCTAAACAATGGGTTACCAAGGGGGAATCTGCACCAAAAAAGGCGACGACCGTTCCTTCGGCCGGAAAGGTTATGGCGAGTGTCTTTTGAGATTCGCAAGGGATGATCCTCATCGACTATCTGGAAAAGGGTAAAAACTATTACAGGTCAATATTATTCATCGTTATTGGACCGTTTGAAAACCGAGCTGCAAGAAAAAACGCCCGCGATTGGCCCACAAGAAAGTCCTTTTCCATCACGACAACGCACCAGCACACACCTCAGCAGTTGTGGTCGCAAAATTAATGGAAATAGGATTTCAACTCGTTTTCACATCCCCCCTATTCTCCAGACTTGGCTCCCTCGGACTACTATTTGTTCCCCAATTTGAAGAAATGGCTGGCGGGACAAAGATTTTATTCAAACGAGGAGATGATTGCAGACACTAATGGATATTTTGCAGACTTGGACAAATCCTATTATTCGGAAGGGATCAACAAACTAGAACATCGTTGGACGAAGTGTATAAGCCTAAAAGGAGACTATGTCGAAAAATAAAAAAGGTTTACCCCAAACACATAAGTGGTTTTTATTTTTGCACGGACTTTTCAAACCAGCCTCGTACAACTATTCTCGCCTGTCGGATCAAATTTTTTTTTGGTATGGTTGTCACGAAAACGCCAAACTAACTAATTTCAACGGGTGCTTTCTCCTAAAAGAAATAAAATATCTGAAAAATTCAAAATGCATTTTAAAGCAGAAGAGTAGTACTTTCAGATGCCTCAACGAGATTTGTGGAGAAAAACTAATTCGTGGTGTAATATAATCCCGAATATAACGAAAAACCGTGTTTTTTTTGCATTTTTAGATTAGGGTACCTGATGTGATGAGCAATTCTAAGGTCGGATTCATACTAAGCGCGTCAAAAACCTTTGGGAAAGTATACTCTGATCTCAGGGTCTGGAGTTTCGTCCAATTTTATCGGCCTGTGCAATTATTGTGGAAGATTTCAACATAATTTTTTTTTGGAATGTGTTAACAATAGTATATACACCTGTTTGAATAGCATTGGCTTCTACAAATGATAATAGATACTAGTTCTCCTAGAAACAGAACCTTGGTAGACAATGTGTTTTGCAATTTTTCTAATGATGTAAAAGTTCACGTTGTAGAAAGTTTTTTAGCCATCACAAACAAGTTTGGGTCCGAATCTTAGATATCGATTTGGGTGTGTGTTTTATGAAGTCACTGATCGTTTTATTCGCTTGAGGCAAAGAAGCAAGTCAGATGTCAAAATTTCGTAGTTTCCCTGACCAATATTTACATTGATTCAAAGGGCAAATTGACGTTATTTCTGCTTAATTTATTATTTTCTCGGTAAAAAAAAGGCGCACCACCTCACCATTCAGGGAAATTTCAACTGTTTTTCATTTTTAGCTAGTTCCCATAGTGCAAGGCCAAAATATCTTATAGTCTAAGAGCCAGTGACCGGCAGACAGCAAGTATTTTAACAAACCCTAAATTTTGTTCAGTTACTCTCTCATACCTAATACTATACATGAGATGGGGACTAACTAAGCTCGGAGGCGGTAGGTACGGAGTCACTCAGGTGTGACAGGTATAAAAATCTGACCAACTTCGAAAGTATATCTGCAAGGCTGCCATTTGAATATTTTAAAATATAATATTATTACTATTGAAAAATAACAGTGGCAGACGATTATGGCGTTGTGAAGTCATAGCAGACCCTTTTGAAAGTTTAAAAAAAAATGAAATTTCAAAAGTTTTTTTAACAAATCTGAAATTATAATATGTTATATATATAGTATTTTAAACCTGTATTTATCGCGGCAAACATTTTTTTCTGGTTATAACATCCCGGTAGACAGCGAAACCTTACCTACAGCGCGTACACAGTATACAGAAGTATAGTACTTACTCTTACATCCATTTAATCTGCATGGAAGTGAATATAATATTATGCATATAAAAAAGTGATGTAATTATATGAACAAAAATACTTACTGCCATAGGGTGGATGATGGGGAAAATGTGGCATATTATAAGACAGTTATAAATATCAGAGTACAAAGATAATAAAAGAATATAATTGGAATTTTTATTTGTATTTGTTACAGGCAAGATATGAATGAGATAATGAAAATAATAATTGTTTACGCAATTAAAAAATAATATATTTTCATGTTCATATCGGTTATTTTGTGTTTCATCCTTCAATATCATCTTCGGAATCATTTTCATTTTCATATGATTAGTTTTCATCATCCACTGCATCCGTTTCTGTAAAAAATGAAATTCAAAATTGTAAATTGAGCCAAGCATATTTAAAATATAATTTATTATAATAAAATTACCTGGAAGATCTTCGACCAAATCGCATGGAAGTTGATCTCTCTCAAACCATTTAAATATGAATGAGCTTTCTTGCTGGATTTCGGTGACGTCAATAAATCTTTCATTATTCCCTGTCCCAGTAAACATCCAGACATGCGAAGAAGGATTTTTCAATTGATCCATATTACCAAGCATTATTATTAACTAGCCGGGCCTGCGGCTCCGCTCGCGTGGACTTGATTCACTACTATCGTCACTGCTTATTCCTTATGTTACCCAACGTAATAAAATATCCCCCATTATTTCCCCTTATCTCCCAACTATTTCTCCTTATCTCCCACTATCTTTACATAATTTCCATTATCTAGGCTTATCTCTGCTCATCTGACAATATTTCTCCTTATCTCCCATTATTTCTCCTTATCTCCCATTATGACACCTTATTTCCCATTATCTAGGCTTATCTCGACTTATCTCGCAATATTTCTCCTTATCTCCCATTATTTCTCTTTATCTCACCATAACTCCCATTATCTAGACTTATCTCTGCTTATCTCCCATTACTTCTTCTTATCTCCCATTATTTATACTTATCTCCCATTATATCACCTTATCTCCCATTATCGAGGCTTATCTCGACTTATCTCCCATTATTTCTCCATATCTCCCATTATCTCACCTTATCTCCCATTATCTACGCTTATATCGAATTAAATAGAACATATGTATAAATTTATAAAAAACACGTAAATCGGATAAGTGGTTCCCCAGTGATAAGCGCACTAACGGTCAGATAGACAGACAGAGAGACGTTGCATTTTATATATTTTATAGATATTCTTTGCTCCATGATATTGTTCCATATTTAATGGTTTAGCATGTTTAAAAAAAAAGCATGTAAATCGGATAAGTGGTTCTCCAGTGATAAGCGCACAAACGGACAAACAGACAGAGAGACGTTGCATTTTATATATATTGTAGATATCCTTTGCTACATAATATTGTTCCATATTTAGTGGTTTAGGCAAGAGAACGCGCTAGCGGCAAACTTTTTTCCGACTTCATTCACTATTATCGTCACTGCTCATTCCTTATGCTACCTATCGTAATAAAATATAGCCTATATCCTGGCCGGAGAACATATGTATGTTTAAAAAAAAAAGTATGAAAATCGGATAAGTGGTTCTCCAGTGATAAGCGCACTATCGGACGGACAGACAGACAGACAGACAGAGATACGTTGCATTTTGTATATATTATAGACGTAATAAAATATATATTTATAACCTGGTCAAAGAACATATGTATGAATTTAAAAAATCACGTAAATCGGATAAGTGGTTCTCGAGGGATAAGCGCACTAAACGGACAGACAGACAGACAGATAGACGTTGCATTTTATATATATTATAGATATAGATTATTATTATTATATAACCTGGACTAAGAATATCTGTATGAATTTAAAAAAAAGACAGGTATATCGGATAAGTGATTCTCGCGTGATAAAGGCACTAATGGACAGACAGACAGACAGAGAGACATTGCATCTTATATATATTATAGATTATAGACATTCTCTGCTACATAATATTGCTCCATATTTAAT
Source organism: Pachyrhynchus sulphureomaculatus (assembly GCA_019049505.1). NCBI lineage: Eukaryota > Metazoa > Arthropoda > Insecta > Coleoptera > Curculionidae > Pachyrhynchus > Pachyrhynchus sulphureomaculatus. The sequence continues at coordinate 20,556,146 of CM032447.1, forward strand.
GGTTTAGGCTGTGTATTGCAAGGAAACGCGGTAGCGGCAAACTTTTTTTCCGACTTCATTCACTATTTTACGTCACTCTGCTCATTCTTTATGCTACCTATCGCAATAAAATATAGCCTATAACCTGACCAGAGAACATATGTATGCTTGAGAAAAAAAAGTACGAAAATCGGATAAGTGGTTCTCCAGTGATAAGCGCACGAACGGACAGGCAGACAGACAGACAGACAGACAGACAGACAGAGAGACGTTGCATTTTATATATATTATAGATATATCAGTATCAGAGTCTCTAATTACAATATTAAACTGATTGGCGATACTACATGCAAAATAGAGAGAAAAAGAGAGATCTCTAGTCTCCATGTACTATATGCCTCATGAACATCTGTATACTCGCGCTGTAGGTAAGGTTTCGCCGTCTGCCGGGATGTTATAACCAGAAAAAGCGTGATAAATACAGGTTTAAAATACTATAATAAATAACATATTATAATTTCAGATTTGTTAAAGAACTTCTAAAATTTCATTTTTTTTTAAACTGTCTGCTATGACTTCACAACCGCCATAATCGTCTGCCACATTGGTTACACTAAAAGTTAGAAAAAACTTATTCGGATACTTTAAAAGTGAATTAGCTGCCAATTTTCTCTATAAGATTCGAATTAAAATTATTCTTAAGACCTAATAACAAAATCGTTGAAATGTAATAATGAAAAATATAAACTGGGACACTAGTAGCAAAATTAACGGTGTAACTGGGACACTAGTAGCGTGTGTTGCCTCCTCTAATTCGGATGACAGCGTTTATGCGCCTAGACATGCTTCTAATTAAATTTTGGATACAATCTTGAGGAATTTGCTCCCATTCTGTGATAACTGCATTTTCAAGTTCCCTCAGGTTTCTAGGTGCAGGTATATGACGTTTCACATTTTTCTTAAGGTGATCCCATACATGTTCTATCCGATTCAGATCCGGGCTTTTTGGTGGCCATTGCATAATCGGTATATCAACTTTATTAAGATAATCGAGTACCTCCCTAGCCACGTCAGGTCGAGCGTTGTCTTGCATAAACAGGAAACTGGGCCCCACAAAATGACCGAAAGGCATCACATGTTCTATTACAATATTCTTAAGATAGTAGTCAGCATTCATGGATCTCGTACGGACAGGAACTAACTCTGTGCGAGCATCAAAGCAGATGCCACCCCAGAACATAACAGAGCCACCGCCGAATGGAATCCTTGCAGAGATATTGCAAGGAGCAAACCTCTCTCCTGGTCTTCGCCATACTCGCTTACGACCATCTGGATGTTTTAGACTAACCCTAGTTTCATCTGTGAAGAAAACTTTTTTCCAATCATCCACAGACCAGTTTTTCGTGGTTTCGAGCAAAACGTAACCTGGCAACTCTGTTCTCTCTAGTAAGCAAGAGCGCAGTGGTTGGACTCCTACTGTTTAATCCAGCTTCATTTAACCGTCTTCTAACTGTTTTAGAAGAAATTGTGACACTGCGAACAGCTTCGAGTTCGTTTCTTATTATAGAACTAGTGACAGTCCTGTTTCTTAAAACATATTGTCTTATAAAACGTTCATCTAGGTCGCTAGTGCATCGTTTTCGCCCTTGCTTTAGCCTTCTAGAATAAGTTCCTACTTCATTCAAGCGTCTTACCATACGACTTATTTTGGAACGATGTTTTCCTAACAAATTGGCAACATAACTCTGACAATATCCCTCGTCGAATAAAACTGAGGCTCGCACTACCTCGTGTTCAATTAAATTCCTTGTTCGATTCATTTTTCTAATTCTTCGGAGTCAAAAATAAAACAGTCCACCACAAAAACGTATTACTTTGAAAAAGGGAACAATTTATAAGCTTACTTTTAAAGAAAATCTATCGCATTATTACAGAAAATTGTTTATCTTCTAAAAAGTTCTTTAAAACTGTAAATCTAAACGAATTGTTTTGATTTCTGTCATGAACAACGAAACAAAATATGCATAGCCTACTATTCAAATACTCGATAAACTTTAAAACTGACATAAGAAAAAGACAAATTAATTTTCAGATTGTTGCATTAATTTTTGTCCAGGAGTTTACTTGCTGTATGCCGGCCACTGGCTCTTAGACTATTAGGTTAAGGCCAAAATTTAGTTCTAAAGCTTAAAATATGGAAGTCGTTTTGAGTACCGGTTTTCACAAATTGTGAATAATTTTCATTTTCGAAATGAAACTCAATAAAAGGGTAGAGCTCTGGTTGCTGCGGAGCACGTGATAAATGTGAAAGAATATAAATTAGATGGAACATACGTAATAAATAGTCACGTTTGTCTGATGAGACTTCTCCGTCAATATTTTCTCTCTTTCTCTGACTTCTATTGAATTTATTATTAATTTCAACGCCATAGAATATTACAGCATAAAAAGTACTAAAACTATTAATTAAAATGAAGAAGATATAAAATATTTGGAATATAAATTTTATATTATTTCATTATTTTTTGATATTCTATTATTTTTTAATATTAAAATTAATTTAAAATGTAATTTTATTACATTCTTATAGTGTTTGTTCATGTACTAAATATTATTTGAATGATTAAAAATTCTAATTCAGTTTTTGAAATTACTTTTTAGCTTTAGTGTCTCTTATTTACCTGTTTGTCGCGCTTTGAGCTGTTTTTTCGAACATGACTTTCGGTACTCGTCAGGAAATATTGTCGGCAAGAAACTCGGTTTTAAAGGATGCGCGCTGCAAATACGAGAGTATTTTGTTGGTTGCCAAAGGGATCCATCGAGCTGCAAACAATTTAATATACTTATTCAATAATTTAATGTATCTATTCAATAAATAAATTCTGTTTAAAAGTACTGTATGTAAGTCTTATAAACTCACTTTCAGTGTCTCATTGCTTGAATCCATTTTTCTCGTTGCCCCAACGTATGTTTCTTTATAGAAAAGCTGTAGGATATTGTACTGGGTCAATTTTCGTTGCTATTTTAATACCTAACCACACAATACTTCTTCCCGCGACTTTTTACTGATATTTTATCCATAATTATTAACTCAATACCACAAATACAACAATCTTTAACATATAAACATTAGGAGAAAGTGCGAATTTCCGCCACCGCGCGCGCTGCCAATCTTCAGACAGTAAACTCCGCCTCTTTTCCCAAAACAAATACCTCCGTAACAAAAATTTTTATCTGAAAAGCAATCATCGTACGGAACACTGATTGCGCAAGGCCAATTTGCACTTGTTAAAATTATGTTTAGTATACTGTGATTTTAAAACTGCAAACCACGTGTCCAATATTTTGCTTAATAAGAGACGTGTTACCAAAAAAATTACTCTGTTGGGACTCATTCTTCAATATCATGACATAAAAAAATAGTTTCAAGATAACATTTTGAATGAATATAGCATGGCATTTAAAAAAAAACATCAAGGTAATCTGTTCTTAGCAATAAATCTTTATAAATAGCCTATTTGATATGCAGTTATATTCATAAGATTACGCTGATTAATGAATTCGCCCTCTAGTTTGAAAATGACAAACATCCGTCTCTCATTCTTCTCGGCAATCTACGATGCAAAGTTTAAAGTGCCGTAGCGTGTTAAATATGCACAGTCATTTGTTATTTTTAACATAAAAGTCGGTAATTTTAAAATCACGGCTTAAATTTAGGGCAGTTTTTGATCGATGAATATTAACGGCCAGATTCACTAAAGGGATTTAATAGTTGAAGCCGGCCTAATTGTCAGGAATCGCCTAGTTGTCCAGTTGAATTTTGTTTTTGATAATGGAATAATATCTATTGTAAATATTACCTTTTAAGTCGAGTGTGAACGACTTGGAACATGTACGAAATACATTACCCGGACGTTAGTATGGGCAGAGATGTAACGGGTACCTGGTCGATCTGGTCAAAAGCATATACGAGTATAGTATTTTTCACGATCTAAGAAAGTGACTTAGCTACCTATACCCAAAATTCAACAAGATTCGAAAGTGATTATTTTATGGCTGTTTAATGACAAGGCGTCATGCAGGGCCACATTATACCTGATTGTTTAATCGTTGGGTTTAAAATTTTATTGTGATAAAGACAGTTGAATTTTAATGTTTTATGTACTGAAGAATACACAATATAGTAATTACACAAATATATTAAAACAGTGTACAGTGTCCTCGAGTGCATTTGTTACAATTTTAGTTATTAATTAATATCTAGTTCAATTTCGCTATCGCTACTATCCAGCAAATCAATAAAAAGTTTTTTTTACAGGTTCTAAACTATTTATATTTATGTACATATATCTATATGAGTTTTCAATTTTTTGACGTGTTGAATACAGTTTTTCCAGTTTTCAATGGTTACGTTTTTGACTTCTATCTTTATCAATTCATTCACACTACTGTTTAAAGTGGGTGTATTATTGTGAGCACGTATATTAGACTTTATTTTATGCCGTATCAACTCGATCGCTTTAAAGATACAATAATATGATGGACGCTGAACTATTTCGTATCCTGCTTTCTTTGCAATTTTATCACAAACATATTCCTTTTGAAAAATTGTAACTTTTTAAAACTTCTAACAATTGTTCAACTGTACAACTTTCATGGAAATATATGTCACGTTCGCACAAAAAGGCTTGTATTTCACTTTTTCTACTGGTGGAACTTGGTACCTTATTCATTTGGTGACTATGATAGGATGCATTATCCATCATAATACAGCTATTCGGTGGTATATTAGGCATTAATTTGTTTTGAAGCCAATCTTTAAAAACTTCAGCAGTTGTATCACAATGATAATCCAAGCTGGAATCTGAAATATTCTTGGCTGCTAGAAATAGACATTCTGGTATCCAGCCTTCTTCTGACCCCGCATGTAAACTAGTTTTTACCTTTATTTGATGGAGCTTTACAGTGGCATTTTTTGGATTTATCAATCCATTCTTTACTGGGTGTGTCGTGGGTGTCATACCAAGTGT
>CM032447.1:20561254-20743608 GCA_019049505.1 Pachyrhynchus sulphureomaculatus
TCACTGCTACATCATTCGCATAGGCCAAGCATTGGCAGGTTTTGTTGGTATATCGTTCCATTTGTTTTTATTTCTGACTCCCGGATTATCTTCTCTAGTACCAAAATTAAATAGACATGTCGACACTGGTTCCCCCCCTGTCTTAATCCTCTCTTCACCTTAAACTTGTCTGATACTTTGCCCTCAACCAACACTCTATTTTCTGTATCATTCAGGGTCATTCTCACCATGCGAATCAATTTACTTGGAAATTTTTAGTTCTTCCATTATCTTGTAGAGTCCTTCTCTATTTACAGAGTCATATGCTTCTCTGAAATCCACCAAGTGTAGTGCCAAATTTTGTTCTAAGCTATTATCTTGGATTTGCTTAATCGAAAATATCTGGTCTGTAACCGATCTATTTTTCCTGAATCCACGCTGGTACTTTCCCAGAATAGACTCGGCTTTCTGTGCTAGTCTGTTTTTGATAGTCAACACTACTATCTTGTACACGACATCTAGCACATATAGTTTCTTCTCCTTTTTTGTATATTGGACAAATGAGCGACTCTCTCCAGCTCACTGGCATCTTTTCTGTTTCTCATATTTCTTGCACCAAACGGCATATTTCATCCTCCAGCTTTTATCACTTCTACAATTTCCACCCGGGGCCTTATTTTTTTGGGTTCTGTGTATTTCTCTTATTTCTTCTTTGCAAAGTTTATTTGTCCCCTCCTGCCCTTCAGTTAATTTTGCTTCCTATTTCTCATTCAACTCATTTTGGTCTCCATTTAGTGTTTCTTTAAAGTATTCCCCCATCTATTCAGTCTTTCTGCGAAGCTTACTGCTAAACTTCCATCTTTTTTCCTACATATTAGCATTTTGTCTCTGTTTATTTCCTTTGTATTTTATAAAAAAAAAAAACGTAAATCGGATAAGTGGTTCTTGAGTGCTAAGCGCAGTAATGGATAGACAGACAGACAGAGAGACGTTACGTTTTATATATATTATAGATTTTTTTTTGACATATATTAAATTAAGAATTGAAAAAAAATCACGTAAATCGGATGAGTGGTTCTCGAATGATAAGCACACTAACGGACAGACAGACAGAGAGACGTTGCGTTTTATATATATAATATAGATTATTATTATTATTATATAACCTGGTCAGAGAACATGTGTATGAATTTTAAAAATCACGTAAATCGAATAAGTGGTTCTCGAGGGATAAGCGCACTAACGGACAGACAGACAGACAGAGAGACGTTGTATTTTACATAGATTATAGATATAGATTATTATTATTATTATTATATAACCTGGCCAAAGAATATATGTATGAATTTTAAAAAAAGACACATAAATCGGATAAGTGGTTCTCGCCCGATAAACGCACTAATGGACAGACAGACATTGCATTCTATATCTATTATAGATTATAGATATTCTCTGCTACATAATATTGTTCCAAATTTAATGGTTTAGGCTGTGTACTGCAAGGGAACGCGCTAGCGGCAACCTTTTTTCCGACTTCATTCACTATTATCGTCACTGTTCATACCCTATGCTACCTATCGTAATAAAATATAGACTATAACCTGGCTAGAGAACATTGTAACATTCATTTTTTCCTAGATTTTAAGAGTATGAAATGTTACTGATTTTTGGCTTTACAATGTACTTCTTTTCATTTTTGTATCGAGCAGTGTATTTCGCAGAATTTTCTAGCCGCTCGTGGTACAGTGTGCAGTGCGGGTTTCCGACCGAATCTATCGAATTCGTAGTACGCGCGATTGGTGGAATGTGTGTATCCCGGAAGCCGGATTTTTAGAGAGAGAGTTCTCACGGCTTATTTAAGGGTCTGCAGAAAGTAGATCAAGGCTTTTTTTCCACCTAGCCGCCGAGAAGGCTTTTTTCCACCTAGCCGCCGAGAGTGGCCTTTTTCCATCGAGCCGCCGAGAAGGCTTATTCTCATCAAGCCGCAGCCAGGCTTTGCCCATCAAGCCGCAGTAGAGGCTTCTGGCAATATTTTACGAGAGCCAAGTTAAGCACGAGTTTTTTAACGTAAAGCCGTAGTGGGCTTTGTGTGTTTTCTACATGGAGTAGCCAAAGTAGGCTCTTCTCATAAGTGATGGAATGTGTGAAAGAGGTTTTGTGTTCAATTTAAGGCCTAGAAGCCCGTAGGAAAACCGTAAGTCACCAGAACATACATCAGTAGATCTATTTCCCGCAAATAAGTGTTTTAACATCAATTTGAACTGATAAATCGTGAAGTGAATATCACGACTCTTCGATTTCGGGTGTAGTAAAGTTTTAGAAGTAAAATGTCTGATTTAGGAACTCTACTTTTAATAACTACTTTTTAGGCTAGAATTTTTTGTAATTTCTTAAAAACTGCAAGGGTTAGAACTTTTATTTTAAATCATTAATAAATTTTCTTTTTGTTGATTAAAGCTAGTGTTTCACTGTACACCTATCTTTCTTTTCAGGATAAGAAGGGTTGTACCAGACTGATTCTTTTATTTAACAACTGTATAACACTTCAGTATTTTTTCATTTTTTTAGCTGAAATTAGATCCTTTCTATTTTAAAATGAATGGTGCCCCAAAAAATGGTACAACTAAAGTTTTTAACCATAAAAAAAATAATTCCAAAAAGACGTACAACAATTATCTCTTACCCATATTTCTCTACCAAGGAAAACTGAGCTAGTGTTTGTTTAATTTCTTTAGTTCTTTTAAAATCTTTATTCACTCAATTCATTCTCAGAAATTAAAAAGGGGCTGCATGAAAATTGCGCTCAAGCGTGGGACAAACAACTTTTCACAGGGTACAAAAAAATGACGCCACAAAGTGCGGGCAAGTTAACACGTTACAACATATGTATGTTTTTTAAAAAAAAGTACGTAAATCAGATAAGTGGTTCTCCAGTGATAAGCGCACTAACAGACAGACAGACAGACGTTGCATTTTATATATTATAAATTTGACATAATTAAAAAAAAAATCACATGACCTTCGAGTCCCTTAAATTAAAAAATTATAAAATGAAATACTAATTTTATAAGTAAAATTACTCTTTCACCTCTCCTCTTATACTCCCTTAAATGAGTTAAAAATTCTGCTTGTTCTGTCAACAAAAAAAAAACTCAAATGGTTTTCACTAGAACGCCCTAAAATAACTCTTGACGTCAAATATAAATGAAGGGACTTCTTATAAAAGGAAAAAGTTAAATAAAATTTTCGTATTTTTTTTTTGTTGAAGTAACAAATTTTATAAATATATAATAAAAGACTGTTTTTTTTAGTCAATTTCCACTGGTTTATTTAAATTGCGATGACGCGTTTCGCTGTCGATGCAGCTTCTTCAGATCTACATTTACACTGTCAAGTTAGGTTTAATGCTCACAATTTTATATAATTTCTTAATTATAATACTACACCTAATTAAATTACATTGATAGTATTGGAAAACCCACACAGATTTGGAATTAGGAGAATAAATTCAATAATGGTGAATTGCTTAAATCTACCTGGTCGTTGAGTAAAGTACCTGTAGTCTTTAATCGATTTATTTGCATTGTCTCTAAAAGGTTCAGTTTTAAACCTTTTTGTCGGGTGTGTAAAATTTTGAAATTCTTGTTAAATGTGTGATTTTCTGTTAAAAGATGATTAGCATATGTTCACACATGTGTACGTGTATCACACATTTAACAAGAATTTCAAAATTTTACACACCCAACAAAAAGGTTTAAAACTAAATCTTTTAGAGACAATGCAAATAAATCGATTAAGGACTACAAGTACTTTACTCAACGACCAGGTAGATTTAAGCAATTCATCATTATTGAATTTATTCTCCTAATTCCAAATCTGTGTGGGTTGTCCAATACTATCAATGTAATTTAATTAGGTGTAATATTATAATTAAGAAATTATATAAAATTGTGAACATTAAACCTAACTTGACAGTGTAAAATGTAGATCTGAAGAAGCTGCATCGACAGCGAAACGCGTCATCGCAATTTAAATAAACCAGTGGAAAATTGACTAAAAACAGTCTTTTATTATATATTTATAATGAATTTCCATCAAGTAGAAGCTACAACCATCCAAAATTTGAAACAAATTTTATGCCTAAATATTTGTAGTAAAATATACAGGGGTGTCCCAGTATTTCATGTACATAGAGTTTCTGTGGATTTCTGGGATGAAAATATGACCATTGAACCCAACTTATCTTAGTCCAAAAATTCGTAATTTTTGAGATACAGGGTGTCTAAGTTATACTTTATTTTAGTTTTTCTTCAGTAGCTCTCTTAATAATTGTACTATTTGTACAAGATTCGATGCTAAGGGGTTTTCTGAGATGAGAAATCGAAATTAGTTCACATTCTTGTTGTAAATTGTAGGGGGGCGCCACTTATTACACTGTGCATACTTTTAAATTCTCATAATTTTTTTATACCATTCTGTATGATATTTTCAATTAAATATTCGTATTCGTCGCCTTCTCCTGTCTAAAAAAGTTGGTAAAGGTTTCTGAGACAATGGCATTCCATTGTCAAATTAGCAAATGTGTTCCTTCACACGTTTCTTCACATCGTATAGTTACTTGGTAACGCTCAAAAAATCACTCTGCCAATGATGTAACATATCATATGTTTTATGACTTAACTGACTTGTAGTAATACTGACAGAAAGTAATTTTTGACAGATATCAAACAGGTTTTACGAGTATTAACGAGAATTAATCCCTTCTCAAGCTCATCAGTGTTTTAAATCTAGATTATTATGGAGTACACTTTTGGTGAGCAAACTGATATGATTTAAGTGTTTGGTTTTTGTAACGGCAACAGTCGCAAATGTGCTCGCGTATATCATGAAAGATTTCCGCATCGCCGGACTCCTAATCATCAGCCTTTTTGCCAATATTGAGAGGGGGACTTCGAGAAATTGGACAATTTAAGCCGATCAGGAATAATGCTGGACGGCCTTCACAAACTAGAGCACCCGATGTTGAAGAGGAAATCCTTGAAATTGTATACGATAATCCTGGAATCAGCACTCGCTTAATTGAACGTTAAATGGGAATATCAAAAAGTACAACTAACCGGATTATTAGACAACAATTTATTTATCCCTTTCATATACAGTCCTCCAGATCTTGGACCCCGTTTGCATTTTTTACAAATTATTCGAGTACACATAGCGATTGTCCCGGCTTTTCACATTAAAATCCTGTTGACAGACGAAGCACGCTTCACTCAACGTGGTATAACAAATGGATAATAATCATGTTTACGCTGAAGAAAACCCACATGCTGTGTAACAATAGCAGTTTCAACGCAAATTCAGTATTAATGTCTGGATGGGATTTGTTGCGAACCATTTGATCGGGTCGTTTAGATTACCAGAGAATTTCATCCGTGAAACTATTTCTAAATTATAAGAAAACTTATTCTTTAATTTACGTCGCGAAATGTTTTTCATGCACGATGATACCCCATTTTATTGAACCAAAGTTACCCCGATAAATGGATCGGGAGGGCTAAAGATGCTCCTATTCACTGACCACCTCGTTCCCAGACTTAAATCCATGCGATTTTTTCCTTTGGGGTGCATTGAAATGGAAAGTTTATCACGTTCAAATCGACAACATTGAGCAATTATGGAACAGGATTCAAAATGCTGCTAACGCTTTACGCGATGAAGACATTTTAAGAAAAGCACGTTTAAATTGTGTGGAACCCACCTTTTGCTTGCCATGCCAAGCTTGGAGCTTGTTCAGAGTAAATTTCTAAGTCATATTAATTTTAAATTCTTTAACACTGATTCTTTTAGTTATTCAAAACTGACATCTATATTAAACTTGAATACCCTGTTTAACCGGAGAGTTCAGCGCGATCTTGTAATGTTCTTTAAAATTTTAAATTCCATTGTAAATTGTCCAGAACTTTTATCTCAGATTAATTTGTATGCACCCTCTAGACATACTAGATCTACGTTGTCCTTCTTCAAACCTTATCATAAGACAACCTACGGAGCTAATACCTTCATGGCAAGATCTATGGGCATTATAAATAACTGCCCATCACTGGACTTGTTCTCCAGCTCCTTGTCTCTTTTTAAGAGGCAGATCGGGGCTCTTTTCTGAATTTTTTAGTTTTAGCCTTTAGTTTTAAAGTAGTTTTAAGAAGTTTAAGTGGCATTTATAGATGTAAACTTTTGTATTTTGTCTTTATGAGTTAATGGGCCTGTCCCGTAAATAAATAAATAAAATAAATAAATTTCCTGCGACGTATTAATTTATGCAGTAACGAAGGTGGCAGCCATATTGAATATTTATTGTGAAACCAATACCTTCTCAGTTGAGCGATTAAACTTTTTACGAATTTATCATTTAGTGGGTCATCTTTTATGCCCTTAGCCAATTGGTTTTTACATTTTTACTGTTGTTGGCCCTTTAAATTTGTTATTGTTGTTAGCCTGCTAGCCTTTAAGCATGCTCCAAATTTCAAAGACTAATCTTTTGGACCTTTCTCAAGCCTGGATGAAGTGTGAAGGAACGCATTTGCGAATTTGACAATGGAATTAAAAAATGGAAACAAACATCCCATTATCTTAGAAACTGTTGCTCGTAACAACATTTACCAATAAAGCTTTTTTAGACAGAAAAAGGCGAAGAATACGAATACTGAATTAAAAATCTGATACAGAATTGTACAAAAAAGTCATGACAATTTAAAAGTATTCACAGTGCAATAAGTGGCGTCCCCTACAAATTTGCAACAAAACTGTGAGCTGATTTCGGTTTATGATCTCAGAAAACTCCTTAGCACCGAATCTTGTACAAATAGTACAATTAATAAGAAAGATGATGATGATTTACAAAGGTCAGGGCGCATCGACGGCTATGATCAATTAGATCAGAGGTGTCAAACTCAATTTTGCAGAGGGCCATATATTAAATTTAGAATGTGTAGGCGGGCCAGATTCAAATAAAAAAAATGTACTGAATTATTATAACATTTTATTTATTTAATTATATAGTATATAATATACGGTTGTTAAAAATTATGATTCTTCATTGCGATCGCGGGCCTTATTGATACGTCCCGGGGGCCGGATACGGCCCGCGGCCGTATCTTTGACATCCCTGAATTAGATGATTTGTCATTAATAGGTTAAACTCTGAAGTTTAATTCTTTTAGAAATTCTATTATGTTGTCTTTCACAGTAGTAAAGGAATTTATAATTGAGAACACATTAGACGGAATGTTATGTTTAACTCTTTAGTTATGGTGTAGATTGGATTCAAATAAGTGAACTACAGATAGAAGGGAGTCGCAAATGGGACAGGTCGGAAGGGGTTCTTTCTTTAGCAAGTAAACATGAGTCGAATAAGTGTGTCCTGTTGCCAATCTTCTCATTAATACGTTATGTCTACGATCAATTGCCATGAAGTTTAGGGGAGGGAAGACATTTGGATTGTTGGGCCACAGTTTATTGTTTGGGTCCTCCAAGTCACATTTGAGTTGGAAAAGAGAATAGTGTAGATGTTTTAGAAATATGTTAAAGTCTGAAAAGTGGTTTTCTCCCACATTATGGCAGCCTCTTTTGATGGCAAGTTTTGCTGAAAAGTCCGCTCTATCGTTGTGTGGATTACCAATGTGGCTGGGTAACCAAAACAAGGATATCGTACGTTTTTTGAGGAAAGCAGTATACATTAGATCCGAGATCTGTCTTATGTAATTAAATTCCAGTTTTCTGGTTTTGATGGCATTGAGTGAGGGTCGAAGGATGGGAGTTAACTTGAAAAGAGTATCTGATGGCCTCCTTGATGGCAAATAGTTCTGCAGAAAAGATGGAAGAGTGTTTTGGCAGTTTGAACAATTTAATGACATTATCAACGAAGAAGGCTGCTCCGACTCCCCTATCTGTCTTGGATCCATCGGTGAAAAACAAGGAGTGGTTGGGATATGTGCAGGATAGCCTTTCAAGAAAAAACTTGTTAAAAAGGAGTTGGAGTGTTCAGATTTTTTGTATGAATGTAGAGATAGATCAATGTTGGGGAGAGGGGAAAGCCAGAGAGAAAAAGAGGTTTGAAGAGGGTAGTTGTAAAAGGGAGGGACAATGTTATACTGGGAGGTCATAATGTTTATTCTGTGAGGTATGGAGTCAGGGGGAAAAGTTAAGTTGGATTTGTGAACATTAGCTAGGTTGAGGGAATTCCTGGTGTGGGGACGATGAAGGGAAGATGAGAAGTATTTTAGTAAGGAGAGTTGACGTGATAGCTGAAGTGGCATGGTGGCTGAGATACATTGCAAGCTGGAGATTGGGGTAGTACGAAATGCTCCTGTAGCAAGACGAAGGCAGCAATTTTGGATTGTATCGAGAGGTTTTTTAACATAGGAGATGGCAGAGTCGTAGATGAAATCTCCATAATTGATCCTGGAAAGGATGAGGGACTTATATATGTGGGAGAGGGAAAGAAGGTCTGCACCCCAGGACACTCCTGAGAGCATATGAATCAAGTTGATGTCTGAAGAGGTGTTTGATTTGAGGGATTGGGGTTTCCAAGTAAGTCTGGAGTCAAATGTTAAACCCAAGATCTTAAGTTGATCTACTGAAGGGATGAGGTGATTGGAGATGATTAAAGGCTTAGTTCTGGGACAATTTCTGCTCTTGCAGAAATGAATGGAAGAGGATTTATGAGGGGAGAAAGAACTTAGCAACGAATCTCGTACAAATAGTACAATTAATAAGAAAGCTACTTAAAAAAAAATAAAATAAAAGTCTAACTTTGACACCCTGTATCTCAAAAATTACGAATTTTTGGACTAAGGTAAGTTCGGTTAAATGGTGGTCATATTTTCGTCCTAGAAACCACAGTAACTCTGTGTACACGGAACACTGGGACATCCAGAATAAGGGAGGAAAGAGGTCGGGGCATATTAGAGGGGATGATTCGTATATGTCGTGTTACATGTCCTTTTCAGGGCTTTTGAATGTGACAAATCTAACAGTTAGGTTGTTTTTCATTCCTTTCAATTTTAACCCAGTAAGAGGCAGAAAAAAGCGGGGATTGTTTAATACTGTATAATTTAAACAGCATTTTGAAATATTTACAGGTTTTCTGACCAAATTTTAAGCATGTTATTTACAGTAAAATATATCAGGCGTTAAAAGGGTGGGATAGGGGCGAAAGGGGTTGCTTCTTATATATGGTATTATGGAGAAATCTAAAAATTAATTTATATTTACATTACTTTAAATTTTAATGGGGAAGGATGTCAAAGAGGTGGAGTGGTCAAATATGGTATAGTTTTAATAATATTAGGAGATTTTTTTCCAGGGTTTTTGGTTACGATAATGAACAAATTTTAAGCATAATTATTTATTTACTATACCAGGTGTACAGGTATGAAATGCGGATTTTTTTTCTAAAAAAATATTGTTAAATTCGGAAGAATGATAAAAAGTGCTTTATTCAGAGTATGCTCCATCGCTTATTATACATTTTTCCCATCTTTCGGGCAATTTGTGAATACCACGCCAGTAAAAATCTTCACCTTTTGCTGCGAACCATTCATCGAGCCATTTTTTCACATCTTCGTACGAACCAAAGCGCTTCTCAGCAAGTGCGTGACCCATCGATGCAAACAAGTGGTAATCCGAAGAAGCCAAGTCTGGTGAGTAAGCCGCATGGGATAGAACTTCCCAGCTGAGTGCTTCCAACGTATCGCGAACTGGTTTTGCCGTATGTGATGGAGCATTGTCATGAAGCAAAGAAAAATGACTTTGTGTTGCCTCTTTCGGTATTCTGGCCTTTTTTCAAGCAGCGAACGGTTTAAATCGGTCAACTGTTGTTGGTAACGTTTAATATTAACCGTTTCCCCAAGTTTTAACAGCTCATAATAGACCACGCCCCCTCTGGTCCCACCAAACACAGTGCATCGTCTTTCTGCCAAAGCGATTCGGTTTTGCGGTCGATGTGAATGATGCGCCTGGGTCTACCCATGATTTTTTGCGCTTGGGATTCTCAACATAAATCCACTTTTCATCCCCTGTAACTATACGATACAAAAATGACTTCCTTTTGTACCGAGCGAGCAAAATGTCGCGTTTTTCCATTTGCCTGTCGTTCAACTCATGTGGTACCCATCTACCGGTCTTCTGACTCTTTCCCATCTCTCGTAGCCGATTGGAAACAGCTTGTTGACTAACGCCCAATTGCTCGGCGAGTTGTTTTTGTGTTTGAGAATCATCTTCGTCCAACAATGCTTGCAATTCCACATCTTCGTATTTTTTTGGCGGTTTTCCACTTCCTTGTCTGAAACAACGAAGTCACCACTTTTGAAACGCCGAAACCATCGTTTACACGTATCTTGCGATGGAGCATGGTCACCATAAGCTTCTCGAAGTAATCGGTATGATTCAACAGCAGTTTTCTTCAAATGAAAACAAAAAATTAATCCTGTCCGCGAATGTTCTTTGTTCGGTATAAATTTTGACATATTGAACATAACAACACAACACTATGCACACACTTTTCCAATTTATCACTCGTGCGCGTCTGACACTTGTTAATGACATAACAAAATGGTGCAGTGTCAAATCTTTATAACACAAGCTGCATTGGTGCACCATCTGTTGTCTGAAATCCGCATTTCACACTTGTACACCTGGTAACTAATCATGCAACGTCTAAGTGGTGAAAAAGGAAGTTACAAGAATGATTTCTAATTTATTGTGTTCCGGTCTTTTTTCAGAGTTCTTTGAATTCTTTGGGTCTAAAAAATTACATTATTTTTTCGTCTTTTTCAGTGTTAATAATAGCCCAGTCTTCAGGAGTTTTGAGCTCTCATTAAATGATAACAAGCTGCATTTGGGCATACAGATAGTTTTTTGGACGTAGAAAACGATAAAAAAAAGTTTGCTAAAGTTCGATGTACGCTAAGCATACAAAATCTAAAATAAAATAAAAAATTCGATTTTTCGGTAATATTTTTAAAAATAAAAAAGATATCGAAAAACTAATAGCACCACGTGAAAGAACGCGAAAATTTACAAAAAAGTGTTATATAGATTTTTTCCCACATTTCTTTTATTAGCATGAGAATTTAATAAAAAATCGGATAGGTGATTCGAAAAGTGTAGAGAGCCAAACAAGTTAATTTGAAAGTCTACGCGCACCGCTCAAAGGTTAATCGATATTACTTATTTTCAAAGTGTAAATAAAAAATTTAAAAGATAGCTTTTTGAAGAGAGAGACTTTTAGCTTTCAGATGATTTTAACGGGCATACAGTAAATTATAAATATTTAATAAAATATAGAATTTTTAAAAAATCCTTGAGTATATATCAATATTACACCTTAAGTTTCAATATAAGATTAATTCAAAATACCCACATTGTATGTGTTATTTAAAAATTGAACTTTAAAATAAAAAAAAAAGAGTCAAGTGCAACTTGAACTTGCGTAATTAGTGTTCCGTACGTTGATTGCTTTTAAAATAAAAAATGTTGTAACGGATCAGTGACTTCACAAAACACACCCCAAATGAGTTTTCAACAAAGTTTATTTCTAATCTTTACTGAAAATTGATGACCTTGAAATATCTCTTTTTTTTTTATATACCAGATAAATTATTACAGGTAATGCACTCGTGATAATTTTCGTTCAACCTACACCCCGTGGAGAATATTCCAGAATTTTTTTTAAAATTTTTTAATAAGTACTTTTCGAGATAAGGCGGGTGGACAGCAATTTTTCGCGATTTTTTAAAAATAATACAAAGAAAAGTGCGCGCAAATATTACATTATATAAAATCGGGTGTGACAGACGGACAGACAGACATCGAAGTGATCTTATAAGTGTTCCGTACGGAACACTAAAAATTTGCCTGTTGCAGTGGGCCGTCGGCAATTTTACATTCAAGGCCATGCGAAATGGTGAAAAAAAGTCGGAATTTTTTTAGTTACAGTTAAAAGTATACTTGATATTAGAAAATCATCGAAAACTAAAAAAAAAATTTCTATTTTTTTTGTAATTTTGCTCTTAAAAAAGTATTCATGATAAATATATTTTTGCTTATTATCTAAAATATATATAAAATGCAACGTTTTTTTTTTTTCAAAACATACATATGTTCTCTGGTCAGGTTATAGAATACATTTTAGGTTCGTTCCAACCTTAAATCAGAAAACAGATTTCCAGCAATTTGCAAATCGTGTTTATCGCGCATGTCTGTAAAATATTGACTTCTGATTAATTTTTGTATGGATGGTTGGAACAGCTGATAATTTATATTATGTGAATAAATATAACCTAACAAACTTAGGCCGGTCGAATCTTTGAATCTTGCTTTGAACAACCATAATTTTTTTTTATTTACAAGGCTAAGCATAAAAGTCAAAATGGATTTAGAAGGTATGTGATAAGGTTAATGTGTAAATATATCCAACATTATATATTAACGGTATAATTACTAAATCAATCCAAATGTTGGAATTTGTGAGATGTTCTCACGACTTCCGTGGTGTCTAAGCAATAGAAGCCTTTTTAAAATACTTTTATTCAAAGCTTCCACTTTGTCGGATTATAGGTTATGTTGCAAGCAAAATTAAAATAGTTGCAATACGCATGCGCCAAATTATTGGTTAGAAGATAATCCGCAAACTGTTCTGATAGTTTTCAAGCAGGTTTGAATTTTGGTTGGAACATAAAACTAATAGTTTGCTAACAGTTAGTAACTTTGGTTGGAACGCAATTAACTTACTGCGAAGAATCCCGACTGTAAGAAACTGTTTCTGATGCGGGTTGGAACGAACCTTTTATTACGTTAGATAACATAAGGAATAAGCAGTGACGATAATAGTGAATCAAGCCGAAAAAAAGTTGGCCGCTAGCGCGTTTTCTTGCAATACACTGCCTAAACCATTAAATATGGAACAATATCATGTAGCAAAGCATATAATATATATAGAATGCAACGTCTCTCTGTCTATCCGTTAGTGCGCCTATCACTCGAGAACCACTTATCCGATTTACTTGCTTTTTTATAAAATACATACGTTACATATAAGGAATGAGCAGTGATGATAATAACACAGCCCCACAAAAAAAAAAGTGGGGTATACTTTTGTTGCGATATATCAGATCCGTAGTATTTTTGCCCGCTGATCACGAATCTGACGTCAGAATATCGCCATCACATCTCAATTTTTTTCTAACCTCAAAAAATAGGTAAAAATTAGTAAAAATTAAAAAAATATACTCCTAAAACATTGATTCAAGCTTTTTCATGAATCCAAAGATGTATTAATATGTATTCGGACACGCTAAGCTAATATTCATCGGTTGGATTGAGCCATACAGTTCTGTTTTCTTTCTAACCTCAATAAATCAGACAGATATAGTGCTTCTCGAATGTAAAAACGAATTCAAATTAAAATTCAACCGATCCTTACCAAATTTGGTACACGGGGATTTTTTGGGTCGCTGATCACGAATCTGAGGTTGGATTTGCAAAATTCAAGATGGCAGATGTTTTCGCGCCATTTTGAACGCCGAGAAAATTCATCGGTCGATTTTTATTCTTCTACCTGCATCCAGGGCACCTCCACGTGGTGACGGTGGGCAACGGTGTTACTCCACTAGCCGGCAGAGTCCCTAGATAACGGCTTAGATGCCGTCATGGCAGGTAGAAGAAAGAGAATTACGATGCAGGGACTCGGAAACTCAGTATCGGCGGTTGGTCAGGGTGGGAAAGCGGGCCCGCAGCCGTCGTCATCCAGCGACCGTAGATCTTCATGTGTGGGTGACTTGGCTCATGTAGAGTATAATGCTACAAGAAAACGGTCTCACGGTACAAGGACTTTTCATAAGTGCGATAAAAACAGTGATTCATTTTGTTATATTTGCTGTCAACACGTATTGAGTAAAATGGGGTCACCGATAACGGATAAGATTAAAACCTTATATAAGGATTGTTTTAACATTGAAATACAGCACCAGGATACAGATTGGGTTCCCCACATCATTTGCAGTTCTTGCAAAATAATGTTGTACATCAATAAGAAGGCGATTAAATATTCCAGACCAGCAATATGGAATAGACCATACAGTGAAAATGATTGCTACTTTTGTATGAATATTGTATCTAGGCATAACCGAAAAAATAAAATCACTATTACTTATAACGATGTTTCGACAGTAACAAGACCAACTAAACTAATTCCACCTCCTGAACCACTTGATGCTGATGTTATGGAAACAAATGATTTCACCTTATCAGTTCATGCCGAAAACATTGAGACTGTCGAAAAAGATTCAAACACTGTTACTAATGAATGTTCTAGTGACAACCTATCATATACTAGTGACACAGATAAAGAATTTCTACCATACAACCGTAAACCAGAACCAATACTCGTATCACAGTCAGAACTTAGTGATCTAGTCAGAGATTTAGGCTTATCCAAAGATGGTTCAGAGCATCTTGCTTCCTTTTTAAAGAAAAGACATTTACTTAAGCCAGAAGCTACGATTTCTTATTATAGAAACAGAGATGAAGAATTTCGAAAATATTTCACAATGGACGAGGAATTGTCACTTTCATATTGTACCGATGTAAAAGGTCTAATGGATGAATTTCAAAATAACTCATACGATCCTGAAGAATGGAGACTGTTCATTGATTCTTCTAAACGGAGCATTAAGGCAGTTTTGCTGCATAATACCAACGTTTACGCTCCCATTCCGATTGCTCATTCCACAGTTATGGAAGAGCAATATGAAAAAATGAAGCAGCTTTTGATAAAAATAAAATATGCTGATCATAACTGGAAAATTTGTGGAGATCTGAAAATTGTAACAATATTGCTTGGACAACAGTCAGGGTTTACACTTTATCCCTGTTATAAATGTCTGTGGAATAGCAGAGACAGGGAACGTCATTATAAGAAAAAAATTTGGCCAACAAGAGAATCGTTCACTCCTGGAGAAAATAATGTATTGGTTCCACCATTGGTAGATCCAGGAAAAGTTCTTATTCCCCCGCTTCACATTAAGCTTGGACTTACGAAGCAATTCACGAGAGCTTTAGATACAAACGGCCCATGTTTCAAATATTTGCATAAAAAATTTCCGAAATTTTCTGAAGCTAAAATTAAGGCAGGCGTATTTGACGGGCCACAAATAAGAAAATTGTTTCAAGATTCATTATTTGTTACTAAAATGAATAAAGTTGAAAAAGCTGCTTGGCTTAGTTTTAAAGAAGTCGCAACAAACTTTTTGGGATATAATAAAAGTCCTAAGTACAAAGAAATAGTCGAGAAAATGGTAAAAAATTTTCAAACATTAAGTTGCTTAATGAATCTAAAATTACATTTCCTGGACTCCCACATCGATGATTTCCCAGATAATCTTGGTGACTACAGTGAGGAGCAAGGGGAACGTTTTCACCAAGATCTGAAAAATCATAGAAAATCGGTATCAAGGACGATGGGATGACCATATGCTAGCGGACTATTGCTGGTCGCTAAAAGGAGAAACAAGTCCTCAAAAGCGTTTGGGCAGAAAGCCTTTGAATAGGTCATTCGCGGAAAAAAGAACAAGATACAGCCAAAAAAAGGAAAGTTAGGCGCGGGTCTAACCTTCGCAATTCTAGGGCTTAAGGGTCTACTATTTGAGAGTATATGGTTTAAAAGTCCTGGTTTTGAGTTTATTGGGTCTCATTCTTAAAGTTACAGGGTTATTGAGGTCTATTTTTTGAGGTTATAGGGTGTGGGAGTCTAAGGTTTCAGGGTTTAGGGTTTAAGAGTATCAGGTTTGAGGATTCCCCAACTGTGTACCAAATTTGGTAAGAATCGGTTGGTTTTCAAAAATTGTGTTCGCCATCTTGGATCCGCCATTTTGAATTTTGCAAATCCGACCTCAGATTCATGATCAGCAACCCAAAAAACCCCCGTGTACCAAATTTGGTAAGAATCGGTTGAATTTTAATTTGAATTCGTTTTTGCATTCGAGAAGCACTATATCTGTCTGATTTATTGAGGTTAGAAAGAAAACAGAACTGTATGGCTCAATCCAACCGATGAATATTAGCTTAGCGTGTCCGAATACATATTAATACATCTTTGGATTCATGAAAAAGCTTGAATCAATTTTTTAGGAGTATATTTTTCTTAATTTTTACTAATTTTTACCTATTTTTTGAGGTTAGAAAAAAATTGAGATGTGATGGCGATATTCTGACGTCAGATTCGTGATCAGCGGGCAAAAATACTACGGATCTGATATATCGCATCAAAAGTATACCCCACTTTTTTTTTGTGGGGCTGTGTAATGAATAAAGTCCACGCGAGCGGAGCAGCGAGGATGGCTAGTTAATCATACAACTTAAACTTAAAATAAAAAAATTTATATATATATATATATATATATATATATATATATATATATATATATATATATATATATATATTTAAAGGTGGGAAATAAAAGATAAAAGTCTAAGCTTTTAAACTAAATCGATATTCCGAAATAAAATTTCGGAATATGATTTGTTACTTACTACGACAGAAAGTCGAGAAATTTGCACATGCAAAATGACCAACAAAGATCCCATGAATGCTATATTCCATACCTTTCCTCCTACGACTATAATTTCTGAAACTATACTCTTCATCAGGTAGGCTTTAGGCAACGGTATCGATCGTGAAGATCCGAGTACCGTGGAGAGTCAAGTTGGAATGACTCTCGCTGGCTTATAGCAATCATGGTACCTTAAATAAACAAGATTGCATGTGCAAATTTCTCAACTTTCTGTTGTAGTGACCAATCAAGTAACAAACCATATTCCGAAATTTTATTCCCACTACAACTGAAGGGGCGCAGGTAATTTCCACACCACTAATCCGTTTATGACTTAGACATATTTAAGGGGTTGTAATTGCAGAAGTAAATTCCACACCGAGTACTTTTAGGTAGAGGATGAGGGTTGATAAATGGGTGGTGGTACGCACCGGCCTGTTCAATTAAATCATTATTAAATCCTTCTACATATCAGTTTAGTACATATTATTAATTTGTGATTATTACTTGGTTGTGCGTATATTTTTAAAGTATTGCTAATATGGAAGCAAAGAATCGAGGAAAGGACATGTTATGTGTGAATTACTACACTTACTTTCGACAAAAGGTTCTAAAATGTGGAGAAACATTTTGGAGATGTTCAAAAAAAGATTGCAAATCAAAAGTCTTCACCGTTGGGCCCGAGAATTTAGTTACCAGAAGTGAAGGACTCCATACACACGAAGCCGACACCAAGAAGCTGAATCGGCAAATAATTAGTAATTCCTGCAAAAGAAAAGCCGGAGAGCATATGAGTGAAAGGCCATCTGAAATTATCCGACAAGAACTACAAAACACGCTGCCTGAAACAGTAACAGAAAAAAATGTCGAATATATTAGAAAAAACATTTATAACCATAGACGAAAATTTTTGCCAGGACGTAATCCAAGAAGTGGTGAGGAGGTGATTAGTGTTTTAGAGACATTTGAAATCAAAACTAGCAAGGGTGAGAATTTTCTATATATCAATGAACTCGAAAGTGGCATTATTGTTTTTTCTTGCATTACAAATGTCAATATGTTGTGTAAAATATCCAATATATATATGGACGGCACCTTTTCATACTGCACTAAATATTTTACACACTTATTTACAGTGCATGGTTTTGCAAACGGTCATTACATTCCATTATTATTTTGCTTATTGCGTGATAAGAGAACTGAAACATACAAAAACCTCTTCACATTATTAAAATGTAAGATTTATTCAACAGATACACTGTATTTCACTCCAGAGAAAATTACTATTGACTTCGAAAAATCTATTCATAAGGCAGTATCTGAAGTTTGGCCAAATGCTAAAGTGTTAGGATGTAGATTTCATTTACACCAATCTTGGTTTCGCAAGATACAGAATCTAGGTCTAGCTAAAGAATATTGCGACAAAAATTCTGAACTTGGTCGTTGGTTAAAGTATTGTTTCGGCTTGTCCTATTTAGCACCCGAAGAATTAGATGACAGTTTTGCATACGATTTATATTCTATAAAACCTGAGGATGAACGTTCAAATAAATTTTGTGATTACCTACTAGAAACGTATATAGAGGAAGGAGCCGATTTTCCAGTTGAAATATGGGCAGAAATCGAGTCCATCTTTAATTCGAACGACTAACTGTTGTCTACACTACACATCCGTCTCTGTATACTTTTATCGATAGGCTGAAAGAATTTCAGAATAACGTATATATAAAAATACAAAGTGTCGACGAGTCTAAAATAAGTAATAATCATAATAATCAAAAATTAAAACATTTAAAAAATCTTTATGAACAAAGACAATTAGGAAATATTAATCGTTTCCATTTTTTTAAATGTGTCTCCTATTTTTCTCAACCTGTTTTGTAAATATATATGTATATAAATAGATATGTATAGGTTTGTAGCATTATCTAGTATATGTAAGGAAATTTGTCCAATTGTATTTTATGTATTTAGCAAAAACTTCATGTTTTATCAATATTATTCTACTATGAAATAAAAACATATATTTTTGCAAATATCTAAAATTTTCAATAAAAACTGATTTAAAAGAAATCCGTCCAATTTTATTTAGATGAATAAAGCATAATTATATTTGCTTGGTGTGGAAATTACCTGTAAGATTTAACCACTCTTATAAGGTTAGTGTGGAATTTACTTGTTGTATTAAGGGCGCAGGTAGTCTTGGTGTGAAATTTACTAACGCCGAACTGAAGGGGCCAAACCAGCCATTTAAGTTTTAATAATTTTTTTAAATTACCGTAAAATTAAAAAAAAAATCTATATACTTTTTTTGTAAAATTTCCCGTTCTTTCACGTGGTGCTATTAGTTTTTTGATATCTTTTTTCATTTTTAATGACACTTGCGAAAAACCGAATTTTTCATTTTATTTTCGATTTTGTAGTCTTAGCATACACTTTAGAACAGCAAACTTTTCTTTATCGCATCATACGTCCAAAAAACTACCTGAATGCCAAAATGCAGCTAGAGTGTTTCGTCAAAATTTGCCTCTGACTACTGGGATATTAAGGGAAGTATTATATTTGCGAAAAAATTACTCACCGCGATTATTCCTTTTCCTTACGTCTTAGCGTTCTTAGAAACACGAAAAACATATTTTCCTACTTCCGTCGGTATGTCTGTCAATCTGTTGGCACCATGATTCTCAAAATGATATTCTAATGATTGAAATAAAAATGAAAGCTAGAGTTTTTGCGCGATATTATTTTAGGGGGTGTCCTTATGTTGTATGGTTTTAGTTATATTACCGAAATTTATTTTCCCTGCACCTGAGAAAGTTAAATTCGCTATTTATTTATAACATATTGGTCAGAAAAATGTCACGAAATGCTAAAATTTTTTACGTTAAAATTAATCAAACGACCCACTGTGCGGCCGGTCCATACTTCTGTTCCTAGCCGCGCTCCGATACGGGGATTTACCTTGACAATTATGGGTATAAGTTGGCCGCGCGGCCATAATATGGCAAATTCCTATTGGGCGCCAGGAATAACCTTACGTCGCCTTATCCTGAATTACGGCCTGCAATCCGAACCGCAATCCGGTCACAAGTAACATTTTCCTAGCGAGGAGGATTTCGCTTTAAATGGCATACCCCGCTGCTCGCCGTCTGGAAACGACAAATTTAAGATTCAGAATAAAAATATGTTGTATTTATGATACTATTAGATAAAATGGTTTCGAGAAGCTTACGGAACTACGATTTTATATTATGCAATTTCTGATGAACACAATTTAACATGTCAAGATTTACAACTTACTCAATTGCTAAAAACTTTACATACCAAATTGACCAGCTAATGGACACATCAGTCATTCAACAAACCAAAATGCAGTGTTATCAGCTGCCGAGTTTCAAAAACTGAACACGCCAAATTCAAATTCTACAAACTATCCAAATAATACATCAGGGCATTTCATGTGTGAATTCCGAACACATTTCTCATCAAAAGTGAATATTTTATTGATCTCTTGATACAACTTAGACGATCTTCTTAGTAAAATCGACAAGAAGACACAGACAGATGCACATCTATTAATCTGTACATATGTACAGATGTACAGAACTACATCAGTACATCTATACATATGTACCTATGTACCTATGTGTACCTATGTACCTACGCACACATGTACGTACCTATGTTCCTATGTACCTAGGTAGCTACGTACTTATGCAGCTATGTACCTATATAGCTATGTACCCATGTAGCTACGTATCTATGTAGCTAGGTAAATATGTAGCTAAGTATCTATGTAGCTACGTACCTCTCTAGGTATGTAGCTATGTCTATGTGCCTATGTAGCTATGTCTATGTACCTATGTAGCCATGTACCTTTGTAGCTGCGTACCATGTAGCTTTGTACCTATGTAGCTACGTACCTATGAAGCTTTGTACCTATGCAGCTATGTACCTATGGAGCTATGTAGCTATGTACCCATGTAGCTATTTACCTAAGCAACTATGTACCTATGTAACTATGTACGTATATTGCTACGTACCTATGTAGCAGTGTAATTACATACGTATGTAGCTATAAGCGTATGTACCTATGTAGCTATGTACCTATGTTGCTTGGTACCTGTATAGCTAAGTACCTATATATCTATGCAGCTATATATATACATATATATATATATATATATATATATATATATATATATATATATATATATATATATATATGTATGTATATACACTCCTGGACAAAATTAACGCAACAATCTGAAAATTAATTTATCTTTTTCTTATGTCAGTTTTAAAGTTTATCGAGTATTTGAATCGTAGGCTATGCATATTTTGTTTCGTTGTTCATGACAGAAATCAAAACAATTCGTTTAGATTTACAGTTTTAAAAAATTTTTTAGAAGATAAACAATTTTCTGTAATAATGCGATAGATTTCCTTTAAAAGTAAGCTTATAAATTGTTCCCTTTTTCAAAGTAATATATTTTTGTGGTAGACTGTTTTATTTTTGACCCCGAAGAATTAGAAAAATGAATCGAAC
Source organism: Pachyrhynchus sulphureomaculatus (assembly GCA_019049505.1). Classification (NCBI taxonomy): domain Eukaryota; kingdom Metazoa; phylum Arthropoda; class Insecta; order Coleoptera; family Curculionidae; genus Pachyrhynchus; species Pachyrhynchus sulphureomaculatus. The sequence continues at coordinate 20,582,390 of CM032447.1, forward strand.
AAGGAATTTAACTGAATACGAGGTAGTGCGAGCCTCAGTTTTATTGGACGAGAGATATTGACAGAGTTATGTTGCCAATGTGTTAGGCAAACATCGTTCCACAATAAGTCGTATGGTAAGACGCTTGAATGAAGTAGGAACTTATTCTAGAAGGCTAGGGCAAGGGCGAAAACGATGCACTAGCGACCTAGTTTTATAAGACAATATGCTTTAAGAAATAGGACTGTCACTAGTTCTATAATAAGAAACGAAGTCGAAGCTGTTCGCAATGTCACAATTTCTTCTAAAACAGTTAGAAGACGGTTAAATGAAGCTGGATTAAACAGTAGGAGACCAGCCACTGCGCCCTTGCTTACTAGAGAGAACAGAGTTGCCAGGTTACGTTTTTGCTCGAAATCACGAAAACTGGTCTGTGAATGAGTGGAAACAAGTTTTCTTCACAGATGAAACTAGGGTTAGTCTAAAACATCCAGATGGTCGTCGTGAGCGAGTATGGCGAAGACCAGGAGAGAGGTTTGCTCCTTCTCAATATCTCTGCAAGGATTTCTTTCGGCGGTGGCTCTGTTATGTTCTGGGGTGGTATCTGCTTTGATGCTCGCACAGAGTTAGTTCCTGTCCGTACGAGATCCATAAATGCTGACTACTACCTTGAGAATCCGATAGAACATGTATGGGATCACCTTAAGAAAAATGTGAAACGTCATATACCTGCACCTAGAAACCTGAGGGAACTTGAAAATGCAGTTATCACAGAATGGGAGCAAATTCCTCAAGATTTTATCCAAAATTTAATTAGAAGCATGCCTAGGCGCATAAACGCTGTCATCCGAAGTAGAGGAGGCAACACACGCTACTAGTGTCCCATTAATTTTGCTACTAGTGTCCCAGTTTATTTTTTTCATTATTACATAATTTCAACGATTTTGTTATTAGGTCTTAAGAATAATTTTAATTCGAATCTTATAGAGAAATTTGGTAGCTAATTCACTTTTAAAGTATCCGAATAAGTTTTTTCTAACTTTTAGTGTAACCAATGTTCATAAAAAAATTATTAAAATTAATTCATTATAGAGATTTGTATGATTTAATATATTGTTGCGTTAATTTTGTCCAGGAGTGTATATATATATATATATATATATATATATATATATATATATATATATATATATATATATATATATATATATATATATATATATATATATATATATATATATATATATATATATATATATATATATATATATATATATATATATACATATATATATATATATATATATATATATATATATATATATATATATATATATGTTGATCAACAGGACGAAGCACCTCCTCACTATGAAATCAATTTTCGTAGATATTTGGATGCGATTTTCCCTAATCGATGGATAGGCAGAAGAGGTGCAGTAGAATGTCCTGCAAAGAATCCAGACCTTACGCCACTCGATTTTTTTTTATGGGGTCATTTGAAAACCAAAGTTTACCGAAGTCGACCTGAAACTGTAGAAGATTTACAACAACGAATTCAATATGAAGTAACACAGATCACCCCGGATTCTCTGCAAAACTCTGTTCAGGCCGTTTATGATAGATTGGGTCGTTGCTTCGCTGTCAATGGTAGACATTTTTAGCAATTGTTACCTTAAAAGTAAACCTAGTGTATTTATTAACAGTTTTTTGTCTTTTTTTTATTTTAAATTTCAAATGACAATAATTCCAAAACAGTTCAATTTAGATATATGATATGTTAGACAAATAATATCTAGAATTTTTGGTAGGACTCAAAAATAAAATAATATACAGGGCTTTCCATTTAAAAAAAATCAAGATGTTGTAATTTCTTCGAACTGACATTTTAAAACATGTTATTGTCAACGTAAGCATATGCGCCGTATAATTTAAACATTTTTTTAATACAGTGATTAATGAATATACATATATATATATATATATATATATATATATATATATATATATATATATATATATATATAAATATAAATTAAATAAGAACGAAGAAGGCAAATTTAAAGAAAGTAGAGAAGTGGTAAAAGAAACAAGAAAATTAAAAGAAGAAACCTAAATGAACATCAAGAAAGAGAAATGATATAATAATAAACATCAAGAAGAGAGTTGACTGAAGAAAACAGGGGTCTGCAAGGTCTAAGAAGATATTATAAGCATAGAAGCAATGAAAAACGAACACGAAATAGAAACTAGAAATCGCAGGCAAATCATACTAACAATGACGGACAAAAGAACGTCACAAGAATTCCAGAACTACCAAAGGCAGAAATAAAATAGGCACTTCATGCTATGAAGAACCACAAGGCGTCTGGAGAAGACGGTATAACGGTAGAAATGCTGATGAAAAGTGGTGAGAAGGTGTTAGAAAAATTATTTGATCTGTTTAACTACTTGGAACTGGGAACAATTACAGATAATTGGAAAAATGCACTGATCGTACTATTTTATAAAAAGGGCGATAAAACAAATCTGGAAAACTATCGGCCAATATCACTCGAGTAGCAGATTTCTAAACTATTTACAAAAATTTTAACAAGCAGATTGTCCACTAAACCCGATCAATCGAAGGAGCAGGCAGGAAGAATCTTCAGTACATTATTACTACCTCATTGTTATTTCTAATGGGTCATTCATTCAATGGGAAACGATGTTACGAATGATATACTCTGTCTATTTTTTTTGTGTTTGGGGTTCTTCTTAGATGAAGTGGACAAGATCTTAAGTTCAAATTTTAACGTAGATAGAAAAATCATATCGTAATACTAACAAAAGAAAAAAATCTTTACAAATATACGACTCTACTCCAATTTAACCCAATTTATAACCCTATTTTCTGATAATCTTTGCCCTTATCTGACAACGTACCACAATATTGATCATTAATATAATTCTGTCACTTTGTAAAGGAATTGTGTTGCGTCATTAGGTGGGGTCGCCGCCGCTGTCGCAGCTGCATAGCTGCAACTTGCGACGAGGGGATACAGTACAAGACTAGACGTTTCTTGAATACCTAATGACCTCCCTCGTTAACTTTTGGGGGCTTCGCCGTTTGGGCGGTAATCTTCCCTGCAATGTTGTCAAGTTTATGCTATAAAGAAGAATTCATTTTTAGAAAATAATATTCAATTAATTTTCCAAACGAATCAAGCCGCGAAAATTTCTCGGAATTAAACCCTGCCAAATTAAAGTGACTGGGATGATTCGTCTAAAATATCTTGGTAGCTCAGTCGTCAGACGCAAATTTTGATGAAAAGCTCTCATTAAATGTTAACAGGCTGCATTTTGGCATACAGGTAGTTTTGCTGCTAAGCCTACAAAATCAAAAATAAAATGAAAAATTTGTTTTTTCGCAAATATCTCGAAAAATAAAAAGTTATCGAAAAACTAGTAGTACCACGTGAAAGAAAGGGAAATTTTACAAAAATACTATATAGATTATTTTTTTTGAGTTTTTCGTAATTTAAAAAAATTATTTAAAATAAAATGGCTTAGTTTAACACCTTCACTTGTAGTGGGAGTCATGCTTCCAACCTCATTTATGATTAAATTAAGGGTTCTGTATACATCTGAATATTTTGAAATTGGCTATTAAGGAGTTTCTCGGGGTGCTAATTAAGAATCCGATGGCAGATTTGAAAAATTCAAAATGGTCGATCCAGTATGATGGCCAGAGAGTACGTAATTCATTTAATTTCTTCGAGTAATTTAGAATTTTTGTGTTTTTAATAACTGTTTGCTTTGTACCTGGGTGTTTAACTGAAATATAAATACTTTATACTTACAGCTTAGACTTTTATCTTTCAAGTCCCACCTTTAAATATTTTTTTTATTTTAAGTTTAATTTGTATGATTAATAATAAACAAACAATACGTTTAGCATGAACACTTTTCTAAAAACAAAATAAAAAATTTTCAGGATTTTTTAATAACTAGTATACTTTTTTTTTTTAACTGTAACTAAAACAAATTGCCAGCCCTTTTTTGACCCATTCGTACTGCTTTGAACGTAAAATTGAGGGCGGCGCACTAGAGTAGGTAAATTTTCATATTTTAAAACTCAATTTTTAAACAACACAGACAATGTGGGTATTTTTAATTATTCTTATACTGAAACATGGTATAATAATGAGATATGCACAAGAATTTTTTTTCAGTACTATATTTTATTAAATATTTGTAATTTACTGTATGTCCGTTAAAATCATGCAAACAAATACACTCCTGGACAAAATTAACGCAACAATATATTAAATCATACAAATCTCTATAATGAATTAATTTTAATAATTTTTTATGAACATTGGTTACACTTAAAAGTTAGAAAAAACTTATTCGGATACTTTAAAAATGAATTAGCTACCAAATTTCTCTATAAGATTCGAATTAAAATTATTCTTAAGACCTAAAAACAAAATCGTTGAAATTATGTAATAATGAAAAAAATAAACTGGGACACTAGTAGCAAAATTAATGGTGTAACTGGGACACTAGTAGCGTGTGTTGCCTCCTCTACTTCGGATGACAGCGTTTATGCGCCTAGACATGCTTCTAATTACATTTTGGATAAAAATCTTGAGGAATTTGCTCCCATTCTGCATTTTCAAGTTCCCTCAGGTTTCTAGGTGCAGGTATATGACGTTTCACATTTTTCTTAAGGTGATCCCATACATGTTCTATCGGATTCAGATCCGGGTTTTTTGGTGGCCATTGCATAATCGGTATATCAACTTGATTAAGATAATCGAATACCTCCCTAGCCACGTGAGGTCGAGCGTTGTCGTGCATAAACAGGAAATTGGGTCCCACAAAAGAACCGAAAGGCATCACATGTTCTATTACAAATTTCTCAAGATAGTAGTCAGCATTCATGGATCTCGTATGGACAGGAACTAACTCTGTGCGAGCATCAAAGCAGATGCCACCCCAGAACATAACAGAGTCACCGCCGAATGGAATCCTTGCAGAAATATTGCAAGAAGCAAACCTCTCTCCTGGTCTTCGCCATACTCGCTCACGTCATCTGGATGTTTTAGACTAACCCTAGTTTCATCTGTGAAGAAAACTTGTTTCCAATCATCCACAGACCAGTTTTCGTGATTTCGAGCAAAACGTAACCTGGCAACTTTATTCTCTCTAGTAAGCAAGGGCGCAGTGGCTGGTCTCCTACTGTTTAATCCAGCTTCATTTAACCGTCTTCTAACTGTTTTAGAAGAAACTGTGACATTGCGAACAGCTTCGCGTTCGTTTCTTATTACATTGGTCAACAAAAAAAAGAAAATTGCTTGTTTCCTGTGATTTTTTTTGTTTCTATCTCAAATTGACGCGTATTTTTTAAATATGGCAACAATTTTTCTCTAACAGCTTTCGTTTTTGAGTTATAGCTAACTACCCTCATTTACTATTTTTACTTAGATTTTCGTTTTTTATTGGACATTAAAATATATTTTGTTGTTGTTTTAGATATGGCTTCGTCAAGAAGATGTTGTGTGCTTAATCCCGATTGTTTTTGCTATATTTCTGGTGAATATATATTTGCAAAATATCGACAACCTATATCGGACTTTGTGAAAACTGCGTATCATCAATACTTTAAAATAAAATTGTGTAATCAGGACAAGCCATGGGTTCCTCATATTGTATGCCAGAAATGTGTGGTATGTCTACGGTTATGGTCCAGTGGAAAAAGAGATGCAATAATGTTCGTAACACCCATGATTTGGCGAGAACCTCGAAACCATCATGACGTTGCTACTTCTGCGTTGTGAAAATAAACGGAATTAACCCTGGAAATCGAAGTAAGTGGTCATATCCTAACTTATCATCTGCTCAACGACCTCAATTAAAATCACAAGAGGTACAACCCAGCACATCTAAATCTTCTGATGATCCAAATCTCTGTGAACCCGAACGAAATACATCAAGTGAAGACTCTGATTCAGACTACAAATGTAGCCTTTCAGAACCTCAACCATTTAATCAGAAAGAACTAAATGATTTAGTAAGAGATCTGAACTTACCAAAAGAAGCTTCTGAAATTTTAGCATCTCGTTTAAAAGAAAAAAATTTGCTTACTCCGAAAACCAACATTACATTTTATCCTACCCGAGAAAAAAATCTGTTACCGTATTTTTCTCAAGAGAAGGATTTAGTTTTTTGTAACGATGTTGGTGGTATTTTGCAGCAGATGGGATTAAAACAATACCAACCTAGTGATTGACGTCTTTTCATAGACAGCAGCAAAAGAAGTTTAAAGTGTGTTTTGCTTTATAACGGTAACAAGTACGGATCTATACCTATTACACATTCGACGACTTTAAAAGAAGAATACGTAAATGTTTCTAAGGTTATGGAAAAAATTAAGTATCAAGACCACAAATGGGTCATTTGTGTTGATCTGAAAATGGTTAACTTTCTTTTAGGTCAACAAGGGGTATACAAAGTTCCCTTGTTTCATGTGTCTCTGGGATAGTCGTGACAAACAACACCATTGGTCACAAAAAGTTTGGCTAGTGCGGGAAGAGCTAAAAGTTGGTACAAAAAATGTTATAAACGTGCCTTTAGTTAGCCGAGACCGCATCATACTTCCACCACTTCATATTAAACTCGGCATAATGAAACAGTTTGTGAAGGCGCTTGACAAAAGTCGCGAATGTTTTAATTTTCTTTCACGCAAGTTTCCAGGCTTAAGTTCAGAAAAATTGAAAGCTGGTATTTTTGATGGGCCACAGATTAGGCAACTCGTGAAAGATCCTAATTTTGTCAAATCAATGACTGCAGTCGAATCCAAAGCTTGGAATTCATTTGTTTTGGTTATGAGTAGCTTCCTAGGCAAAAAGAAATCTGACGACCATGTCGAGCTTGTTGAGTGCATGCTATCGAACTTGCAAGAGCTAGGGTGCAACATGAGCATAAAAATCCACTTCCTGCACTCGCATTTAGACCGATTTCCACAAAATCTGGGTGATTTTAGTGAGGAGCAGGGTGAAAGATTTCATCAGGATCTTCGGACAATGGAAGAGCGTTATCAGGGGCGGTGGGACTACATATGATGGTAGACTACTGCTGGAGTTTGCAACGAGATCTACCTAAAGTCGTTCATTCAAGGAAATCTTATAAAAGATCATTTGCTAGTGTGTTAACATAATGTATTATTTTTTTTGTATTTTTTTGGCAAAATAATAAAACTGTATATTTCAAAAGGTAAAGCTGTTAGCAATCTCCCAGTATTTTTTTCATAGTCAGGGCCATAGAAATACCCAATATCAGAAAAAAAAATAAAGGAAACAAGACTTGTGTTGACCAGTGTTATAGAACTAGTGACAGTCGTTTCTTAAAGCATATTATCTTATGAAACGTTCATCTAGATCGCTAGTGCATCGTTTTCGCCCTTGCGCTAGCCTTCTAGAATAAATTCCTACTTCATTCAAGCGTCTTACCATACGACTTATTGTGGAACGATGTTTGCCTAACAAATTGGCAACATAACTCTGACAATATCCCTCGTCCAATAAAACTGAGGCGCGCACTACCTCGTGTTCAGTTAAATTCCTTGTTCGATTCATTTTTCTAATTCTTCGGGGTCAAAAATAAAACAGTCTACCACAAAAACCTATTACTTTGAAAAAGGGAACAATTTATAAGCTTACTATTAAAGAAAACCTATCGCATTATTACAAAAAATTGTTTATCTTCTAAAAAATTCTTTAAAACTCTAAATCTAAACGAATTGTTTTGATTTCTGTCATGAACTACGAAACAAAATATGCATAGCCTACTATTCAAATACTCGATAAACTTTAAAACTGACATAAGAAAAAGATAAATTAATTTTTAGATTGTTGCGTTAATTTTGTCCAGGAGTTTATTTTGTGTTCTTTTTCTATACCCATTCGACAAAGTACCTCTTCATTAGTAACACGCTCTGTCCAAGAGATCTTCAATATTCTGCGCAAGACCCATAATTCGAAAGACTCCAAAGGATTCATTAATCGTACTCCCAAGGATCAAGCCTTAACTCCATATAAAAGCACTGGATATATATATATATATATATATATATATATATATATATATATATATATATATATATATATATAAAATAAAGAGAGAGAAAGCAAAAGTTGCCGTATCTAACAAAATCCTAAGTTATGAAACTAGTTGGGGAACTCGGCAAAAAGGGCATCAACAGATGTTCATACTATATTCATTTAGCCAATATTTCGGTCCTAGGTTGGGACCTTCATCAGGGCACAAACTGAAAAAGAGATAACGGAGCACCAATAAAGAAAATTAGGCATGAGAAATTGGTGTTGTTAAGTAAAGTTTTTAATTTTTAATTATTACTTTCAATTATTAATTTTTAATTTCAATCCTACGATTATTAATATGGAACTATTGTAATTTAAAAGTACTATTATTCTAAACAATCATAAATTATTATTATTATTATTATGAAGAAATGTCAAAAAACAAAATTCGAGTGACTCACATGTAGCATGCAATTTAATCTAACAAGAATGACCATCAATAAAAATCGCCATAGTAAAGACCAACACTGAAATAAAAACAACCACTATTCACTACATATTAAAATACAAACATGGCATTTACAGCAGGGATGCCATTGATAACGTTGGATGCTGAAATTTCAGAACTAATTAACCACCTGCCATCTCAAAGAAAAGTGACAATTTTGACAGGGCGCCGAACAAAGGACGACCACCTGACAGATGTAAGGGATCACTCAAAATGAATAAAAGGAAAGGTTGAACAACCAGGACCGGTTTAGTACGAATTAAGTACTACTTCATATGGTAAAATTTTTGGTGTGAAGGGAACAGGTATCCAATGGGAACGCAAATTTTCACTATTATGATAATTAAGTGACATTAAATGGGAACATACTAATCAATTTATTATTATAATTATTATTATTATTAATGTTATTACAAATGGGAGTGTAATTATAAAGAATTTCAACCAAGAAAAACATATACTTAAACAAGATGGTACCCAGAGGGCAGCATGCAGAAGGACAGAGCTGTAAATTACCAAAAACGACAAGCTGTTATGAGGAGTATGACGACCCAGAGATATTATGCGAAGGATGAATGTCACAAGAGAGAAGAAAGCTGTATATGCTGCTCAAGCCGTCAAGATCAGTTCTTTTGTTGATATTTTGGGGATTCTCGTTGATATAGCACATCTCAAGAAATTCTCTTTTAAGAAGGTTTTTTTGGATATGCAGGATTTTCGGTTCTCTGAAGTTGAAGGAGTGTCCATTATCAACAGAGTGAATTGCCACTGCACATCTTTGTGGATGACATCTGGTGTCGCTTTTATGTAATGCGATGCGACGGTTTAGACATTGTGATGTCTGGCCAATATATACAGCAGGACAATCAAGACAGGAAATGGAATAGACAATATCTGACATAGAAAGAATGGGCAGAGAAGATTTCAATTTGCTCACCAACCTCTTTATGGAAAATGGGTACAATAAGAAGTTCCTGCTCAAGACCAAGGACGAAGTCGATAAGCTCGTCCTCTCTAATGACATCGCACCAGAGCCTCCTCCTGTACGCTTATCCCCTCCTCCCCTTCCACCCCATTTGCCTCCTGCTAGCCATACGGAAACAAGTCCTTCGTTGCTCTCTCTGCCATTTATACCTGGTCTTACCTCCAAATTGGTTCATATTTTGCGCGTCATTCCCAATGTTAAAATTGCCAAGTATTACTTCCACAAGAACAAGCGTATTTTTAGCAAATTGAAATCTTCTCTGCCCATTCTTTCTATGTCAGATATTGTCTATTCCATTTCCTGTCTTGATTGTCCTGCTGTATATATTGGCCAGACATCACAATGTCTAAACCGTCGCATCGCATTACATAAAAGCGACACCAGATGTCATCCACAAAGATGTGCACTGGCAATTCACTCTGTGGATAATGGACACTCCTTCAACTTCAGAGAACCGAAAATCCTGCATATCCAAAAAAAACCTTCTTAAAAGAGAATTTCTTGAGATGTGCTATATCAACGAGAATCCCCAAAATATCAACAAAAGAACTGATCTTGACGGCTTGAGCAGCATATACAGCTTTCTTCTCTCTTGTGACATTCATCCTTCGCATAATATCTCTGGGTCGTCATACTCCTCATAACAGCTTGTCGTTTTTGGTAATTTACAGCTCTGTCCTTCTGCATGCTGCCCTCTGGGTACCATTTTGTTTAAGTATATGTTTTTCTTGGTTGAAATTCTTTATAATTACACTCCCGTTTGTAATAACATTAATAATAATAATAATTATAATAATAAATTGATTAGTATGTTCCCATTTAATGTCACTTAATTATCATAATAGTGAAAATTTGCGTTCCCATTGGATACCTGTTCCCTTCACACCAAAAATTTTACCATATGACGTAGTACTTAATTCGTACTAAACCGGTCCTTTCCTGGTTGTTCAACCTTTCCTTTTATTCATTTTGAGTGATCCCTTACATCTGTCAAGTGGTCGTCCTTTGTTCGGCGCCCTGTCAAAATTGTCACTTTTCTTTGAGATGGCAGGTGATTAATTAGTTCTGAAATTTCAGCATCCAACGTTATCAACGGCATCCCTGCTGTAAATGCCATGTTTGTATTTTAATATGTAGTGAATAGTGGTTGTTTTTATTTCAGTGTTGGTCTTTACTATGGCGATTGTTATTGATGGTCATTCTTGTTAGATTAAATTGCATGCTACATGTGAGTCACTCGAATTTTGTTTTTTGACATTTCTTCATAATAATAATAATAATAATTTATGATTGTTTAGAATAATAGTACTTTTAAATTACAATAGTTCCATATTAATAATCGTAGGATTGAAATTTAAAAATTAATAATTGAAAGTAATAATTAAAAATTAAAAAACTTTACTTAACAACACCAATTTCTCATGCCTAATTTTCTTTATTGGTGCTCCGTTATCTCTTTTTCAGTTTGTGCCCTGATGAAGGTCGCAACCTAGGACCGAAATATTGGCTAAATGAATATAGTATGAACATCTGTTGATGCCCTTTTTGCCGAGTTCCCCAAGTAGTTTCATAACTTAGTATATATATATATATATATATATATATATATATATATATATATATATATATATATACCTTTACAAAACGATAACGAGTATTCAAAGAAAGGGTTGAGTCTGTGAGGAGGTGTCTCATTTTGAGAAAAACCGCTCTAGCAATGTCAATGCGAATTCGTGCCTCAACTTGAGGATTCAAATCATTAGTTACCCAACACTCTAGATATTTAAATTTGTTTACTTGTTCTATCAATTGATCGTAAATACGAATATCTGTTTGCAACCCGGGTGTTTTTGAAATGACCATTACTTTCGTTTTATTAATGTTTACTTTCATGCCTAAAACATCGCCTTCCCCAGATATATTGTTCATAAGACGCTGAAGTCCATCCGCTGTATCTGGAGTGGGGAAAGAGCACATCCCTGACGAACACCTCTTTTTATTCCTATTTTCTCAGTCTCTCTGTTATTTACTCGTATTGTCGCCACCTGATCTCAATATAGGTGAGTAATGAATGGGATGTAATTTTCGTCAAGGCCTATATTTTTAAGAATTTGTATTAATTGTGAATGCTTGACTTGGTCAAATGCTAATTTTACAAATTATAAAGCAATAAAAATAAAAACTATTAGTATCGTCGGAAAGCTGAAAGTCTCCTCTTCAAAAAGCTATCTTTTAATTTTTTTTTTTACACTCTGAAAACAAGTAAGATCGATTAGCCTTCAAGCGGTGCGCGTAGACTTTGAAATTAACCTGTTTGGCGCATTACACTTTTTAAATCATCTATCCGAATTTTTAATAAATTCTCACGCTAACAAAAAGAATCTACAAAAAATCTATATACTTTTTTTTGTAAAATTACCCTCTCTTTTACGTTTTTGAATATCTTTTTTATTTTTTGAGATATTATCGAAAAACCGAATTTTTGATTTTATTTTGGATTTTGTTTGTTTTTTTTATCGTATTCTACGTTTAAAAAGCTACCTGTGTGCCAAAATGCATCCTGTTAACATTTAATGAGAGCTCAAAACCCCTGGCGACTGGGCTATGGATGGATTTTTACTCTACGAGATTAGATCATTGAATGGCGCAACCCAAATATTTATACCGGACTATTTTCACGAGATGCAAAATCGGTAGAAACCGATTTTGCAATGTAATGCATGCTGTAATCCGTATCGTTTTTTATATTGCTTAGATGTTCGTAAGTAAGTAAGTCAAATATTTCGTCAATAGTAAATGAATACTGGCAGTGTTTCCTGTCAACAGAAAAAACAGGAAAATTTACCATATTAAAACATATAAAATTTATCGGCTTCCATCCCTTTTACCCTCTTGGCCAGAAGCGATACCATCCAAAAGCTATAGGCTTTATGCCCTTATTAGCTGATATCTAACATATATACCAAGTTTGGAATTGATATCTCATTTCCGTTTAAAAGTGATCATGCCAACAAACAGACCGACGGAAATGAGTGACTACGTTCTTCGTGATCTAGGAACTCTAAAACGAGAAGAACAAGCAAAAATCTCCTCTAGCAAGAAAATTAATAACTTAATTTTCATACTCATACTGTCTAATAACCCTGAAAACGACCTATAGCACGATACATATAAAGCAACCCCTCTAACCTCCTACCCCACACCATAAACAGTCAGTACCTTTTGTGAATCAGACGTTATTAATGCCATAAGAAGACTAAAACCAAAATTTACTACGGGCCCGGATTTACTTCCAGCCTTTTTTATTCGTGATTGTAGGTTTGTTTTAGCCAAACCACTTAACAGTGTTAACAGAGTTAACACTCTGTGCAACTTAAGCTTGAAGACGAGTACTTTCCCGGAATTATGGAAAACCTCTAAAGTCAGTCCTGTTTTTAAAAAAGGAGATAGATCAGATATCAGTAATTACAGGCCAGTAATTTTAGTAAAATCTTTGAATTTTTATTACACGATCATATATTTTATGCTACGAAAAAACTTGATAACCCCTCATCAGCATGGTTTCTACAAGGGTAGGTCTACATCTACAAATTTAATTACTATAACTCAAGAAATAGCAGAGGCAATTAACGAGGGTTGCCAAATGGATATAATTTATTTAGATTTCACCAAAGCCTTTGATCGTCTGGATTTTTCTCTCCTACTTAATAAACTATTATATTTTGGTTTTTCAGACTCATTGATGTCTTTGATTCATTCTTACCTTACCAATCGTAAGCAATATGTGGAAATTTATGGCTCTAAATCAAGATCTTATGATACTACTTCTGGGGTTCCCCAAGGATCTGTACTGGGACCTCTGTTTATTAATGTCTTTATAAATGATATTGGGAGGGGTTTAGATGTTGGTTATTTACTCTATGCCGATGATGTAAAATTATACAGCAGGGTAAGAGGTATTCAGGATTGCATAAATCTTCAGAAAGACTTACAGATAATTGGCCAATGGTGCGTAAAAAACAATTTACAGTTTAACATTAAGAAATGTAACATCATGCCTTTCTCAAATAAAATCTCACCGATTATTCATAATTATTAATTAATATATAATATCTCCCGTGTGAATGTCTTCAGGGACTTGGGCGTAACATTTGATCCAAGACTTTCTTTTCAGATCATATGGCTTTATTGCACGCTGCACCGGTGACTTTCATAACCCTGACGTAATTAAAACTTTATATATTTGTTATGTTCGTTCTAAATTGGAATACGCTGCTACGGTCTGGTCTCCAGGCTATGACACCCATACTGATAATTTGGAGAGGGTCCACCGCAAATTCTTAAAATATATTAGCTTTAAACGAGATGGTATCTATCCACAACAGGAGTTTCCGCATAAGGTACTACTTGCAGATAACGGCTGTTCGTTATTAAAGGTTCGTCGTGGTTACTTGCTACTGACGACTCTGTTCAAAATTATAAAGAATGATATAGATTCTCCTGCTATTCTGTCAAGAATAAATTTTAGTGTGCAGCGTATAACTAGCAGACAATATAACACTTTTTATCTACCTATTTCTAGAACAAATATTCTAAAATTTTCCCCACTTTTTTCAAAGTGTAGTACGTATAATCAAGAAATAAGCATCGACTTTTTCAATACATCTATGTTAACGATGAGGGGCTGTGGCATCTTTCTTTTCTTATTGTTTTCATCTCTAATTGTTTTTATTATTATTATTATTGTGATTGGAATTTGTATCTGCTTAATACTCTATTATTGTATTACATTTCTATGTATAGTGGCTCTTATCTGTATCTTCGGCCTTGTAACCTTGTAAATAAATAAATAAACACCTTATATATTTTACAGTAAACTTAAAATATGTCAGTTACATCAACCAAAAAACCTAGAACAATTCTCAAAATACTACTAAAACTATACAGTATTTAAGCACCTCACCCCTTTCAGCACCTCCTGAAAAAATAACCTAACTTTTGAATTCCTCGACCCCAAAAACATTGAAAAGGACATACAACATAGACAAGGCGAAATCGGCGCCATCGTTGGAAAAAATTTTCTAATTGAATTTTTTTTCATAACCTTCTCCAGGAGATGCCCCTGAAAGAGGATCAACATGTTGCCGGGCGGTAACCTGGTCCGAATTTGTTTAAACAAATTTTTTTTTAAACAAAGTCCAAAAATTGAAATTTTTAGGTAAATTGGACCATTTTGAACAAAAAATGTCTCTTGTGAATTTTCTCTAAAATGCGCCGTTTTCGAGATATCGGCGATTTTAGGTGCGAGAAAACGCGAAAATGGCCACTTTCACCTCCCAATATTGGGGTCAAAAATTAAAATTTTCAATGTTGCCAAGTGTCCAAATTAAAGTTTGAGATCTCTTCTACAAATTACCGTAGGAAATATTGCAATATCTTTATTTTTAAACATTGTTTTTTAACAGTTAACAAATTGCGTTCGAGCGCCCGCGGCCGCATCGAAACTGTATACATAGATATATACGCAACGCCCGTACGTAGGCGCGAATATATTTATTCAAAACTGTGATACAAAAATTCCAAAAAATATTAAAACTTTAATGATGAATACAAATAATAAGTTTCAATTGGTTCAATATTTATCTAATAATGCTGTAAATTACGTTGCATTAAGTCACACTCAACAATTAATAATATCAGGTGGATTCTATAACATTGAAAAGTGCTATTGTATACAGGGAAATAATATACATGAAATTATTGAGTTAGAAAACAATCACTTAGAGGCTGATACAAGGATATTTTGTCATGCTCGATATATGTTACCTTATAATTCTGAAATAATAATTCATTCCGTTGATACCGACGTTTTTATATTAGCAATTCATTATTGGAGCTTTTTCAAATTAATTGGTTGTACAGGATTGTATTTTAAAGTAGTTGGTCAGAAGCCAAGATTATTGTCTTGTAATGTAGCTGCTGAATATTTAACTAGTCAAGTTTGTCAAGTTTTGCCTGCTTTACATGCGTTTACAGGCTGTGATACTACTAGTAAAGTAGGTACTAAAAATAAAGCTTTAGATTTAGTCTTTGATTTAGATACTCAAAATGCATTAACCGCACTTGGTACTGGCTTACAATTAAATGCCATGGAATTCAATGCATTAGAAAAATTGTATTTGAAAATTTTGAATAAAGCTGGAGAAACAGCAGATAATGCTAGACAAATAATTTTAGAACGTTCTTGTGGGATGGGTATTAATTTTGGAAAAATTCCATGTACATCCGATGCTTTAAAATTGCACATTTCACGAGCTTCACTACAAACGTACATATGGAAAATGTCATTGTATTCTCGGTATCGACATTTAGATGCAACAGAATTTGGTTACACTATAGAAACAGGTGAATTGTTACCCAAATTCATGTTAAAAAATTCGATACCAGATTCGTTAATTAGGCAATGTAAATGTACAAAAAATTGTAAAACTAATGCATGTAATTGCAAAAGCAACAACGTAAGTTGTATACTCATGTGTGGGTGTAATTTAAATATTTGCGAAAATTCTATTAAATATATATAAGTTATATTTCATAAAATTGTTTTAATTCTTCTACCATCCTAATCGAATATTGAATTTTTATTTATATTCATTTGTTATAATAATTAAATTTGATATAACAATTACTCTTTAATAAATAAATATTTTTTACATACTTTTCAAATATATTAATTTTAATAAGAAATCAAGAAACAAAGCTTTATAGAGCATCGCAGTGCGTATACAGTTCCGTGCGCCTACGTACGGGCGTTGCGTATATATCTATGTATACAGTTTCGATGCGGCCGCGGGCGCTCGAACGCAATTTGTTAACTGTTAAAAAACAATATTTAAAAATGAAGATTTTGCAATATTTCCTACGGTAATTTGTAGAGGAGATCTCAAACTTTAATTTGGACACTTGGCAACATTGAAAATTTTAATTTTTGACCCCGATATTGGGAGGTGAAAGTGGCCATTTTCGCGTTTTCTCGCACCTAAAATCGCCGATATCTCGAAAACGGCGCATTTTAGAGAAAATTCACAAGAGACATTTTTTGTTCAAAATGGTCCAATTTACCTAAAAAAACTTGTTCCGGGGCGAAAATTTCAATTTTTGGACTTTGTTTAAAAAAAATTTGTTTAAACAAATTCGGACCAGGTTACCGCCCGGCAACATGTTGATCCTCTTTCAGGGGCATCTCCTGGAGAAGGTTATGAAAAAAAATTCAATTAGAAAATTTTTTCCAACGATGGCGCCGATTTCGCCTTGTCTAACACTATATATAGGAAACTACCTCTCTAATTTCCGCCCCCACCACTTTTACCCTTTCATGTTTCACTATAAATATTTATGTAAAATATTTGTTTACTATCTCAACAAAAAACCAGGAAAAATTACCGTATTACTATTAAATCCATATAAAATTTATTCACCCCCACCCACCTAGGCGATATTGCTCAAAAACTATAGGGTTTATCCCCTTATTAGATATCTGATAACTGATATCTCATTTCGTTCGAGAGTTATCGTGCCAAGAGACAAACAGACCGACGGAAAGTAACTATGGTTTTGTGATCTAGGAATCCAAAAACGTGAAGAAAAGCAAAAATCTCGAAGTGTAATCTTTTCACGAATACAACAGATTCCTTTAACAGGGAAAGTAAAAAACGATAAGTTTAAACAATCGAGTGTTCCCAACTCAAGTAATTCAAGTAATTGCTAGAATTTGCTATTAAAAATAACCGGTCAAGTGTAAGTTGAACTTGCGCAGTTAGTGTTCCGTACGTTGATTGCTTTTAGAAGAAAAATTTTTGTTACGGAAGTATAAAATGATCAGTGACTTCACAAAACACATTCCAAATGAATTTTCAACAAAGTTCCGATCTTTAGTGAAAACCGATGACCTTGAAATTTTTGTTTTTTTTTTATATACCAGATAAATTATTAAAGGGCGGATTAAATGATTAGGCTCAATATATTGGACCAACTTGTTTCATATATCTTTTCAAAAGCTACAACAAAGGATCGTGATAATTTTCATTCAATCTACACCCTGTTGCGAATATTCCAGAATTTTTTCAAAATTTTTTGATCGGTACTATTCGAGATAAGGTGGGGGGGACAGCGATTTTTGGCACTTTTTTAAAAATAATACAAAGAGAATTGTGCGCAAGTATTAGATTATATTTATTTTTGAACTCTAAACAGACGAGACGACAAGCTTTTATTTGACACCCCACTCGATGGCCTGGTAAAAAAAATTTCGCTTCCGATTGCACCCTCCAAAACTAACCCTTTAAGTCAAAATTTAATTTTAAAAACTACACTGCTCTGATGGGGCCATCAATTCCGATATTATTGCTAAATTTCAACTTTCTATGTCAGATAGTTCCGGAGAAAATTAAGTGTGACAGGCAGACAGACAGACGGACACCAAAGTGATCTTATAAGTGTTCCATACGGCACACTAAAAATACATACAAATTAGTAACTATAAATTACGGGATGGGTGAGTTTGCATTCAAAGATAATTCAATTCGGAATAGCTCGTTCACTTCGTTAATTTTCGGTTTTAACCACGTGGAAAACGAGAGGTATTACGATGCCCTTAGAACGTAATAACCGGTCAAGTGCAAGTTGAACTTGCGCAATTAACGTTCCGTACGTTGATTGCTTTTAAAATAAAAATTTTTGTTACGGAGGTATAAAATGATCAGTGACTTCACAAAAACACACTCCAAATGAGTTTTCAACAAAGTTTATTTCCAATCCTTACTGAAAACTAATGACCTTGAAATTTTTGGTTTTTTTTATATACCAGATAAATTATTAAAGGTAATGCACTCGTGATAATTTTCGTTCAATCTACACCCCTTAGAGAATATTCCAGAATTCCAGTACTTTTCGAGATAAAGGGGGATCAGCGATTTTTTAAAAATAATACAAAAAAAAAGTATTAGATTATATATATTTTTGAACTCGTGTTTTTACAAGCTTTCATTTGACACCCCACTCGATAACCTAATTAGAAAAAAATTACTTTCGATTTCACCCTCAAAACCCCTTAAGTCAAAATTTAACTTTCAAAAACTACACGGCTCTGATGAGGCCATCAATTCCTATATTAGTGTCAAATTTCAACTTTCCGTGTAAAATAGTTTCGGAGAAAATCAGGCGTAACAGACAGACAGACGGACGGACAGACACCGAAGTGATCGAATAAGTGTTCCGTATGGAACACTAAAAATATTTATTTGCGTTATTTATTGAAAATATTTCGATGCAATCCGGTTCTAGTCGATATCAGGTAAATAATTATTCAAAGAACTTTCATTCCAGTAATCTCGACACTATTGTCTACTGGTCCCCAAGAATTGATCGCTTATATAAAATATACCACGTATGGGTCTACGTGATAATCATGCCACAGACACGTATAGTGGGGAGTTACTCACAGCAGCAAACTAGACCTGACAATACAAGGAATATCGTTCATAAGGATAGAGGCTTTGCGTGTTCAGAAGCTTGCTGCCTGGAAGTGGACCCTTATAATTATTCTACTTAGCAGATGGGTTGAAGCATTAAACGAACATCATTAGTGAATAAACGTATAAAGCTTCCCTTATACTGTATCTTTTCTGAGAACTTACCATTGTCTCGCGAGGCAACATTTACAAAGGTCTTACCTGAAAAAAAAAAAAAGAAATGTTGATATTAGCTCATAAAATGGTTTTCCCGGGACAAGTACGAAAAGTGATAATGTGGAGAACAAGCAAGCAAGTAAAAAAGCTTACGAATCCTATCGCTATCGCTTTCCCTATTGGCTTCACAAACTTAGCGTATTAACTACAGGTTTGTGTATATGATTTTTAATTAAAAATCCGGGACGTCACAACACTCAGCTACCAGGAATCGAACTAGAGACCTTCCTGGCCGCTTGGTAGGCCTTCAACCCACCACGCTACCTACGCCGACTGCCTTCATATAAATTAATATAAAAGTAATAAATAAATATATTTTCCGGTAAAATATATACTGAAAAAATACTTCTGGTAATACTAGTGCGAAAATGATATTTTCAGCTAAAAAAAATTAATTAGAAACAAAAAGAAATTCGAATAGATGCTCAAAATATGCAAAATAAAATAATATATCAATCAGCTAAGTTGGGAATGTGGAATCTTTGGCACAATGATACTACTCAGTATATATCACCACTACACCAAATACTTTATTTTTGCACTCGACGCGCGTTTCGCTAACCATGTTAGCTTCATCAGGAGCGATGATTGACTAAAGCTAAACTACCAAATCTACCCTATTTATACTTAGCCTAACCCTTGAATTACTCAAGCGGAACTAATGACATAGGCAAGGCTATCAGTTCCGGTCAAGTAACCAGTAGAGGGGACTATAAGGAATAGGCCCTCTGTCTTTGTTTAAACTACTTTTACATTTTATGATTTCCATACTTTCGTATGCGTTCAACAATCTCCTATCAGATACATTTTTTATTAATCTTAGATTATCCAATGTTACAGTATGATCAGCTTCAAGAGCATGTTCGGCAATGCTAGATTTTTCTGTTCTATTGTATTTTAAGTGTGCTAAATGTTCTTTAAATCGTGTTCTAATTGACCTTTTAGTTTGCCCAACATACTTTTTGTCACAATCATTACAACTAATTTCATAAATTCCACTTTTCTCACAATTAGGA
The DNA here is from genome assembly GCA_019049505.1 of Pachyrhynchus sulphureomaculatus. Taxonomy (NCBI): domain Eukaryota; kingdom Metazoa; phylum Arthropoda; class Insecta; order Coleoptera; family Curculionidae; genus Pachyrhynchus; species Pachyrhynchus sulphureomaculatus. The sequence continues at coordinate 20,602,708 of CM032447.1, forward strand.
ATCTTATCTTTGGGATTTCCTAAGATATTCCTCAGATTGTCTGATGACTTATAGACTAAGGTGAGGCCTACCTTATTGAGTCCCTTGCTATATTTCGGATTATATGGTATGGAGACATACTTGGTGTTATTTTCTTCGCGTGTAAAAAAGGTGGAATTCTGAATATTAAACCTAAACTTATGCCTATTTATTAGCTTATTTACTAAGTTATCGTCATAACCATTATATTTCTAATACGATTTCTTTCTTTATTAAAGTTTACTCTATTCAGAGGGAAAGTGACCAAACGATGAACTAAAAAAAAAAAATTAGCCTCATTACATTTTTTAGTTCATCGTTTGGTCACTTTCCCTCTGAATAGAGTAAACTTTAATAAAGAAAGGAATCGTATTAGAAATATAACTAGAGTTAATGGTTATGACGATGACTTAGTAAATAAGCTAATAAATAGGCATAAGTTTAGGTTTAATATTCAGAATTCCACCTTTTTTACACGCGAAGAAAATAACACCAAGTATGTCTCCATACCATATAATCCGAAATATAGCAAGGGACTCAATAAGGTATTTAATAAGGTAGGCCTCACCTTAGTCTATAAGTCATCAGACGATCTGAGGAATATCTTAGGAAATCCCAAAGATAAGATTCCTAATTGTGAGAAAAGTGGAATTTATGAAATTAGTTGTAATGATTGTGACAAAAAGTATGTTGGGCAAACTAAAAGGTCAATTAGGACACGATTTAAAGAACATTTAGCACACTTAAAATACAACAGAACAGAAAAATCTAGCATTGCCGAACATGCTCTTGAAGCTGATCATACTGTAACATTGGATAATCTAAGATTAATAAAAAATGTATCTGATAGGAGATTGTTGAACGCATACGAAAGTATGGAAATCATAAAATGTAAAAGTAGTTTAAACAAAGACAGAGGGCCTATTCCTTATAGTCCCCTCTACTGGTTACTTGACCGGAACTGATAGCCTTGCCTATGTCATTAGTTCCGCTTGAGTAATTCAAGGGTTAGGCTAAGTATAAATAGGGTAGATTTGGTAGTTTAGCTTTAGTCAATCATCGCTCCTGATGAAGCTAACATGGTTAGCGAAACGCGCGTCGAGTGCAAAAATAAAGTATTTGGTGTAGTGGTGATATATACTGAGTAATATATCAATCAGGTTTCAGCACAAATTTTAGTACAACTTTACTTCCCAAATCTAAAGATGATATAACGGATAACTGAGGTTTTGCCACTAACATAGTTTTTCTTTATCTAGCACAAGTTTGTGATTCTTTAAATCATAACATATTATTGGCTAAACTTAAACACATTGGTTTTAAGGCAAAGACTTTTTAATGGTGTGGCAACTAGTTTTTTAACAAGTTGAATTACAAAAATTCTAAATGAATATGTATTCGATATATCAAACTGTCTATAAGGTATCAAAGGGTGTTCCTCAGCGATCAGTTTTTTGGCCTAATAGTATTTATCCTCTACACTTTTGTCTCTCTATTGAACCGAAATCTTTTAGCCCTTGTTGCTGACAATCAGATTTGTCACTCTATCAAATAGTCAGTCACTCTATCAAATTAACAAAGATTTGCTTAAGGGGTTACATACACCAGAAATTTTCAAAAATTCAATTTTTTACGAATTTGTATTCACTATACTTCTAAGAATTATTCAGAAAATTTTTTTAAATAAAATCCCAATCGATTACAAAGTTATAGCATTAAATGTGACCTGGCGTCGAATTGGGACCGCTACCTGTTTCCAGAGACTGTCTGCAATATTACACCGTCAATTTTTGATACCTTTTAACTTTTTTTTTTTAAAATCTTAATAACTACTTTTTCTACAAAATGTCGAGAGGTTTTTTTAAATTTTTCTAACAGACAATTTTTTATTAATAATTAACACCGTAAATTTTTTATTTTTGGAGAAAAATCCTTCGACAACTTTTAACTACTATATTATTTTACAAGATTAATTTTTATTTTTGCGGATTGGATTATTTTTTGTGAAGTTATCCCTCTGACAAGGAGGCGCCATAGTTTTCTTCAGTGGTCCATTTAAATCCATAAAAAATAATGTTAATACTTAAAACATATTAAAAAAAATAATAATAATTTAATAGCGACAAAGGACAGATAGACTAATTCGAAGAATTAAAAATTAACTTTTCAGGTAGGCTTTGAACTCAAAGCCAATCTGCAACCAAAAAACACTGACAGCCAAATGAGATTTTGGCGAAACGTCTGCAGAATTCCACTCGGAATGCAACAAACGAATGGATGGCATCCCGAACCAGCAATTCTACATACTTCTCCATCCGTGAATCCCTATGACTTAACATATATATATATATATATATATATATATATATATATATATATATATATATATATATATATATATATATATATATATATATAAAAAAAACGAGACTCCTACAGCTTCTGCGGCATCTCGCAATTCGACCGCCATGTTTTTCTGTCTCTCCAATTATTCGCGTGGATAACTCTCTCTCTTATTATGTCCATTATTCCGTTGATTCATGTTAATGATGGTTTTCCTTTCTTTCTTCTATTTAAAAAAATTTAATGAAATGCTCTTTTTGGCCATCTTGTACCGGGCATTCTTTTCACGTCTGGTTTCTATTCTTTCTGCTATTGTATGTATTCTTCCTGTCCGTCTTCTAATTTCCTCATTTTAGACGTGCTTCTGTCTAGATATTCTACATGCACTCCTTAAACAATTCATTTCTACGGCGTCAGTCCTTACCTTTTTTTGTCATTTGCCTGAATTTTGATCCACAATCAATATCTGCTTTACAATTGCCTTGTAGATTGTCAGTTTTTTTTTTATCTTTATGCAGTTTGGCTATAGTAAAGAGTTTAGAATCCCTACGCATTTTTTATCCTGTTAAGTTTGTACTTTCTGATGATCCTTTGTTGAAAATTACACTTCCCACGTACTTAAACTTAAATGAATTTAATACGTAATATAATTATATTAAAATATTTAAAATTCATTTTGGCATTTAATTTAAATTGTGATTATTGTGTAGGATGGATCAATTCATTACAAATGAATATTACGTAAAACAAAATTTAATAAATAAATATTTGCATATCAAGTGATTTCAGTACTGAATGTTCGCTCGAATAATCGACTAATTTTCCATTAAGAATTTTTATTTAAGTAATAAGAAATTATCATCGAATAACACTCGTATCAACGTTTGTAAGTGATTTTTCACTTGAGGTCAGAATTTATGCGCAGATTGATTCAGTTAGAAATAAGGTAAATCACAAACACCCAGAATTAGGAGAAGCGATATGCCTCTTCACCTAGGCTGGCTGACGAATTTTGATATGGAGTGAAACCTGAATGTCCTAATTTGGTGATTCATAGATGGCACGCTCGGGTAGTCTATAACTTTAAACGCTCATACTTTTGATGCAAGAGATGCAAAGAACAGTGTTTTCATCTGCTAAAGCCGATTTGCATATTTTGTTTTTCTTATATTTTCACGAAAGATAAATATTTACTTGTCAGATATAAATATATATATATATATATATATATATATATATATATATATATATATATATATATATATATAGAAAGAGGAAGGGCAGTAACAGGGCACTGGTAACAAACAATCCTAAGTTTAACTACTGGGAAACGCCCTTATAAGGCAAAGAGATGAGCAATCAAAGATCTAAAGGCTCTAGTAACTGCTTTTTATTTTTGTTATCAAGCTTTCGCTGCCTAATGGTAGCTTCTTCTGGATTCTAAAAATACAAACCAGGTACAGAAAATAAACTCAAAACGTTCGTTTTTAAAATGTGATTCAATGAATTGTAAGACTGTATGAGAAATTACAAAAATTTAGCACTTAATTCATCTCTGGTGAAGACAATAATATTTGCATTTTTGTTGGCCAGGTAGTAGGTATGATTACAGAAACATGATAAAAGGACACTTAGAGAGTTACACAAGTATTAAAAAAAATAATAATAGTTTCATTGTTTACTAACATTTCTCTAGACCTTATTATATCAATATTAAATGAACATTTCACATTAATATAAGAAATATGTAATATTCCCAAAGAACAGTTTCTACTAATCATTACTTTTTTATATGAACATACATTTTTCTCCTTCAATAGTACATTCTACAGACAAAAAATTGGCGTCCCAATGGGAAGTGCTATTTCGCCAATTCTAGCCGAAATCCTGATGAATAAACTTCTTTATTTTGTCATTTGAAAGGTGGAATTTGAATTTCCCCTTCTGTTTCAATATGTAGATGACTTGCTAGTTGCTTTACCTGCCGAAAGTGTACAGAACACTCTTAATATTTACAATTCCTTCAATCATAAATTAGTATTTACTGTTGAGGAGGAGACTGACTGTGCTGTTCCGTTTTTGGATAGTAGAATTGTACGCTCTGAAAATAATACAGTCAAACTTGACTGGTATAGGATATAGATATATCCCATTTCATTCTTATCACCCTATGAAACAGAAACTGAACATCATCAGAGGATTAAAAAACAGAATAGATAAGATTTGTCACCCCACATTTAAAGAAAAAAATGTAAAACTGTTGGAAAACATCTTGTTGGACAATTACTATCCTGAAGCTCTAATTAAAAAGAATTTTCAAAGACCCCCCTTCAAATCAATCCAACTGTCACCACTAATATCAACATTAAAGTAGGAAAGTTACAATACATAGAAGGTCTTTCCCAGTCCTTTTCTTCTCTTTTTAAAAATACAAACATTAAGATTGCTAATTACAACATAAAAAGAATGAATTGTTTTTATACCAATTTAAAAGATAAAACCGATACTTCACAAAGATCTAATATAATCTACGGCATTCCCTGTCAATGTGGTTTGGTCTACGTTGGACAAACTTCACAAAAGCTCTCTAAGAGATTAGCGTTACACAAAAGTGATAGTAAACACAAACCTAACGCAACTAGCTTGAGCTTACACGTAAATAATACAGATCACAAAGTACAATATAACAACAGCTTCATTCTGGATGTGGAGACTAATAACTTCAGAAGAAGTTTCTTGGAATCTCAATCACAAAAAAGACATAGAAGGATTGGGCTCCATGTATACCTATCTACTAACACAAAACCATACCAAACCAATGAAAAAGAACGATTTTTATGAAAAAATTAGTTTCCAGTAAAGTTGACGTTTCTTTTCTCCTTTCGTTATTTCTGCTTTTTATTACTAATTACTTTTCTGTGTCTTCTTGTTATAAAATTCAAAAATCAAAAATTAAATATGACAAATAATAAATAACATCCAATATTAATATTCTCTTTCAAATATTTTAAATTAGCCTATGAGTCCCTTTGTTACAAAATTAAAGAATTACTATAATTAATATAATTAATAATAAATAACTCGTCTAATAGTAACATTCATCAAATGTAATTCCCTTTGTTATAAAATTAAAACTGAAAAATAAATATCATTAATAATAAATAACCAAAAAAAAATTACCACTCCCTAACTTTAATGCTTTTATCGTTTTTTGTCGACCTGATGACGACATTGACTACCAACAATATCCGGTTCGGACTCAAATATCACTAAATAAGTTACTAAACTCGATGTCAAGAAAGATTTTTTAAAATGGAGTACCATTTCAACATCATGGTGTTTCTTACAGTTGTGTTCTGTCTTAAAAAGTGTTTTTGATTAATGTTTATTAACAACGTTTTATTTTTAATATGTACTTGTGTAACCCTCTAAGTGTCCTTTTATCATGTTTCTGTAATCATACCTACTACCTGGCCAACAAAAATGCAAATTTTATTGTCTTCACCAGAGATGAATTAACTGCTAAATTCATAAGTAATTTCTCATACAGTCTTACAATTCATTGAATCACATTTTAAAAACGAACGTTTTGAGTTTATTTTCTGTACCTGGTTTGCATTTTTAGAATCCAGAAGAAGCTACTATTAGGCAGCGAAAGCTCGATAACAAAAATAAAAAGCAGATACTAGAGCCTTTAGATCTTTGATTGCTTATCTCTTCTCCTTATAAGGGCGTTTCCCAGTAGTTAAACTTAGTATTGTATATATATATATATATGTATATATATATATATATATATATATATATATATATATATATATATATATATATATATATATATATATATATATATATATACATCCTGGTAAGATGCAATAAATGATATCTTGATTTTTATTTTTGCAGATTGGATTATTTTTTTGTGAAGTTATCCCCCAGACAAGGAGGCGCCATAGTTTTCTTCAGTGGTCCATTTAACCAGATAAAAAATAATGTTAATATTTAAAACATATTTAAAAAAAAAAGTACAATAAATATACAGTATATACAATGCATGTAACCCCTTAATGCTACATGGGGTGAAAAATCTCTAGATTTTTTTTATAAAATAACAATGTTTTTATCAAAAATCGATTGTATTCTTCAACATAGTTTCCTTCAAAAGCGATATACTTATTCCATGGATCTTCCAACATTTGGATACCTATCATACTATACGATCTGTCGAGCTCTATAAAATAAGCTTCAGCTTCCCATTCGACTTGTTCATTAGAGCCAAATCTCTTTCGCAGGAGCTACCTTTCCAATTTAGAAAGAGGTAATAATCGCTGCAGGGCCAGATCTGGGGAATACGACGAATAAGGAAATTGGTCAAATTTCACTATTGATTTTATGGACTTGTGAGCTGGTGCATTATTTTAGTGAAACAGTTTCTTTACTAAATGCGGTACTTTTTTCTTGATTTCACCATTCTACCCTTTCTCAAGTCGATCAATATTATTCCACGCGCATCCCAACACTTGCTAAAAACCTTTCCAGCTGATTTTTGTGTTTTTGGACGTTTCGGTTGGACTCAGGCGTGTAGTAGTGGACTCATGTTTCGTCTATTGTTACGAATCGACGCAAAAACTACCGTGGATTACGCCGAAACAGTGCCAAATAGCGTTCTGAATATTCGAGACGTTGCTATTTTTGAGCAATCTTGAGAGTGCTCTGCACCCATCGGGCACATAGTTTTTCATATACAAATATTCATGTAACTCGCAAACTAATAGCTAAAATGACAGGAAAATTGTACGAGAGTTAACACTAACTGAAAATCATGTTTTTTTTTGCTTGTGCCGTCATTCGGAAAGTCTCGGGACTTTTCACCCCATGTTTAAAACTATAAATAATTACGAGCTATAAATAAAAAAAAATATATCATAAAATATTAAGAGATTTTGCAACGTTTATTTTGGTAGGCTACTGTCTTTATCTTTATTTGAAGCATGCGCCCTCCGTTTGGAGCTTTCGCGGAAGTAAAAGAAAGCAATTAAATATAAGGACTCAGTTGTTATTGTTAGTTGAAGTATACGCTCACCATCTGGAGCTTGCGCAGTATTATAACAAAATAAGAGAAACCTTTATTAAAGATAACGATTTCCTTTATTTAGGAACTTATAAGAGGGATTATTTGAAGTTGTTTGTTATCCTTATCGCTATTTTGGTATGATATTAACGATTAATGGTTATAGGCAATGACGGATCAAGCTAAACTATGGTTCCTCGCAAATCAACTAGTTTCAAATGACACAAAGACCGAGTCCATAATATTTGAAGCAAAAACTATTAGCACTGATGTAAAAAACAAAATAAAATTCCTAGGGGTTGTTCTGGACACCAACCTTTTATATACCGATCATGTAAATAATATATGCAACAAACTAAACAAAGCAATATATGCTATAAGACGAATTAAAAATACAATAAACGAAGCAGCTGCACTTACAACTTACCACTCTCTTTTTGATTCAATATTGCGTTATGGAATCCTAGTATGGAGTTCTGCGGCAAGCACTCACCTCGAAAAAGTTTTTAGAGTGCAAAAATCTGCTACAAGATGCATTGCAAACTTAAAACAGGATGAGTCCAGTCGACCTTATTTTAAGTCACTAAAAATAATGACTCTATATGGTTTGATTATTTACCAAAAACTCATATATGTCAGAAAGAATGTTGCTAGGTATTGTGCATTATCGCATATTCATGCACATGGTACCAGGAGTCGAGACAATCTGCTCTTGCCTGTAACTAGATTGGCCAGAACAAACATGGAAGAGATTAAATTATTTAATACTTTGCCTCGAGAGATGAGATTGCAACAGCTCGGTCGATTTAAAAGTAGCTTAAAAAAAATTATAATCAATGCCGCTATTTATAATTTCAGTGAATTTTTATACACTGACTAGAAATAGAGAGAATTTTAAGCACTACATTTAACTATAGATATAAACCTTTTAAGTTGTGTGATATGTGTGGAGTTTCTATTTGTTTGTATCGATCCTTAACATTTAGATGTAAAGTATTTTGTGATCTACACTTTTAGTTTTTAAATCTTTTGACGTGTCTGTTAATACTATGTATTCTTTATGATCAATAAATTATTATTATCGTTTTTCTTTCTCACATTTGGTCAATGTGGTTCCATGTTTGGCTGACGGGCGGAAACCAAGTCAGCACAAACGCATTATCATTGTGTATTAAGGAATGACCTGACAATGTTACATGTTTTCAAAATCACTGACTTCTGAATGTTTTTGTGTATGTTTGTGTTGAGTCCTAATTGTACTAAGTGTGGTGTGAATGTTGTTGGTGTAAGGCCTGTGGCTGATATAATGAGGGGGACAATGATGACTTTTTCTTGTTTCCATAGCCTTTTTATTTCCGTTGCAAGGTCTGTGTATTTGGAAATTTTTTCTGTGTATTTCGTTTGGATGTTTGTGTCGTTGGGGACAGCTATGTCAATTAGATAGGTGACTTTTTTCTTTTTTGCACTGAAAAGTAATATCGGGTCTATTGGCGGAGACTGTTTTATCTGTATAGATACTGATGTCCCAGTAGAGTTTGTAATCTTTATTTTCAAGTACGGATGTTGGTGTATATTTGTAGTAGGGATCTGTGTTTTCTATGAGCTTGTATGTGGTGGCTAGTGCTTGGTGAACTACTTTTGCCGCTGAGTCATGTCTGGCTGTGTATTCCGTTCCGGCTAATATTTTACAACCGCTTGTTATGTGTTCGATCGTTTCTTTCTGTTGGTGGCATTTTCTGCATCTGTCTTCTGTAATAGTTGGGTCTTTGATAATATGCTTTTGGTAGTTTCTGGTTAATATGACTTTATCCTGGATGGCAAGTAAGAAGCCTTCTGTTTCTGGGAATAGCTGCCCATCCCGTAACCAGGTGTATGATTGTTTTTTATTTACGTGGTCTTGCTCTATGTGGTATCTGTGTTTTCCGTGAAGTGTTTTTTCTGACCACGTTTTCATCTTTTCCTGTTGTAATTGGATGTGACTGTGTGTATCTGCTGGGTGGTCTACCCGGGATAAGTCGAGTGGGGTATAGTTTTTGTCTGCTTTGACTGTTGCTGTGTGGAGGCTGGTTTGCTTGGTGTGAAAGAATTTCCTAAGTGCTTGTATTTGTTTTGTGTGTAATGATCTGATGTCTATAATTCCTCTTCCTCCTGCCTTCCTCTCGATGGTAAGTCTTTCTTTGCATGCGTTGGGATGTAATTTCCTGTATTTGGTGAATTGAGACCGTATAAGGATGTGAATATTTTCTAAGTCTGTTTGTGACCATTTGATGATACCAAATGAATATGTGAGTATAGGTATAGCGAACGTGTTGATGGCTTTAGTGAGATATTTGGAGTTGAGTTTTGTTTGTAAAAGTTTCGTCAGTCTGTTCTTGAATTCGGGAAATTATTATTATTATTATTATATTATTATTAAGAAAATATAGTAAAATTGAAATGATAATCCTTTATTGCAAATAACACTGACAAAAGTTAATTAGTGTTCAGATTATGTTGAGATCTCTGGCACAATGGCATTACAGTATGTGTAGTGCTAATTTCAAATTAAGTTTGATTTATCGCACATTCGTATTACCTTGGAAATATTGAAGGAAGTGATAGAAACATGCTAGACCTAACTTTAATTTAGAAAGTTGTGATGACCCATCAAAGACTAATAAACGGTGTGCTTAACCATAAAATGAATGAAAAAAAAATCCCTTAAGTTTATAGACGATGAATACTAACCTAACCTTGCAATTCCTTTGCGTTAATACTGCGTATGCTTGAGACAACGATAAGGACAAAAGCATGTGAAAAATAAGAATTACAAAATATCTCTATTAAAAGCAAAAACAAAAACTTATTAAAGTTATTTTTAATGGTAAATTGACAATGCCAGCGAAAATTTAAAAAACGTTTTTTAAAATATTCAAACAGTTTAGAAACTACTATCGTTTATGCAATGCTTTTAAGACAAATTATTGTAATACTTTTGAATCCAATATAAAAGCAAAACATCTTTAAGCTTATTAGATGAGATATCAGGATCAGCCTCTAAGAGTATCACATTTATCAAGCAACACAAAAAACGTGTTCCCTTAAGTAAAATATTTCCGGAATGTAAATTGTTATTATCCAATTTTCCAAAAAGATGAAAAAAACCTGATACATGCGAATATGCCCTTAATAAACTTTCTAATTTGACTTGTAAAAAACATTTTTTCTCCCGATAAAAAAAAAACTTCCTTCGTTTATGTTTTTATGTACGAGGCTTTATCTTGCCGCAAAATATTATTTGAATAAATTTAAATATTTATATTCCTAAGTTGATGTTAACAAGAGTTTTTTTTTTTAAATTTGATTTAGAAAAAATATTTTGATATTACAGTAAAATTCATAAAAATAATGTTATGTCAACAAAAATATCATTATTAAAAATTTTAATATATTTTTTAATTGAATTTTATATATATATATATATATATATATATATATATATATATATATATATATATATATATATATATATATATATATATATACATATATAGATATATATATATATATATATATATATATATATATATATATATATATATATATAGCAGTATTGTGTTCTTGGGGTAAGCGATCTTTGGGAAAGAACTAAAAAGTTTTGGACACCTTTTTAGCTACGTTTCAGAAGTAGTTTACAGCATCCCTTGCTCTCAGTGTGAAAAAATCTATATAGAACAAACATCTAGAGTCCTAAAGAACAGAATCACTTCCCACAAAAGTCATTGCAGATTAAAGAAAAACTCTTGTGCGCTTGCCCAACATAGTAGCTAATTTTCACATGAATTTAATTTTGCAGAAACCAAAATCCTATGTAAAGAGAGAAATCTCGGCAGGAGAATCTTTAGGGAGATGGTGGAAATTCACCTTCAACTGAACTCAATCAATAAAAAAACTGACATTGAGGATCTGAGTCTAATTTTCTCCAATTTATTACAAATAGGCAGTCAGAGTGAAAACTCTTACAATATATCTTACATATCTCTTTGATAATAATCCCACTAATTTTCACTAACTTTTCAACTTTAAAACGATCAAACAAAATGTCAACGACATTCTATTTTCAAATATAAATTAACCACAACTTAACTAAGAGATAGAAACACACTGCCCTTAGAAAAATGACAAGAAAACATAACAAAAAAATCCTTTATAAATTAAAATCATTTTGCGACCACAAAATTCTCTGTACTCTTCCAACAAAATGAAGTAAAATTTCTTGTGTTTTTTTCTGATGAATAAGTGCAATAAAGTGCCCCCACAAACAACAATTTTTGAACACACCACTTAGCAGTAAGTACTTTAATGTTACATATAAAATAGGGTTGTTCTTTACTTTTAATCTCGAAAATACTGATATTCTACTGTAATTGTAGCCCTGATGAAGAAAAGGAAATATTTTCGAAAGCTTGGCGTAGCTAAAAAGGTGTCCAAAACTTTTTAGTTCTTTCCCCAAAGATCGCTTACCCCAAGAACACAATACTGCTGTTTAACTAGTCGGTCAAGACTACCCTATATATATATATATATATATATATATATATATATATATATATATATATATATATATATATATATACTATATATATATATATATATATATATATATATATATATATATATATATATACATATATATATATATATATATATATATATATATATATATATATATATATATATATCAGGTCTTCCATTAAGGACTTGACAACTTTTTTTTGAAATAAAACGCAACCCATTTGAGACATTTCGAAAATTTTATTATCGGCTTGAAGTACAATCAAAACATTTATATATGGAATTCGACTTCATTCATATGTCCACCACGGGCACGTTTGCAGCGGTCGATTCGTTGAACCCAATTTTCGATGACTCGGCCACACATTTCGATGGAAACGGCCGCTATCTCTCTTTCAATATTGGCTCTGAGCTTCTCTAACGACGCAGGCTTGTTAGCATAGACCAATGATTTAACGTACCCCCATAAAAAGAAGTCTAAAGGTGTTAAATCACACGATTTAGGCGGCCATTCGATGGGACCATTTCTTGATATAACACGTTCACCGAATTTAGATTACAGTAAGTCGATTGTTACACCCGCTGTGTGGCTTGTGGCGCCGTCTTGTTGAAACCACATATCATTAATGTCTAGCCCATGCAACTGATCAAAGAAATAACGTTGCAACATGCCTCTGTAGCGATCTCCATTGACTGTAACGTGACGGTTATTTTCATCAACGAAAAAGAACGGCCCAATGACACCACCGGCATGAAAACCGCACCAAACAGTAATTTTTTGTGGATGAAGTGATGTTTCTTCAAGCACATGAGGGTTTTCACCTGACCAATAACGCATATTCTGTTTGTTGACGAAGCCGTTTATCCAAAAATGCGCTTCATCACTAAAGATGATTTTGCGATGAAATTGGTCATCTTCTTCCAACATTTCTAGAGCCCAATTCGAGAACATACGTCGCTTCATATGATCGAGTGGCTTTAGTTCTTGAGTTAACTTTAACTTATAAGGGTGCAGGCCAAGATCCTTTCGCAAAATTCGCCATAGTGTGGTCTGAGCGATGCCCAATCTTGAGAACGCCGTGAAATCGACTGTTTTGGTTCGTTTGAGATGGACGCTTGAAAGGGAGCATTATTCTGGCCACTTCGACCAACCCGTTGTCTCACTGGTACGGGAACATCCAGCAGCGAATATGTTAACTCAAATTTTTTCACTAGACTATGAATTGCTTGTCTACTGGGACGAGAATTACGACCAAAAATTGGCGTTAACGCTCTTAAAGTTGCAGTCACCGACTCCAAATTTTGGTAGTAAATTTTAATTATTTGTAAACGTTGTTCGTTCGTGTACTTCACCATGATGAAAATGTTGACTTTACTGAATGTTTTGACGTTGATAGTTCGGTGATTGGCTTAAGGGTGCGTTCACAGTAAAATTTCAAAGTTGTCAAGTCCCAAATGGAAGACCCTTTATATATATATATATATATATATATATATATATATATATATATATATATATATATATATATATATATATATATATATATATATATATATATATATATATATATATATATATATATATATATATATATATATATGTATATATATATATATATATATATATATATATATATATATATATATATATATATATATATATATATATATGTATATGTATATATGTATATATGTATATATATATATATATATATATATATATATATATATATATATATATATATATATATATATATATATATATATATATATATATATATATGTATATATGTATATATATATATATATATATATATATATATATATATATATATATATATATATATATATATATATGTATATATATGTATATATATATATATATATATATATATATATATATATATATATATATATATATATATATATATATATGTATATATATATATATATATATATATATATATATATATATATATATATATATATATATATGTATATATATATATATATATATATATATATATACGCAGAATTACTGGTCCGGGATGACATCCCTTCGTTTGATGCATTCCAAGTGGAACTCTGCTGACATTTCGCCAAAATCTCATTTGGCATTGTCAATGCTTTCTGGTTGCAGGTTGACTTTGAACTCAAATTATGTTTCATGCATCTTAACCATCTTTCTTTTTTGCCTGTATAAAAAAAAAGGATCCAAAGCCTATTCCTGAAGCCACGGCCTACCATAGCTTCATTCTTAGGGGGGTTAGAGTTAAGGACGCCGAGCCAGCCCTGACGATGCTCCCGCCCTGGTACTACAGATAAGAAACCTCTATAAATAGCGACAAAGGATAGATAGACTAATTCAAAGAATTCAAAATTAACTTTTCAGGTAGGCTTTGAACTCAAAGCCAATCTGGAACCAGAAAACATTGACAATGCCAAATGAGATTTTGGCATTGTCAATGCAACAAACGAATGGATGTCATCCCGGACCAGCAATTCTACATACTTCTCCATCCGTGAATCCCTACGACTTAACATATATATATATATATATATATATATATATATATATATATATATATATATATATATATATATAGATATATAGATACATAAAACGAGACTCCTACAGCTTCTGAGGCATCTCGCATTTCGACCGCCATGTTTTTCTGTCTCTCCAATTATTCTCATGGATAACTCTGTCTCTTATTACGTCCATTATTCCGTTGATTTATGTTAGTGCTGGTTTTCCTTTCTTTCTTCTATTTGAAAAAATTTAATGAAATGCTCTTTTTGGCCATCTAGGCATTCTTTTCACGTGTTCTTACCATCTGGTTTCTATTCTTTCTGCTGTTGTATGTATTCTTCCTGTCCGTCTTCTGATTTCTTCATTTTAGACGTGCTTCTGTCTAGATATTTTACATGCACTCCTTAAACAATCCATTTCTACCGCGTCTATCCTGTGCCTATCTTTTTTCTCTCATTTGCCTGAATTTTGATGCACCGTCAATATCTACTCTACAATTGCCCTACAGATTGTCAGTTTTTTTTTTTTTTATTTTTATGCGGTTTGACCATAGTAAAGAGTTTAAAATCCCTACGCATTTTTACCCTGTTGAGTTCTGTACTTTATGTCTCTTTCTGATGATTCTTTATTGAAAATTACACTTCCCACGTACTTAAACTCTTCGCATCTACTTATTTATTATTAAATGAATTTAAAACGTAATATAAAATATATTAAAATATTTAAAATTCATTTTGGTATTAGCAGTAATAGGAATTTAAATTGTGATTATTGTGTAGGATAGATAAATTCATTATAAATGAATATAACGTAAAATAAAATTTAATAAATAAATATTTGCATCTCAAGTGATTTCAGTACTGAATGTTCGCTGGAATAATCGACTAATTTTCCATTAAGAATTTTTATTTAAGTAATAAGAAATTATCATCGAATAACACTTGTATCATCGTTTGGAATATACAGAGTACTGAGTGATTTTTCACTTTGAGGTTAGAATTTATTCGCAGATTGATTCAGTTTGAAATAAGGTAAATCACAAACACCCAGTATTAGGAGAAGCGATATGCCTCTTCACCTAGGCTGGCTGACGAATTTTTATATGGAGCGAAACCTGTATGTCATAGTTTGGTGATTCATAGATGACACGCTCGGGTAGTCTATAACTTTAAACGCTCATACTTTTGATGCAAGAGATGCAAAGAACACGGTTTTCATCTGCTAAAGCCGATTTGCATATTTTGTTTTTCTTATATTTTCACGAAAGATAAATATTTACTTGTCAGATATAAATATATATATATATATATATATATATATATATATATATATATATATATATATATATATATATATATATATATAGAAAGAGGAAGGACAGTAACAAGGCACTGGTAACAAACAATCCTAAGTTTAACTACTGGAAACGCCCTTATAAGGCAAAGAGATGAGCAATCAAAGATCTAAAGGCTCTAGTAACTGCTTTTTATTTTTGTTATCAAGCTTTCGCTGCCTAATGGTAGCTTCTTCTGGATTCTAAAAATACAAACCAGGTACAGAATATAAATATTTCCTTGTCAGGTACAGATATATATATATATATATATATATATATATATATATATATATATATATATATATATATATATATACTCGTATATATATATATATATATATATATATATATATATATATACTCGTATATATATATATATATATATATATATATATATATATATATATATACTCGTATATATATATATATATATATATATATATATATATATATATATATATATATATATATATACTCGTATATATATATATATATATATATATATATATATATATATATATATATATATATATGGTAAGATGCAATAAATGATACCTAAAATTAAAAAGCACACCTTCCCTGAATTGGAGGCCATCTACAACCATAGGCCAACAGATAAACGATCAGCAAATTGCCAAATTCACCGCAGGCAGCGCGATTCGACAAGGGTTCAACCCCATGTATATGTGGTTCAATGAAAAACCCCTGAAAATGGACAAAGTCCATATCTCGAAAGTCTACCCGCTGTACCTAACCTACCGGCCTTCAATCGGATCGAATGCTTTTCGGTTTTAAGTACAATTCATTGTAACTGATCACGATGTTATGCCACTACGGGAATAAAAATTCGAAGTTTTGTGTTCTAATTTGTCGATCCTAGCTCGACTGATGAGCCATAATACGGCGGAACGTCTTCAAATTGATTGACAAATAGGAGAACAGGGGGGGGTAGACTGTTGAAATACGGATTTCGTCCATTTTAAGTGGATTGCCTTTGGTAAATGTTGGCCATTTGCTGACCATTTTTCTGTCACAGTTTTAGTATCTTACCACGATGTTACGCCAGTACAGGAAAGCGGCGGAACGCGTCTCGAGATGAACAGATAAATGAGAGAACAGTGGATAAACTGCTGAGATATGGGCTTTGTCCATTTTCAGTTGTTTTACATTGAACTATATATACGTATATATATATATATATATATATATATATATATATATATATATATATATATATATATATATATATATATATATGTATATATATATACATATATTACAATCGAAAGTTTAACTACTGGGGAACGCCCTTATGAGGAGAAGAAATGAGCAATCAAAGACCTATAGGCTCTAGTATCTGCTTTTTATTTTTTGTTATCAAGCTTTCGCTGCCTAATTGATAGGTTCTTCTGGATATTGAAATGCAAACCAGGTACAGAAAAATAAAGTTAAGATGCTCGTTATGATATGTAATTTATAAATTTATGAAGTTGTATAATAAGTTACTTACAAAATTCAGCAGTTAATTTCTCTCTGGTGATACAGAATAAAATTGGCATTTCGTTGGCCAGATAATAAACACAATCATAAAAAACATGACAAAAGGACACTTAGAGAATTACACAAGTATCAGAAAATAAAATATTGTTAAAAACATTCTTTAAAAACACTTTTTTGAGACAGAAACAACTGTGAGAAAGATCATGATGTTGATGTTTGACATCGTATTTAGTGACTTTGAGTCCGACACCGCATATTGTTGGTACTTTATGTCATCAGCAGGTCGACAAAAACCCCAAAAAAATTAAAGTTAGAGACTTAGTAAGTTTTGGTGGATGCTATTATTGGAAAAGTTATTTATTATTTATCATATTTATTAAAAGGACACATGAAGTAATTTAAACTATTTAAAGTGAATGTTATTATTGGAAAAGTAATTTATTATTTATCATATTTAATTTTTAATTTTATGCCAAAAAGACACATAAAGTAATTTAAAATGTCTAAAAACAGGAGTAACAGAAAAGGAAACGTCAACTTTACTGAAAACTAATTTTTTCGTCTTTATATATATATATATATATATATATATATATATATATATATATATATATATATATATATATATATATATATAGGCTATGCATATTTTGTTTCGTTGTTCATGACAGAAATCAAAACAATTCGTTGAGATTTACAGTTTTAAAGAATTTTTTAGAAGATAAACAATTTTCTGTAATAATGCGATAGATTTTCTTTAAAAGTAAGCTTATAAATTGTTCTCTTTTCAAAATAATACGTTTTTTTTGTGGTAGACTGTTTTATTTTTGACCCCGAAGAATTAGAAAAATGAATCGAACAAGGAATTTAACTGAACACGAGGTAGTGCGAGCCTCAGTTTCATTGGACGAGGGATATTGTCAGAGTTATGTTGCCAATTTGTTAGGCAAACATCGTTCCACAATAAGTCATATGGTAAGACGCTTGAATGAAGTAGGAACTTATTCTAGAAGGCTAGGGCAAGGGCGAAAACGACGCACTAGCGACCTAGATGGACGTTTTATAAGACAATATGCTTTAAGAAACAGGACTGTCACTAGTTCTATGTATAATAAGAAACGAACTCGAAGCTGTTCGCAATGTCACAATTTCTTCTAAAACAGTTAGAAGACAGTTAAATGAAGCTGGATTAAACAGTAGGAGACCAGCCACTGCGCCCTTGCTTACTAGAGAGAACAGAGTTGCCAGGTTACGTTTTGCTCGAAATCACGAAAACTGGTCTGTGGATGATTGGAAACAAGTTTTCTTCACAGATGAGACTAGGATTAGTCTAAAACATCCAGATGGTCGTGAGCGAGTATGGCGAAGACCAGGAGGGAGGTTTGCTCGTTGCAATATCTCTGCAAGGATTCCATTCGGCGGTAGCTCTGTTATGTTCTGGGGTGGCATCTGCTTTGATGCTCGCACAGAGTTAGTTCCTGACTACTATCTTGAGAATGTTGTAATAGAACATGTGATGCCTTTCGGACATTTTCTGGGGCCCAATTTCCTGTTTATGCAAGACAACGCTCGACCTCACGTGGCTAGGGAGGTACTCGATTAACTTAATCAAGTTGATATACCGATTATGCAACGGCCGTCAAAAAGCCCGGATCTGAATCCGATAGAACATGTATGGGATCACCTTAAGAAAAATGTGAAACGTCATATACCTGCACCTAGAAACCTGAGGGAACTTGAAAATACAGTTATCACAGAATGGGAGCAAATTCCTCAAGATTTTATCCCAAAATTTAATTAGAAGCATGCCCAGGCGCATAAACGCTGTCATCCGAAGTAGAGGAGGCAACACACGCTACTAGTGTCCCAGTTACACCATTAATTTTGCTACTAGTGTCCCAGTTTATTTTTTTCATTATTACATAATTTCAACGATTTTGTTATTAGGTCTTAAGAATAATTTTAATTCGAATCTTATAGAGAAATTTGGTAGCTAATTCACTTTTAAAGTATCGGAATAAGTTTTTTCTAACTTTTAGTGTAACCAATGTTCATAAAAAATTATTAAAATTAATTCATTATAGAGATTTGTATGATTTAATATATTGTTGCGTTAATTTTGTGTATATATAGAAATACGATAGAAGCCAGATGTGCTCTGGAAAGATCGAGAACAGACTGAAAAATGCAATAGAATAGAAGTATCTCGTCACAGTCAGTGTATACCTGGCGCGCCGA
Organism: Pachyrhynchus sulphureomaculatus; assembly: GCA_019049505.1. Classification (NCBI taxonomy): domain Eukaryota; kingdom Metazoa; phylum Arthropoda; class Insecta; order Coleoptera; family Curculionidae; genus Pachyrhynchus; species Pachyrhynchus sulphureomaculatus. Next base: position 20,622,301 of record CM032447.1, read on the forward strand.
ATGTGCAGCTGCCGTATACTTACTGTCTCGGCCCCGTTTTCGTAAATCCTCGGTCTATAAGCATTTCAGTTTCAGTTTTCGAGCAGTTGAGTGTTGGTTTTCGTCAAGAAAGAAGCAGTCGACCGTCTGTATATCGTTTAGTATAACGATTTTAAACGCGTTTTTCTCGAAACAACCTTTTTTTTGGCCTGGTTGACATGATTTAGAAAAAAACTATTGCACGGATCGCGCTCAAATTTTTAAGGCTTATTAGACACATGAATGGCTATCGCTGGTACTTTTATAATTATTCATTAATATTTAACCAAATTTTTAAACAACTCAAGTTGCAAAAATAAGGTCGAGAATTTCAAAAGTCCGCAATTTTGTTTTTTTTTATGGTGGTTGTACAATTTTAGTACCGACGATAGTGGCAACCCTATATTATAGGAATCAATTCGAATAATTGCTTTCAAATGCTCCAAAGTCCAGATATTATGTCAATCAAATTTAAAAAGGGCCCTGTTCAGACCAAGGAAATGAATCATGAGAAAAGAAAAAAAAATTGTTTCTATTAGTTTAAGACCTTCAGTATTATGTCTAAAAATACTAAAATTCACAAATAAATTTTACTATAAAAAAAAATTCTTAAAAAAAGACTGCGAGTTAACGACTACCCCCTTAAGAAGAGTCTATTGTAAATTATTTCCACAGCCTAAACTTTGAAAGATATGTGACAAGAACTAAACGAGAATGCTCTAGTAATAGTATAATTTTACAGATATAAATAGTTGCACATCTATAATATATATAAAATGCAACGTCTCTCTGTCTGTCTGTCTGTCTGTCTGTCTGTCCGTTAGTGCGCTTATCACTGGAGAACCACTTATCCGATTTACGTACTTTTTTTTTTTTTTTTTTTTTAAACATACATATGTTCTCTGGCCAGGTTATAGGCTATATTTTGTTACGATAGGTAGCATAAGAAATGAGCATGACGTAAAATAGTGAATGAAGTCGGGAAAAAGTTTGTCGCTAGCGTGTTCCTTTGCAATACACAGCCTGAACCATTAAATATGGAACAATATTACGTAGCAGAGAATATCTACAATCTGTAATCTATAATATATATAAAATGCAATGTATGTACTGTCTGTCCATTAATGCGTTTATCTCGCAAGAACCAATTATCCGATTTACCTGTCTTTTTTTTAAATTCATACATATATTCTTTGGCCAGGTTATATAATAATAATAATTTATATCTATAATATATATAAAATGCAACGTCTCTCTGTCTGTCTGTCCGTTAGTGTGCTTATCCCTCGAGAACCACTTATCCGAATTACGTGATTTTTTAAATTCATACATATATTCTTTCACCAGGTTATAGATATATATTTTATTACATCTATAATATATATAAAATGCAACGTATCTCTGTCTGTCTGTCTGTCGGTTAGCGCGCTTATCACTGAAGAAACACTTATCCGATTTTCGTACTTTTTTTTTTAAAACGTACATATGTTCTCCGGCCAGGTTATAGGCTATATTTTATTACGATAGGTAGCATAAGGAATGAGCACTGACGATAATAGTGAATGAAGTCGGAAAATAGTTTGCCGCTCGCGCGGTTTCTTGCAATACACAGTCTAACCCATTAAACATGGAACAATATTATGTAGCAGAGAATATCTATAATCTATAATATATATATATATATATATATATATATATATATATATATATATATATATATATATATATAAAATACAATGTCTCTCTGTCTGCCTGTCTGTCCATAAGTGCGTTTATCACGTGAGAACCTCTTATCCGATTTACGTGTCTTTTTTTAAATTCATTCATATATTCTTTGGCCAGGTTAAATAATAATAATAATCTATATCTATAATATATATAAAATGCAACATCTCTCTGTCCGTCTGTCTGTCTGTCCGTCCGTTAGTGCGCTTATCACTGGAAAACCACTTATCCGATTTACGTGCTTTTTTTTTAAAAACATACGTATGTTCTCTGGCCAGGTTATAGACTATATTTTACTACGTTAGGTAACATGAGGAATAAGCAGTGGCGATAATAGTGAATCAAATCGGAAAAAAGTTTGCCGCTAGCGCGTTCTCTTGCAATACTCTGCCTAAACCACTAAATATGGAACAATATCATATAGCAAAGGATATCTATAATATATATAAAATGCAACGTCTCTCTGTTTGTCCGTTTGTGCTCTTATCACTGGAGAATCACTTATCCGATTTACGTGCTTTTTTTTAAACATGCTAAACCATTAATTATGGAACAGTATCATGGAGCAAAGAATATCTATAATATATATAAAATGCAACGTCTCTCTGTCTGTCTGTCTGTCCGCGCTTATCACTGGATAACCACTTATCGGATTTACGTGCTTTTTTTTAAACGTACGTATGTTCTCTGGCCAGGTTATAGGATATATTTTTTTACGTTAGGTGACATAAGGAATAAGCAGTGACGATAATAGTGAATCAAGTCGGAGGAAAGTTTGCCGCTAGCGCGTTCTCTTGCAATACATTGCCTAAAGCATTTAATATGGAACAATATCATGTAGCAAAGAATATAATATATATAAAATGCAACGTCTCTCTGTCTGTCTGTCTGTCCGTTAGTACGCTTATCACTCGAGAACCACTTATCCGATTTACGTGTTTTTATAAATTTATACATATGTTCTATATAATTCGATATAAGCCTAGATAATGGGAGATAAGGTGAGATAATGGAAGATAAGGAGAAATAATGGGAGCTAAGTCGAGATAAGCCTCGATAATGGGAGATAAGGTGAGATAATGGGAGATAAGTAGAAATAACGGGAGGTAAGGAGAAATAATGGGAGATAAGCAGAAATAAGTCTAGATAATGGAAGTTATGGTGAGATAATGGGAGATAAGGAGAAATAATGGGAGATAAGGAGAAATATTGCGAGATAAGCCTAGATATTGGAAAATAAGGTGAGATAATGGGAGATAAGGAGAAATAATGGGACATAAGGAGAAATAATGGAACGAGATGAGCAGAGATAAGCCTAGATAATGGAAATTATGTAGAGATAATGGGAGATAAGGAGAAATATTGGGAGATAAGGAGAAATAATGTGAGATATTTTTATTAGGTTGGGTAACATAAGGAATAAGCAGTGACGATAGTAGTGAATCAAATCCACGCGAACGAAGCCGCGGGCCCGGCTAGTATTATATAATCGGACGCTAATAATTACCGATCCTATACTATAGAAATAACCAGTACAATTTTATTAAAAGAAATATCATGCCATACGTGTGAAAAAAAGCAGTGTGAAACAGTAGTATTAAAAGCTCTATATATACTTTCAAATAATTCTCGTATTTACTTAAAGGCAACACTATCCATCACTTTTATTTACTTACGGTAAAGTGAACCTTCTTGTTTTATTCGAGAGTGTTGGCGATGTCTGCCTGACCTATTCAACACCGAAAGGTTACTTGGATTTAGACGTTACATTTTGGTATATACATTAGCACTTGAGAATACTTTTATTTGCACAGAAAGAAATAAGTTAACTTTTTATTTAAAAAAAGATGCAATGTCATTTTTAGTGTGCCGTATCAAAATGGAATGGCATCACTTCGGTGTCTTGTCTGTCACAGCTAATTTTCTCCGAAACCATTTGACATAGAAAGTTGAAAGCGTAACCCCAAAAATCGCCCGTTTTGGCATCCTTGCTTCTAATACAAATTGTTTGCTAAATTTCAAGTTGAGTATACATTAGTTTACCATTTTTGCTTTCAAACCTATTTGGCTGTATGTTACACAAATGGTGTTACAATAAGCGATGTAGACATATCAGGCGTTGCGGATAGTAAGGGCGAACCCAACAAAATGAAGTTTCGAAAAAATTGAATTTATAGAAAAATCTAAATGGCGAACTCAACAAAATATTGGCAAAATTAGGTTTTTATTATTTATTTATAATTTATTAGCTTTTTATTATTTACTTAAGTAGAATAGTGTATTCCGTGAATTTTTAAATGTTTTTTAAATATTTATTTGTGTATTTTTTTTTTCATATTTTACTGTTCGTTTCTGATGCTACACTATCACCTAAAATTGGCAATACCTGGGAAAAAATTAGACCGGTATTAAAAATTTTGAACACATTTTATTTAATTTTAAGGTTATTGTTTTAATTAAAGGTTTTGTTATTACAAAATAGTTACTTGATACAACATACAAAACAGTGGAAATATGGTATTGAAACTAACATAAAAAAAACTAAAGAAAAGAAACAAATAATTAGCCAAGTTCAGTTGTAATCTATTTGGTCATCGTCCATAACATCTTCATTTTCGGTGCTCTTATTCGTTGCTGCGTCTTGAGAGGCTATAATGTTAGTAAAGTACCGACTCCAAGGTAGGGGAACATACGGTAACAAGTCCTGAATGTCGTTTAATTTGGGGGCTGGTATTTTAATGGGAGCACTGTAAAGTCTCGTCAGTGTTTCACTGGCCAAATGAAAATGATCAGGATCATAGTTTTTCACCTTACCTTTTTGTAGTTTGACCGCCGTTTTGACATCCAAATTGTAAGCAGAATGAATGTAGAAACCTTGCTTAAAGTTATTTGTAAATTCAAAGATCTTTCCATCTTTAAACTTAGCACCAGCCATCTGCATTTTAGTAATTTTCTTTTGAAAATTAGAGAAATTGAAAATCATGTCCTGTCTAAGTTGGACAACGCAAAACTGGTTTTTTTCGGCGACAGCTTTCAATCATTAACTTATACTTTTGAACTGCATATTAAACGTATCACGATAATAGTGCTAATTTACCGGGCTGTAACCAGGGTAATTTTCTGTAAGCCATTCATTGTAAAGAGAATAGAGCTTTTGGCGCGACTGTAATGACTGGTGACAGTAGGTAGTGACATGATGTGTTCTTTTACTTTAGAAAGATCGTCATTTCCTATTTTCTTCGCGGGGTTCACACCTCCCCCTTTGATCCGTTTGTAACAGTTCCAGTTCTGCTGGTTTTGTCAAGTACGACTCGAACGCGCTTTTCAGAGATGCCATGAATGTTATAAAACGCAGTACGACAAACTTCACGATTAGCGTGATCAACAGTCACATTATATTGAATGCTTCTCAGGGTACGACTTGGACGCCCCTTTACGTAAGATCTTTTTACATCATTGCAGATCAACAATTTTGATAAGTAAGCATTCTGTAGATCATAGTTTCCAATTTGCCAAAAAGAGTCAAAAATATTGGTGACCAGTTCAGCGCCTATTTTCTCAAAACATCCACACTTGCAAGGAGGTCCAATTTTGCGGGCAACAACGTGCCTTTTGTTATTTCTTGAAATGTAAGCACTTCCTGAATTTCGTTTCAACTTACACTCGTTTTTTTTTTTGCCAATCATTCATCTTAGCAGGTCTCTTTCGCGAATAACCCGATACAGCACTACCATCTAAACGTTGTACACTTACTTCACTACTAGAAGGTCCAGGTTGCGCCATACTTTTCTTAAAAAAAGAAGCAACAAAACCAAACAAAACATAAACGTATTACCTTCAAAATTAACTTGAACTAACACGCAGAAAGCGTAAAATTTCAAGTAAACCTCATTTAGTGACGCAATACCGGCGGTTGCTCCGCGCGAAATTGTTGAGTTCGCCCTTACTACCCGCCCGGCTATCGCCTGTTCGAAATTTTTCATTTATTTGATACTGAAATTTGAAGGCGAAGCAAGGGCAAACTCAACAATTAGACCGGTATGTGATGTAGGAAAAGTACTATAAAATAGAATTATATAAAAAAAAAAATTTGACCCAATGTTGAGTTCGCCCTTACTATCCGCAACGCCTCATATCTTATACATTTTCACATATATATATATATATATATATATATATATATATATATATATATATATATATATATATATATATATATATATACATAGCGATGGGAAAAGCGAGCCGTATTTTCTAGGCGTGAAAACCTAGAGAAACTGGGGTACAAAATCGAAATGGCAAAAATACGTCTTGTTTGTTCTACAAGTTCGTATTGGGAGGTTTTTAGAAGTGCTGGTATCTAATGGGGTAAAAATCTAGCTATAGATTTGCTTATATCACCCACTTCAATCCCCATATCTCAAAAACCAAAAGTATACTCAACTCAAAACTTTGCCAAGAGTCAGTCTTCCTCATTAACAATCATTTAGGATACAATTCGTATCAGAATTCGAATGGGCCAAAGCGGGCGATTTTTGGCCTGTTTTTGGGGTCACTCTTTGTCACAAATTTAAGAATTGATGGTCATCACAACCGTATTATGGTCTTAAAAGCTAAATTTTTGCTTAAGGGGTTGGTTTTGGGAACTGAAAAAAAAAATCAACATCATCGGATGGGGTGTCAAGTGAAAGCTTGTGAAAACACGAGTCCAAAAATACATATCATGTAATCCTCACACAAACTATTGTTCATATTATTGTTAAATAACCGGTCATATGCAAGTTGAACTTGCGCAATTAATGTTCCATAGGTTGATTGCTTTTAAAATAAAAAATGTTGTAACGGAAGTATAAAATGATCAGTGACTTCACAAAACACACCCCAAATGAGTTTTCAACAAAGTTTATTTCCGATCTTTACTGAAAATTGATGACCTTGAAATTTCTGTTTTTTTATATACCAGATAAATTATTACAAATAATGCACTTGTGATAATTTTCTGTTCAATCTACACCCCGTACAGTGGGGAAAAACGAAAAATCGTGTTTCAAAATTGTCTAGAGCCTTCAATTTTGGTTCAATTTGGACGATTTTTTTTTAAATTGAAGCTTATTAAATTCCGAACAAAGTTGTCGGAGCCGATTTTTCAATTAAACTTTTGTTTCAAAATGGCGGACGTTGGTTTCTGATTATATAGCGACTGAGACACAGAAAACGCTTACAGTTTCAAACCAAGTTGTGCTAAAATGCGTGTATGTATGTTTTTTTATGTCGCAGATAATATATATAATATCACAGTTACAAGATTAATAATAATGAACCCAAAATGGCTGTCATGAACAATAAAAGTATTATAAATATAAATAAACGTACCATTATTATTTTATATCCATAACATTTGCATAAATAATTTCTTTAAGGTTGTTAATTATAAATATGTTTCAACAATTGACTTAAAATGACAAATCAAATATGGCGGATGCCAAAATTGAATCGAGCAAGAAAGTTTCTCTGTGGCATTTAGACTGTGGCAGTCAGATCATTCGAGTTATTTAAGTTTAGTTGCGGGATTTAAATTTTCATGCAGTTATTACTAGAATATTGCTGCTGTAAATTTTAAGTATCGTAGACAATTTTCTAGCAGATACAAAAAACAGCGATACACGCAGAAAAGGACAGCTCACACAGCTAGAAAATGGCTACAACAGCTAAAACGTTTTGTTAAAATAGGGACAGCTAAATATTTTGCTGCACTAGCCACATTGTTTGTTGTTGTAGCAAAAAAGTGGCTGCTGTTGCTAAACAGTGGCTAATGCAGCAAAATATTTAACTGTCCCTATTCTCTGCGTGTATTTTGTAAGAGTAATAATAATCTTTATTAACGAGAAAACCCCTTAGTTTAGTACATATACAGAACTACTGAATTATAGGAATATACTAGAAAAATAAGAAAATAAATATGTCTAACCTTAACTTACTCTTACATAAAATATTTAGCTGTCCCTATTTTAACAAAACGTTTTAGCTGTTGTAGCCATTTTCTAGCTGTGTGAGCTGTCCTTTTCTGCGTGTATCGCTGTTTTTTGTATCTGCTAGAAAATTGTCTGCGATACTTAAAATTTACAGCAGCAATATTCTAGCAATAACTGCATGAAAATTTAAATCCCGCAACTAAACTTGAATAACTTGAATGATCTGACTGCCACAGTCTAAATGCCACAGAGAAACTTTATTGCTCGATTCAATTTTGGCATCCGCCATACTTGATTTGTCATTTTAAGTCAATTGTTGAAACATATTTATAATTAACAACCTTAAAGAAATTAATTATGCAAATGTTATGGATATAAAATAATAATGGTACGTTTTATTCATATTTATAATACTTTTATTGTTCATGGCAGCCATTTTGGGTTCATTATTATTAATCTTGTAACTGTGATATTAGATATATTATCTGCGACATAAAAAAACATACATACACGCATTTTAGCACAACTTGGTTTGAAACTGTAAGCGTTTTCTGTGTCTCAGTCGCTATATAATCAGAAACGAACGTCCGCCATTTTGAAACAAAAGTTTAATTGCAAAATCGGCTCCGACAACTTTGTTCGGAATTAAATAAGCTTCAATTTAAAAAAAAAATCGTCCAAATCGAACCAAAATTGAAGGCTCTAGACAATTTTGAAACACGATTTGTCGTTTTTCCCCACTGTGCCCCGTGGATAATATTCCAGAATTTTCGAGATAAGGCGGGGGTGGACAGCGATTTTTCGCGATTTTTTAAAAATAATACAAAGAAAAGTGCGCGCAAGTATTACATTATATATATTTTTTACTCGTGTTTTCACAAGCTTTCATTTGACACCACACTCGATTACCTAGTAAAAAAATTTTTTGTTCACTTCCGATTTCACCCCCCAAAACTAACCCCTTAAGTCAAAATTTAATTTTCAAAACTACATGGCTCTGATGAGGCCATCAATTCCTATATTATTACCAAATTTCAACTTTCTATGACAAATAGTTTCGGAGAAAATCGGGTGTGACAGACAGACACCGAAGTGATCTTATAAGTGTTCCGTACGGAACACTAAAAATGGACAAAAATCGTTGTCACCCCAACCTATCTCTAAGAGTAGTCGTCAAAAAAATTCGAAAAAATTCTGGAATATTCTCCATAAGGTGTAGATTGAAGGAATATCAACACGAGTACATTACTTCTGATAATTTATCTAATATGTAAAAACAAAGATCGCAAACAAACTTTGTTTGATATTATGTTTCGTACTCGTATACAAGTCCCCATCCTGTTTAATCAAAACTGTTAATCACTGTATAGATAAAAGTATAAACACAACGCACAGCACGGATTTAAGATAACACAGGCCAATATTTTACAAGCCCTGAGACCGGACTATACTTTTTCGAAGGTTTCTGGTGCAGTCAATCCAAATCCGAATTGCTCTACCACATCAGGTTTTTGAGATATTCTAACCTAAAAATGCAAAAAACACTTTTCGCTATATTCGGGATTATATTAGGCCGCAAATTAATTTTTCTTCACAAAACTCGGAATCTCAACGTACTACTCTCCCCCTTTAAAATGCATTTTGAATGATGATGATGACATTTTTTATTTCTTCTCGGAGAAATCGTCCGTTGAATTTAATTAGTTTAGAGTTTTCGTTTCGACCATACCAAAAAAAAGTTGATCCGCTGACGTTTTCATAAGATAAGGAAGTAATTTTATTCTAATTAGTTCTAAAGAGTAAGAAAAAATTCATGGGAAAAAAACAATCATAAAAAAAAGAAAAATAGAGTCGACACGATAGAGATATTAGAATAGAGGAGGTAAGTTCTCGCGATAAGCGTGACGCTCATAGAAAGAGAAAGAAATAATATAAGTTATTTTGTCTCTCTTACTCGGCGCACGCCCATAACACTAAGTTAGAGTGCGTACCCGTGCGAGAATGTTATTCGTATCTTTCGCTCGCTCTGATAAGTAAGACAGAATGTCCTATGTAATTTCTTTCTGTTTCGCTTACAGTAGGCTCTATACTTTACCTCCTCTATTCTAATATCTCTATGGTCAACAATGCCACGTCCTCGTTTCGTGGCTCTGGGTTCGGCTGAGAACGGTATTATGTGACAATTCATACAAAGAAACTTGTCAAAAGTTACTTTACTTGAGGAAAAAATATAACCAATATCGAGTTTTATAGTAATATGAGATCATTGAATTTCTTAAGGGGTTACGCCATCTTGACGCTCGAAAAAATAGGCATAAAATAATTTTTTTTTTGACGCAACTATTGTATACATAATATAATTTTTATTTTTCACAAATACATTATAGTTTTAACAACAAAATTAATAAAAAATGAACCAATCCAATCGAAAAAAAAAAACCTATGTCGACTTCAAGATAATATTATAAAGAAGATGTGATATGAATTTTATCAATCGGTTCAGTAGATCTCGAGATATTTTATCCACGAGTTTGAAAACAGTAGTTTCAAGAAAAATGCAAAAGAAAAAGAAGTACCACGTCCGCGTCTTAAAAGTCTATAATTTTTTAGTGTTCCGTACGGAACACTTATAAAATCACTTCGGTGTCTATCTGTCTGTCTGTCCGTCTGTCTGTTTGTCTGTCTGTTTGTCTGTCTGTCACACCTGATTTTCTCCGAAACTATTTGACGTAGAAAGTTGAAATTTGGTACTAATATAGAAGTTGATGGCCTCATCAGAGCCATGTAGTTTTAAAAGTTAAATTTTGACTTAAGGGGTTAGTTTTGGGGGGTGAAATCGGAAGTGAAAAAAAATTTTTTTTACTAGGTCATCGAGTGTGATGTCAAATGAAAGCTTGTGAAAACACGAGTAAAAAATATATATATAATGTAATACTTGCGCACACTTTTCTTTGTATTATTTTTAAAAAATCGTGAAAAATCGCTGTCCCCCACCTTATCACGAAAAGTACTGACCAAAAAATTTTGAAAAAATTCTGGAATATTCTCTACGGGGTGTAGATTGAACGAAAATTATCACGAGTGCATTACCTTTAATAATTTATCTGGTACATAAAAAAACACAAATCTCAAGGTCATCAGTTTTCAGTAAAGATTGGAAACAAACTTTGTTGAAAACTCATTTGGGGTGTGTTTTGTGAAGTCACTGATCATTTTATATCACCGTAACAAAATTTTTTATTTTAAAAGCAATCGACATTAAATGTGCAAGTTCAACTTGCACTTGACCGGTTATTTTTTTAAGTTACCTTCAATCTGCGATTCCATTTGTAAAGCTTGAAATATTCTTAAAAGTATAAACAATAAATCTAACCAAAAAAAAAAAATTGAATTTTTGAAAATTTCAAGGTGGCGTAATCCCTTCGGAATAGGGATAAACCATAACTCGACGGGGTTAAATCGACAACGAATTCGGATTCAACGTCCAAAAAATCATATAATTACGAGGCTGGTTTGAAAAGTCCGTGCAAAGTCCGAGAGATGGCACCACCGGTGCGTATCGAGGTAATGTTTAGTTAGTAGCATCTCTTGAATGAACGCACACCAAGTTTCAGCCATATTGGTCTATTTCTTTGTGCTTGGCATTCGTGTGAATCAAGGAAGTCGAGTGATTTTCAAGAAATGGACGAAAAAGAATTTCGTGTGGTGATTAAACATTACTTTATGAAAGGCAAAACGCCTCAGGAGACTAAAGAGAAGCTTGATAAACATTATGGTGACTCTGCACCTTCGATTAGAACAGTTTATAAGTGGTTTCAAAAGTTTCGGACTGGCCATATGGGCACAAGTAACGCTGAACGTTCTGGACGACCTGTGGAGGTTACGACTCCAGAAATCATTGATCAAATCCGATGATGGATGACAGAAGAGTTAAGGTGCGTGAGATTGCTAGTGCTGTGGGCATCTCGACTGAACGGGTACATAATATTTTGCATAAACATTTGGACATTAGAAAGCTATCCGCAAGATGGGTGCCGCGATTGCTCACGCTTGACCAAAAACGGAATCGTGTGAAGTGTTGCAAGGATGGTTTGCAGCTGTTCCAGAAGAATCCCAGAGGACTTTAAGCATCGTTTCGTCACTGTGGATGAAACATGGATACATTACTATACTCCTGAGACCAAACAACAATCTAAACAATGGGTTACCAAGGGGGAATCTGCACCAAAAAAGGCGACGACCGTTCCTTCGGCCGGAAAGGTTATGGCGACTGTCTTTTGGGATTCGCAAGGGATGATCCTCATCGACTATCTGGAAAAGGGTAAAACTATTACAGGTGAATATTATTCATCGTTATTGGACCGTTTGAAAACCGAGCTGCAAGAAAAACGCCCGCGATTGGCCCACAAGAAAGTCCTTTTCCATCACGACAACGCACCAGCACACACCTCAGCAGTTGTGGTCGCAAAATTAATGGAAATAGGATTCCAACTCGTTTCACATCCCCCCTATTCTCCAGACTTGGCTCCCTCGGACTACTATTTGTTCCCCAATTTGAAGAAATGGCTGGCGGGACAAAGATTTTATTCAAACGAGGAGATGATTGCAGACACTAATGGATATTTTGCAGACTTGGACAAATCCTATTATTCGGAAGGGATCAACAAACTAGAACATCGTTGGACGAAGTGTATAAGCCTAAAAGGAGACTATGTTGAAAAATAAAAAAGGTTTACCCCAAACACATAAGTAGTTTTTTATTTTTGCACGGACTTTTCAAACCAGCCTCGTACACTATTCTCGCCTGTCGGATCAAATTTTTTTTGGTATGGTTGTCACGAAAACGCCAAACTAACTAATTTCAACGGGCGCTTTCTCCTAAAAGAAATAAAATATCTGAAAAATTCAAAATGCATTTTAAAGCAGAAGAGTAGTACTTTCAGATGCCTCAACGAGATTTGTGGAGAAAAACTAATTCGTGGTGTAATATAATCCCGAATATAACGAAAAACCGTGTTTTTTTTTGCATTTTTAGATTAGGGTACCTGATGTGATAGAGCAATTCTAAGGTCGGATTCATACTAAGCGCGTCAAAAACCTTTGGGAAAGTATACTTTGATCTCAGGGTCTGGAGTTTCGTCCAATTGTATCGGCCTGTGCAATTATTGTGGAAGATTTCAACATAATTTTTTTGGAATGTGTTAACAATAGTATATACACCTGTTTGAATAGGATTGGCTTCTACACATGATAATAGATACTAGTTCTCCTAGAAACAGAACCTTGGTAGACAATGTGTTTTGCAATTTTCCTAATGATGTAAAAGTTCACGTTGTAGAAAGTTTTTTAGCCATCACAAACAAGTTTGGGTCCGAATCTTAGATATCGATTTGGGGTGTGTTTTATGAAGTCGCCGATCGTTTTATTCGCTTGAGGCAAAGAAGCAAGTCAGATGTCAAAATTTCGTAGTTTCCCTGACCAATATTTACATTGATTCAAAGGGCAAATTGACGTTATTTCTGCTTAATTTATTATTTTCTCGGTAAAAAAAAGGCGCACCACCTCACCATTCAGGGAAATTTCAACTGTTTTTCATTTTTAGCTAGTTCCCATAGTGCAAGGCCAAAATATCTTATAGTCTAAGAGCCAGTGGCCGGCAGACAGCAAGTATTTTAACAAACCCTAAATTTTGTTCAGTTACTCTCTCATACCTAATACTATACATGAGATGGGGACTAACTAAGCTCGGAGGCGGTAGGTACGGAGTCACTCAGGTGTGACAGGTATAAAAATCTGACCAACTTCGAAAGTATATCTGCAAGGCTGCCATTTGAATATTTTAAAATATAATATTATTACTATTGAAAAATAACAGTGGCAGACGATTATGGCGGTTGTGAAGTCATAGCAGACCCTTTTGAAAGTTTAAAAAAAAATGAAATTTCAAAAGTTTTTTTAACAAATCTGAAATTATAATATGTTATATATTATAGTATTTTAAACCTGTATTTATCGCGGCAAACATTTTTTTCTGGTTATAACATCCCGGTAGACAGCGAAACCTTACCTACAGCGCGTACACAGTATACAGAAGTATAGTACTTACTCTTACATCCATTTAATCTGCATGGAAGTGAATATAATATTATGCATATAAAAAGTGATGTAATTATATGAACAAATATACTTACTGCCATAGGGTGGATGATGGGGAAAATGAGCATATTATAAGACAGTTATAAATATCAGAGTACAAAGATAATAAAAAGAATATAATTGGAATTTTTATTTGTATTTGTTACCGGCAAGATATGAATGAGATAAATGAAAATAATAATTGTTTACGCAATTAAAAAATAATATATTTTCATGTTCATATCGGTTATTTTGTTTCATCCTTCAATATCATCTTCGGAATCATTTTCCTTTTCATATGATTAGTTTTCATCATCCACTGCATCCGTTTCTGTAAAAATGAAATTCAAAATTGTAAATTGAGCCAAGCATATTTAAAATATAATTTATTATAATAAAATTACCTGGAAGATCTTCGACCAAATCGCATGGAAGTTGATCTCTCTCAAACCATTTAAATATGAATGAGCTTTCTTGCTCTATCTAACCATGTTTCAGCGGGCTCAACGTGGTGGGGTCTTTCTGAAAAGCATTTTTCCAAATACTGGAAATGTAATGAGCTCTTAAAAATTGCTGGTACAGTTCAGTCTTACGTGGTGGTATAGAGCTTGCGTCAAAATTGCGAACTTTTTTATTGAAATTTTCATTGACATCCATTGCCTTGTAGCTACTGACAAAACGCTGGAACTTGCCATTATCCACGTCCTTAGAATTTTTTGCGTTATACATTTGGCAAGTAAACTTTTGAATAATGTGAAGAAGTTCTTGTAACAGATCCTCTGTTAACTCAACGTCGCCCAGAGCTGCGAAAGCTTGGTGGAATTCAATACTCTTTTTTAATAAGGTGAAAGGTCTTTTGTTTCCCTTATTAAAAAAGCAGGATTAAAGTCACACCCGGTGAAAGCAGAAAAACCAATCAAGCTTTTAGTTACTAATTCACCAAGTTACTTATGGATTTCGGTGACGTCAATAAATCTTTCATTATTCCCTGTCCCAGTAAACATCCAGACATGCGAAGAAGGATTTTTCAATTGATCCATATTACCAAGCATTATTATTAACTAGCCGGGCCTGCGGCTCCGCTCGCGTGGACTTGATTCACTACTATCGTCACTGCTTATTCCTTATGTTACCCAACGTAATAAAAATATCCCCCATTATTTCCCCTTATCTCCCAATATTTCTCCTTATCTCCCACTATCTTTACATAATTTCCATTATCTAGGCTTATCTCTGCTCATCTGACAATATTTCTCCTTATCTCCCATTATTTCTCCTTATCTCCCATTATGACACCTTATTTCCCATTATCTAGGCTTATCTCGACTTATCTCGCAATATTTCTCCTTATCTCCCATTATTTCTCTTTATCTCACCATAACTCCCATTATCTAGACTTATCTCTGCTTATCTCCCATTACTTCTTCTTATCTCCCATTATTTATACTTATCTCCCATTATATCACCTTATCTCCCATTATCGAGGCTTATCTCGACTTATCTCCCATTATTTCTCCATATCTCCCATTATCTCACCTTATCTCCCATTATCTACGCTATTATATCGAATTAAATAGAACATATGTATAAATTTATAAAAACACGTAAATCGGATAAGTGGTTCTCCAGTGATAAGCGCACTAACGGTCAGACAGACAGACAGAGAGACGTTGCATTTTATATATTTTATAGATATTCTTTGCTCCATGATATTGTTCCATATTTAATGGTTTAGCATGTTTAAAAAAAAAGCATGTAAATCGGATAAGTGGTTCTCCAGTGATAAGCGCACAAACGGACAAACAGACAGAGAGACGTTGCATTTCATATATATATGCTACATAATATTGTTCCATATTTACTGGTTTAGGCAAGAGAACGCGCTAGTGGCAAACTTTTTTTTTCCGACTTCATTCACTATTATCGTCACTGCTCATTCCTTATGCTACCTATCGTAATAAAATATAGCCTATATCCTGGCCGGAGAACATATGTATGTTTAAAAAAAAAAGTATGAAAATCGGATAAGTGGTTCTCCAGTGAAAAGTGCACTATCGGACGGACAGACAGACAGACAGACAGAGATACGTTGCATTTTGTATATATTATAGATGTAATAAAATATATATTTATAACCTGGTCAAAGAACATATGTATGAATTTAAAAAATCACGTAAATCGGATAAGTGGTTCTCGAGGGATAAGCGCACTAACGGACAGATAGACGTTGCATTTTATATATATAATAGATATAGATTATTATTATTATTATTATATAACCTGGACTAAGAATATCTGTATGAATTTAAAAAAAGACGGGTATATCGGATAAGTGATTCTCGCGTGATAAACGCACTAATGGACAGACAGAGAGACATTGCATTTTATATATATTATAGATTATAGATTATAGACATTCTCTGCTACATAATATTGCTCCATATTTAATGGTTTAGGCTGTGTATTGCAAGGAAACGCGCTATAACCTGGCCAGAGAACATATGTATGCTTGAGAAAAAAAAGTACGAAAATCGGATAAGTGGTTCTCCAGTGATAAGCGCACTAACGGACAGGCAGACAGACAGACAGATAGAGAGACGTTGCATTTCATATATATTATAGATATATCAGTATCAGAGCCTCTAATTACAATATTAGACTGATTGGCGATACTACATGCAAAATAGAGAGAAAAGAGAGATCTCGAGTCTCCATGTACTATATGCCTCATGAACATCTGTATACTCGCGCTGTAGGTAAGGTTTCGCCGTCTGCCGGGATGTTATAACCAGAAAAAAACGTGATAAATACAGGTTTAAAATACTATAATAAATAACATATTATAATTTCAGATTTGTTAAAGAACTTTTAAAATTTCATTTTTTTTTTAACTTTCAAAAGTGTCTGCTATGACCTCACACCGCCATAATCGTCTGCCACTGTTATTTTTCAGTAGTAATAACATTATATTTTAAAATATTCAAATGGCAGCCTTGCAGATATACTTTCGAAGTTGGTCGGATTTTTATACCTGTCACACCTGAGTGACCCCGTACCTACCGCCGCCAAGCTTAGTTAGACCCCATCTCATGTATAGTAGGTATGAGAGAGTAACTGAACAAAATTTAGGGTTTGTTAAAATACACTCCTGGACAAAATTAACGCAACAATATATTAAATCATACAAATCTCTATAATGAATTAATTTTAATAATTTTTTATGAACATTGGTTACACTAAAAGTTAGAAAAAACTTATTCGAATTAAAATTATTCTTAAGACCTAATAACAAAATCGTTGAAAAGTAATAATGGAAAATATAAACTGGGACACCAGTAGCAAAATTAATGATGTAACTGGGACACTAGTAGCGTGTGTTGCCTCCTCTACTTCGGATGACAGCGTTTATGCGCCTAGATATGCTTCTAATTAAATTTTGGATAAAATCTTGAGGAATTTGCTCCCATTCTGTGATAACTGCATTTTCAAGTTCCCTCAGGTTTCTAGGTGCAGGTATATGACGTTTCACATTTTTCTTAAGGTGATCCCATACATGTTCTATCCGATTCAGATCCGGGTTTTTTGGTGGCCATTGCATAATCGGTATATCAACTTGATTAAGATAATCGAGTACCTCCCTAGCCACGTCAGGTCGAGCGTTGTCTTGCATAAACAGAAAATTGGGCCCCACAAAATGACCGAAAGGCATCACATGTTCTATTACAATATTCTCAAGATAGTAGTCAGCATTTATGGATCTCGTACGGACAGGAACTAACTCTGTGCGAGCATCAAAGCAGATGCCACCCCAGAACATAACAGAGCCACCGCCGAATGGAATCCTTGCAGAGATATTACAAGGAGCAAACCTCTCTCCTGGTCTTCGCCATACTCGCTCACGACCATCTGGATGTTTTAGACTAACCCTAGTTTCATCTGTGAAGAAAACTTGTTTCCAATCATCCACAGACCAGTTTTCGTGATTTCGAGCAAAACGTAACCTGGCAACTCTGTTCTCTCTAGTAAGCAAGAGCGCAGTGGTTGGTCTCCTACTGTTTAATCCAGCTTCATTTAACCGTCTTCTAACTGTTTTAGAAGAAATTGTGACATTGCGAACAGCTTCGAGTTCGTTTCTTATTATAGAACTAGTGACAGTCCTGTTTTTTAAAACATATTGTCTTATAAAACGTTCATCTAGGTCGCTAGTGCATCGTTTTCGCCCTTGCTCTAGCCTTCTAGAATAAGTTCCTACTTCATTCAAGCGTCTTACCATACGACTTATTGTGGAACGATGTTTTCCTAACAAATTGGCAACATAACTCTGACAATATCCCTCGTCGAATAAAACTGAGGCTCGCACTACCTCGTGTTCAATTAAATTCCTTGTTCGATTCATTTTTCTAATTCTTCGGAGTCAAAAAATAAAACAGTCCACCACAAAAACGTATTACTTTGAAAAAGGGAACAATTTATAAGCTTACTTTTAAAGAAAATCTATCGCATTATTACAGAAAATTGTTTATCTTCTAAAAAGTTCTTTAAAACTGTAAATCTAAACGAATTGTTTTGATTTCTGTCATGAACAACGAAACAAAATATGCATAGCCTACTATTCAAATACTCGATAAACTTTAAAACTGACATAAGAAAAAGACAAATTAATTTTCAGATTGTTGCATTAATTTTGTCCAGGAGTTTACTTGCTGTCTGACGGCCACTGGCTCTTAGACTATTAGGTTAAGGCCAAAATTTAGTTCTAAAGCTTAAAATATGGAAGTCGTTTTGAGTACCGGTTTTCACAAATTGTGAATAATTTTCATTTTTGAAATGAAACTCAATAAAAGGGTAGAGCTCTGGTTGCTGCGGAGCACGTGATAAATGTGAAAGAATATAAATTAGATGGAACATACGTAATAAATAGTCACGTTTGTCTGATGAGACTTCTCCGTCAATATTTTCTCTCTTTCTCTGACTTCTATTGAATTTGAAAATGATATTAATTTCAACGCATAGAATATTACAGCATAAAAAGTACTAAAACTATTAATTAAAATGAAGAAGATACAAAATATTTGGAATATAATTTTATATTATTTCATTATTTTTTGATATTCTATTATTTTTTAATATTAAAATTAATTTAAAATGTAATTTTATTACATTCTTATAGTGTTTGTTCATGTAATAAATATTATTTGAATGATTAAAAATTCTAATTCAGTTTTTGAAATTACTTTTTAGCTTTAGTGTCTCTGTTTGTCGCGCTTTGAGCTGTTTTTTCGAACATGACTTTCGGTACTCGTCAGGAAATATTGTCGGCAAGAAACTCGGATTTAAAGGATGCGCGCTGCAAATACGAGAGTATTTGGTTGCCAAAGGGATCCATCAAGCTGCAAACAATTTAATATACTTATTCAATAATTTATTGTATTTATTCAATAAATAAATTCTGTTTAAAAGTACTGTATGTAATTCTCATAAACTCACTTTCCATGTCTCATTGCTTGAATCCATTTTTCTCGTTGCTCCAACGTATGTTTCTTTATAGAAAAGCTATAGGATATTGTACTGGGTCAATTTTCGTTGCTATTTTAATACCTAACCACACAATACTTCTTCCCGCGACTTTTTACTGATATTTTATCCATAATTATTAACTCAATACCACAAAATACAACAATCTTTAACATATAAACATTAGGAGAAAGTGCGAATTTCCGCCACCGCGCGCGCTGCCAATCTTCAGACAGTAAACTCCGCCTCTTTTCCCAAAACAAATACCTCCGTAACAAAAATTTTTATCTGAAAAGCAATCATCGTACGGAACACTGATTGCGCAAGGCCAATTTGCACTTGTTAAAATTATGTTTAGTATACTGTGATTTTAAAACTGCAAACCACGTGTCCAATATTTTGCTTAATAAGAGACGTGTTACCAAAAAAATTACTCTGTTGGGACTCATTCTTCAATATCATGACATAAAAAAATAGTTTCAAGATAACATTTTGAATGAATATAGCATGGCATTTAAAAAAAACATCAAGGTAATCTGTTCTTAGCAATAAATCTTTATAAATAGCCTATTTGATATGCAGTTATATTCATAAGATTACGCTGATTAATGAATTCGCCCTCTAGTTTGAAAATGACAAACATCCGTCTCTCATTCTTCTCGGCAATCTACGATGCAAAGTTTTAAAGTGCCGTAGCGTGTTAAATATGCACAGTCATTTGTTATTTTTAACATAAAAGTCGGTAATTTTAAAATCACGGCTTAAATTTAGGGCAGTTTTTGATCGATGAATATTAACGGCCAGATTCACTAAAGGGATTTAATAGTTGAAGCCGGCCTAATTGTCAGGAATCGCCTAGTTGTCCAGTTGAATTTTGTTTTTGATAATGGAATAATATCTATTGTAAATATTACCTTTTAAGTCGAGTGTGAACGACTTGGAACATGTACGAAATACATTACCCGGATGTTAGTATGGGCAGAGATGTAACGGGTACCTGGTCCATCTGGTCAAAAGCATATACGAGTATAGTATTTTTCACGATCTAAGAAAGTGACTTAGCTACCTATACCCAAAATTCAACAAGATTCGAAAGTGATTATTTTATGGCTGTTTAATGACAAGGCATCATGCAGGGCCACACTATACCTGATTGTTTAATCGTTGGGTTTAAAATTTTATTGTGATAAAGACAGTTGAATTTTAATGTTTTATGTACTGCAGAATACACAATATAGTAATTACACAAATATATTAAAACAGTGTACAGTGTCCTCGAGTGCATTTGTTACAATTTTAGTTATTAATTAATATCTAGTTCAATTTCGCTATCGCTACTATCTAGCAAATCAATAAAAAGTTTTTTTTTACAGGTTCTAAACTATTTATATTTATGTACATATATCTATATGAGTTTTCAATTTTTTGACGTGTTGAATACAGTTTTTCCAGTTTTCAATGGTTACGTTTTTGACTTCTATCTTTATCAATTCATTCACACTACTGTTTAAAGTGGGTGTATTATTGTGAGCACGTATATTAGACTTGATTTTATGCCGTATCAACTCGATCGCTTTAAAGATACAATAATATGATGGACGCCGAACTATTTCGTATCCTGCTTTCTTTGCAATTTTATCACAAACATATTCCTTTGAAAAATTGTAACTTTTTAAAACTTCTAACAATTGTTCAACTGTACAACTTTCATGGAAATATATGTCACGTTCGCACAAAAAGGCTTGTATTTCACTTTTTCTACTGGTGGAACTTGGTACCTTATTCATTTGGTGACTATGATAGGATGCATTATCCATCACAATACAGCTATTCGGTGGTATATTAGGCATTAATTTGTTTTGAAGCCAATCTTTAAAAACTTCAGCAGTTGTATCACAATGATAATCCAAGCTGGAATCTGAAATATTCTTGGCTGCTAGAAATAGACATTCTGGTATCCAGCCTTCTTCTGACCCTGCATGTAAACTAGTTTTTTTACCTTTATTTGATGGAGCTTTACAGTGGCATTTTTTGGATTTATCAATCTATCCTTTACTGGGTGTGTCGTGGGTGTCATACCAAGTGTCATCTAGGTAGATTATTGTTCGATTTTCCGATCTAGCTGTATTTATTTTTTCAAGATATTCCATTCTGAGTTGTTGTAAGCACCGTGATTCCATTATAACTTGCCTTTTGTCTATTTTTTTGAACGAAAACCCCAAACGACGTAGAATACGCCATAAAGTTGTAGTGGAACGTTTTATGTCACAACTATCCTCGGAGAGCCTCCGTGAAAGTGAAAATAACGTAGGAACTTTTTGTTCTGCATACATTTCAAAAATTTTGGGGAGGATTAAGTTTTCTTGACAGGAATCAATATATTTCGACCCAGCTTTGTCTTTTCCTGTTTTTTTGGGTGCTATCGAATTATTTACAATTTTCCAAACTGTACTTTCAGGGATGCTTGTTAAAGCTGATGTCTCCATCAATGAAAAGTACTTTTCGTGGCCTCGCTCCACTAACTTTACGAGGCTGGTTTGAAAAGTCCGTGCAAAAATAAAAACTACTTATGTGTTTGGGGTAAACCTTTTTTATTTTTCGACATAGTCTCCTTTTAGGCTTATACACATCGTCCAACGATGTTCTAGTTTGTTGATCCCTTCCGAATAATAGGATTTGTCCAAGTCTGCAAAACATCCATTAGTGTCTGCAATCACCTCCTAGTTTGAATAAAATCTTTGTCCCGCCAGCCATTTCTTCAAATTGGGGAACAAATACTAGTCCGAGGGAGCCAAGTCTGGAGAATAGGGGGGATGTGAAACGAGTTGGAATCCTATTTCCATTAATTTTGCGACCACAACTGCTGAGGTGTGTGCTGGTGCGTTGTCGTGATGGAAAAGGACTTTCTTGTGGGCCAATCGCGGGCGTTTTTCTTGCAGCTCGGTTTTCAAACGGTCCAATCACGATGAATAATATTCACCTGTAATAGTTTTACCCTTTTCCAGATAGTCGATGAGGATTGTCCCTTGCGAATCCCAAAAGATAGTCACCATAACCTTTCCGGCCGAAGGAACGGTCTTCGCCTTTTTTGGTGCAGATTCCCCCTTGGTAACCCATTGTTTAGATTGTTGTTTGGTCTCAGGAGTATAGTAATGTATCCATGTTTCATCCACAGTGACGAAACGACGCTTAAAGTCCTCCGGATTCTTCTGGAACAGCTGCAAACCATCCTTGCAACACTTCACACGATTCCGTTTTTGTCAAGCGTGAGCAATCGCGGCACCCATCTTGCGGATAGCTTTCTCATGTCCAAATGTTTATGCAAAATATTATGTACCCGTTCAGTCGAGATGCCCACAGCACTAGCAATCTCACGCACCTTAACTCTTCTGTCATCCATCACCATATCATGGATTTGATCAATGATTTCTGAAGTCGTAACCTCCACAGGTCGTCCAGAACGTTCAGCGTCACTTGTGTCCATATGGCCAGTCCGAAAATTTTGAAACCACTTATAAACTGTTCTAATCGAAGGTGCAGAGTCACCATAATGTTTATCAAGCTTCTCTTTAGTCTCCTGAGGCGTTTTGCCTTTCATAAAGTAATGTTTAATCACCACACGAAATTATTTTTTCGTCCATTTCTTGAAAATCACTCGACTTCCTTGATTCACACGAATGCCAAACACAAAGAAATAGACCAATATGGCTGAAACTTGGTGTGCGTTCATTCAAGAGATGCTACTAACTAAACATGACCTCGATACGCGCCGGTGGTGCCATCTCTCGGACTTTGCACGGACTTTTCAAACCAGCATCGTAAATAAACACTTTTAATTATCACTTTTGTCTCAACGGGCAAACATTTGCGGTTTCTTATGAAAAGGGCTTCGGACATTTTAAATACTATTTAACCTTATAATACACACCATTTCAGTATAATACTGCAGATAAAATGAAGAATATTCTTTATATTTATAAACACGAAGTAGCCAGTAAAATGTTAAATTGAAAGGGAGGTATATATATATCAATTACGACCCTGTTACGGCTAGGTACGTGCGAAGATCCTAACGGTCGTTAGGTCGTGTTTTTATTGCATCAATTAGCCAAATCACTTTCTTAGATCTTGAAAAATACTATACCCAGCGTATTTGAACGAGTATCTTGGTTTGGTCAGATACTTTATTACCCGACCGGATACTTTGCCAAATTCTTTGAACAAAATAAAACCAAATTAAAACTAACATGTCGTTTTTTAGAGAAAAATTACAAGAAAAGAGAAAGTTTTTTTAAAGTTTTTAATGATTTTCTAATATTAAGTATACTTTTCCGGCAATGGGCTGGGTATGGTATATGTATTTTTAGGTAGAAGTAAATACAGAAATCCAATAATGCCCGTGGTAGCACTATATCGTTGTCGTAAAAGTGCCGTGAAATACAAATGTATGATTCGGCACCTGGGAAACATTTACGGATATTATGACATCCCCGTCAATAAATCTAATCAGAGATACATATATTTTTTATGGGTCTAGTAGACGTGCTACAGGGAAGTCCCTAAAGCGCTTCAGGAGCGGCATGTGTGCGGAAAAAAAGCGATTCATTTTGTTCTTGAATTGTACTCGGTGGGAAACAGTCCTGGGCAATTAAGCGGGCTACATCCTTCGAACACTTTACCATGAAAATACTTGTAGAACAGACTCAAGTAGCCAACCGTTCTTCGATGTTCCTGCGAATCAAGGCCGTCGGTCAGTTCCGGGTCTCCAATCAGATGAACACCTCTTCTCTAAACAGAATTCAACAAATGCAGTGTGTGTTTGGGAGCGGAGCCCGAAACATGGGAGCAGTATTCCATAGTTGGTCGAATTTGAGCTTTGTAAAGAATTAACAGTTGTTGTGGAATGTAAAGCTTTCTGGTTCGAAATAATAACCCCCACCTTTTGAGAAGCTTTCCTTGCTATGCCTGCAACATGTTCATGCCAGGCCATCTTTGCCCAAAATTAATGCCCAACAAATTGAGTAACGATGCTAGGGGAATGGAGTGCCCCGACATGACTATGTCGGGTTCAGCAACGTTAGCTTTTTTAGAAAAAACTGCCGCCTGGATTTTTGTAGCGTTAAATTCCACTTGGTTACTGTCACCCCAAGACAGAATTTCTTTCAGGTCTTTGTTAAGTTGAACGACCTCCTGCTGTTCGCGGATATTGGCCTGAGTAGCCGATGTCACTTTGAAAGTGAATGAAGAGATAAGTGTACTGTCATCTGTAAAGCTGAAGATTGGATTTCCGGTCTTTTCCAGCAGATTGTTAATGTAAATAAGAAAGAGAGTAGGAGACAGTATGGAGCCGGAGCACACCGCCGTTGATAGTGAAGGTGTTAGAAAAAAATCCGTCGACCAGTACTCGTAAAGAACGCTCGCTGAGGAAACATGAGAACCACAAACAGAACTTTTCAGACATGCCATAAGAGCGTAGGTTAGCCAACAGTCGATCGTGCCAAACACGGTCGAATGCCTTGGATATGTCAAGAGTTACCGCTCAAGATTCTGCAAAGTGTTCAATTGCGCTGTTCCAAACATGTGTCACATAAGTCAGAATATCTCCTGTTGACCTATGTTTACGAAAGTCATATTGGTGATCGCTAATAATGTTGAATCCTTCAAGATATTTTAGAAGATGCTGATTGGTAACCTTTTCCATGGCTTTTGATTTTATTGAAAGCAGTGCGACTGGTCGGTAGTTATTTGGCAAGGTCTTCTTGCCTTTTTTAGGTATCGGCTGAACTGTGGCACATGTCCAGCAGGACGGAAATATTCCCTTTCTGTAGGATAGCTTGAAAAGTGTACAGAAAACTGGTGTGTTAGTTCCCCTCGCACAGTTTTTGAGAAGTGTGGCAGGTGATTAACTTGTTTGGCACGCTACACTTTTTGAATCACCTGTCCGAATTTTTAATAAATTCTCACGCATTAAAAAAAAACTGGAAAAAAATCGAAATACTATTTTTTTGTAGAATTTCCCGCTCTTTCACGTTGGACTATTAGTTTTTTGATATCTTTTTTTATATTACCGAAAAAACCTAATTTTTGATTTTATTTTGAAGTTTGCAAACTTTTTCTTATCGTATTCTACGTCTAAAAAATTACCTGTGTGCCAAAATGCAGCCTATTAACATTTAATGAGAGTTCAAAACCTCTGACGACTGGGCTACAAGGTTAGGGCATCAATTAAAATTCACGCTGCTAATAGATACGATTTTTATCACACACATATATGGAAAATGATTATAACACTAGATAATAATTTCATAAGAATCAGTCAGAGATACACTTCACTTTTGCCTTTTCTCATCTCATTCATACTCTAATCTCAAAGAGTAAAAATCCCTAAAGATGCAGTCAGAGGCAAAATATCTCAAAGTCACTTAGTCTGGTAGAGTCTAATGACAAGTACCGTAATTTCTCATTTGACTCAAGCTAAAGCTTCATACTATTTTCTCTACACATTCTATAAGATATGATACATCATGACTTAGTGTGTTCACAATTTATCAAAATGTGACGAACCCTTTTTTAAAAAATGGAGTACAGAAATTTCATAATAGTAATTTACGTTAATCTGCGAGAAATACATTCTAGCAATTGAGTTTACACTCTGAGAGTTAGCGTAATCTGACTTATTTTACAATATGACTAAAATCGAAACACTGAAAACTACCTGCTTGTAAAGCAATATTAGAAAAAGCGTAAATTTCTTTCCTACGTTCTGATTTCGGAATCTCTGGTACAATGACACTACAGCGCAGTTATCACCCCTACATCAAACATTTAAATTTTGCACCTGACGCGCGTTTCGACAATCATGTTAGCATCTTCAGAAGCGATGATTGACTGAGTTAATAAATCATCAAAAATAAACTGTTTGGGTAGTAATCAAAGCTGTTACGTATAAGTTTCCTTAAAAGGAACATTTTGTACCCTACTGAGGTGTTCATATACCGATTTTAATTATATTTAGTTTTTTATATCTTCATTAATAAAAATTATATTGCTTTTATTAAGCCTTCTTTACGGTGATTACTTTAAACTGCAGATTTAATCACCTACTTAAATTTTGAATTAGGTCATGAAAATATAATAAGTAAAACAGAAATAGCTACTCCAAACGTTTTTACTACATTTCCGAAATCACATTTAATTAGATTTCAACATGAAGGTTATTTTCCACGTTTTTTCAACGTTAAATAACACTCGGTGCTAAATCCGAAGCCGAAAAGTTATTTGAGGCGGGAAATCTCGTGCCAAGAACACGTTCAGCTCTTAAATAATGGGCAATTACTGCTGTTTTTACAAGCAGGATGTTTTCATATTTTCTCTCCATCGACGATGTCTTATACATGAAATTGGCAGGTATAGTTATTTTCCTTGCAAAAATAATAAACACATAATTTGCATAATTAAATTAAATCAGCCAGCAAGTAAGAAACACGTCTTAAACAAAAATACCTATTTTATTTCACTAAAAAATTAAATATTAAGCATTTTCCATTTGAATTATATATATATATATATATATATATATATATATATATATATATATATATATATATATATATATATATAATCGTATATCCCTTGTAAACATATTGTGTAGGGCAGTTATACATTCTCCTTTTTTTCCCTCTCAATCTCCATATATAAACTTCTTCCATCTGTCTCTATTCTTTGCCATTTTTTACTGCTTCTTTCCAGGATTTTTTCTTCTCCTTAAGTATACTTCCAATACTCCCATTCCAGGTTTGTCTAGGTCTTCCTCGCTTCTGTTTTCCCTCTATTCGGGGTTCATACACTTGTTTCACCTGCCTATCATCCTTCATTCTCTGTACATGTCCCCACCATCCCAGCTGTCTTTGTTGTATATATTCCATAATTGCTTGTACTCTCAGCATTTTCCTTATTTCTGTATTTCTTATTCTGTCCTTCCGTGTAACTCCTTGTACTGCTCTCAGGTATTTCATTTCAACGGCTTGTATCTTGTTTTTCTGCCTGTCTGTTAGGGTCCATGATTCACATCCATATGTCAGGATTGTCCTAAAAATTGCCTTGAACACTTTTATTTTTGTTTGTTTCGTCACCTCTTTCTTCCTAATGAATTTACTATTTATTGCATAGTAAAGTTTGTTCGTTTTTTCGATTCTTTAATTTCTCTGTCTTGTTTTCCAGCTTCATCCATTATCACACCAGATACTTATATTGTTCCACTTGTTGTATTTTATTCCCTTCTATATAAATGTTTGTTTGTTGGTTTTCCATTGTCATTACTTTTGTTTTATCTATATTAATTTTCATACCTTCTTCCTTAAACGCTTTATTCCAAATATCGAGGTTTCCTTGTATTGTCTCTCATTTTCCGCCACCAGCACAATATCATCAGCAAAAGCCGCTTTAGATACTTCTATTCTTTTCAGCTTCCAGTATCCTATTGTCATTCTTTTCACTTTTATTTCGCACTTCTTGATTATTCCATCCATGTATACAGTGAACAATGTTGGGCTCAAGCTTCCTCCCTGCCTCAAACCTTCCTGTGTTGTAAATTCTTCCGACTTCATGTTGTTTTTTATTACATACTGCACATTGTTGCTGTATATTCCCTTTCTTATTCTTATTGTCTTTTTGTTTATTGCTTTGTTTTCTAGGCTTTTCCACAAATGCTTTTTTTAAGTCTATGAAAGCAAGGTGTAGACTTTTATTTTGTTTTGATCTTTTTTCGATAACCTGTTTCAGTGTAAATATGTGGTCTTGTGTACTTCTTGCTAGTCTAAATCCACTTTGCGATTCCGATAGTTGTGGTTCTATTACTTTCTTTATCCTATTATTAATAATGCCCTGATAAATTTTGACAATTGTGTTCAGTATAGTAATTCCTCTGTAATTATTATAATTCTTGTGTTCTCTCTTTTTTATAGATTGATGTAATAAACGATATTCCCCATTCGGCTGGAAAGTTTTCTTCCTCCCATGCACTATTAATTATTTCTAACAAATGAAAAGAAAGACTGATATTGTCAAATTTCCACTTTATTTAGTTTCACTGAAACTGTATGACGCGTTTCGCTATACTATAGCTTCTTCTGATACAAAATGATATTAGAATATTAGTGTTGTTACATTTATACAAATACCCTATGGTAGATAGGTAATAAAATTAATACATATGCTAATGAATATTGCTGGGAAATCCATTCTGAATATTAATTATATAAATTGAGTAAGGGGGAGTTACCATGGGCCAGACAAATATCTTTTGTTCTTTTAAGATGATGTCGGAATTTTTAATTCTCTTTATTTCTAATTTTTCTAATAGGTTTAATTTTACGCCTTTGTTTTGTATGTGTAGAATTTTAAATTTATCGTCAAAAAGATGATTTGATTCTGTTAAATGATTACTGTACGCTGAGTCAGTTTTGTTTTTTAAATAGCTTCTTTTATGTTCTAAAATCCGAGTTTCGAATGAGCGACCTGTCTGGCCTATGTAACTTATATGACAAGAACCACAATTCAACTGATACACTCCAGATTTTTTTGATCTATTTTGTTTCCCCTTTGCGTTTTTAATGAATTTTCCTAACGAGTTGTTTGTTCTAAAAGCTATGTTGATATTATATTTGTTTAAGTCGTTTTTAATTTTCTCTGACGTGTTACCAAAATAGGTTAGAACATTATATTTTTTCCCTGTGTTTTCTTTCTTGGGGTATACTAAAGAAATAGCTGATTATTTGCTAAATTCTTGTCGATGTTTTTCTAGGTTATCCATGAATATTTCTGCTAAAAGCAAGCTAAGTGGACTACCCATTATGAGACCCTCAGAACTATTATAAAACGTATTATTAAAGTAAAAATAATTTTGATTCAGGCTCGTGTTTAATAAATTTAGTATGTCTTGCTGTATAACGATATTAACTTTAGTTTTGATTAGGAATGTTTTTATGATTTTTACTGTTTCATCCGGGGGTATGCTGGGGAAAAGGTTTTGGACGTCAAATGATACTAGTTTTGAATTATCTGGAAAGACGTTGGAAATTTTTTCCGTTAATTCTAACGAATTTTTTATTGTGTAAGTTGGGGTGAAGTTAATGTTCGTTTTAATGATAGCTATGAGAAATTTTGAGAGTTTGTAAGCTGGGGCCGATACGTAGGAGGCTACAGGTCTAATAGGATGATTTTCTTTATGTAATTTGACTAATGAATAAAGTAGAAAAACAACTACATCGACAAGAATTTAGCAAATCATTTTTGTATTGGTACCGATATGTAGACGACATCTTTGCTTGTTTTAATGGTACAGAGCGTCAACTTGACAATGTTTTTAACTATATAAACTCAATACATAAAAATGTTAAATTCACTATGGAACTAGAAGTCGACAATAAAATTAATTTTCTTGACTTAACGATAACCAGACATTACAACAAACACAAATTCTCTATTTTTCACAAACCCTCACATACAGATACTACAATAAACATAAAATCTGTTCACCCCCTACAACACAAATTGGCAGCTTAGCACAGTATGTTACATAGACTTGTAAGTGTCCCCTTAACTGTAGATGATTTTAATAAAGAATTAAATCTAATAAAACAAATTGCTGTTAACAACGGATATTCTCCTGACACCATAGACTAAATTCTAAACAAAAAATTAAAAAATAAAGCTATTTTTTTAGTATACCCCAAGAAAGAAAACACAGGGAAAAAATATTATGTTCTAACTTATTTTGGTAACACGTCAGAGAAAATTAAAAACCACTTAAACAAATATAATATCAACATAGCTTTTAGAACAAACAACTCGTTAGGAAAATTCATTAAAAAGGCAAAGGGAAAACAAAATGGATCAAAAAAATCTGGAGTGTATCAGTTGAATTGTGGTTCTTGTCATAAAAGTTACATAGGCCAGACAGGCCGCTCATTCGAAACTCGGATTTTAGAACATAAAAGAAGCTATTTAAAAAACAAACCTGACTCAGCGTACAGTAATCATTTAACAGAATCAAATCATCTTTTTGACGATAAATTTAAAATTCTACACATACAAAACAAAGGCGTAAAATTAAACCTATTAGAAAATTTAGAAATAAATAGAATTAAAAATTCCGACATCATCTTAAACGAACAAAAAGATACCTGTCTGGCCCATGGTAACTCCCCCTTACTCAATTTATATAATTAATATTCAGAATGGATTTCCCAGCAATATTCATTAGCATATAGTATTAATTTTATTACCTATCTATCTTAGGGTATTTGTATAAATATAACAACACTAACTAAGTTGGGAATGTGGAATCTTTGGCACAATGATACTACTCAGTATATATCACCACTTATATATATATATATATATATATATATATATATATATATATATATATATATATATATAGAATAGATAGAATTTGTACACAAAACGTAGTATGTTAGAAGTAGAATCATACAGCATATTCAAAAAACTTACTTCAGGATTAAACAATATTGAATATGAAGTATGGAGCGAGTTCCAGAGGAAAATGTTTTTAGTTATTGATATTCAATATAAAAAAGAAATTTTCTATTCTAAGTAAAAAATTAAAAAAGCTCTTACCAAAGAAGAATAGTCCTCAGGAACTCGTAAATATTGTAGAAAATCATTCATCTCAATCCTTTACACGAAATGAAATTCGCATCTTAAACAAAGGTCTTAACTTTGCAGTACCCCCTCCTAGAGATAATTTATCAGAAATAGTTGCTCACATTGAAAGTTCCATTAGTACACTTCCAGAAAATAGTAAATCATTTGTTAGGGAAGCATGTCGCAATCAAATATCGAAAAACATAGTTAACAACACAAACTCTAATTCACGAAAAAACATAAAAGTAGTTAAAGGATTGAAAAAGAAAGATGTCTTCTACTTAAAAGCGGATAAAGGACATAAGGTTGTTATATTGGATAAGAAAGATTACTTTGAACACGTAGATAATCTTATCGAATCTGGCCCTTATGAAAAAGTAATAAGAAATCCATTACCGAGAATGATATCAGAGGTTAAAAATTCTTTAAAAAAAAATGTAAGAACCTTGTCTCCGATTCGCTAAAATTTAAATTAAATGTGAGTAATCCGACCATACCAAAATTGTATTGCTTACCCAAAATTCACAAACCTGGAAAAGCAATGCGACCCATTGTTTCATCGGTCGGATCACCCAAATATTTAATATCCAAATGGTTATCAAAAGAACTTGAGAAGTTACCATTAAATACTTTCGCAGTGAAGAATTCGTTAGAATTCATTAATAAAACAAAAAATCTAGTTCTTAAGGAAGGTGAAGTCTTAATTTCTTTTGATGTTAGTTCTTTGTTTCCAAGTGTGCCAATTCCACAAAACTTTACAATATCTCGAAGAATTACTTAGAATGAATGACTTTGAAGACGAAATTATTCGTGAATACTTAATATTATCTAAACTCTGTATGGAACAAAATTATTTCCAATATAACAATCAATTTTATGTTCAGAAAGAAGGAACAGCTATGGGTAATTGCTTGTCACCTTTCTTAGCCAATTTATTCATGAGTAAGTTTGAAATCGAAGCCAGTCAAGGATTCGAATATTTCCCAAGGGTATGGTATAGGTATGTGGATGATATTTTCGCGATATTTGATACAAAGAAAGCAAATATTGATGATTTTGTTTCCAAATTAAATAGCCGGTATGATTCCATTAAATTCACTTACGAAGTTGAGAACAAAGGACAATTGCCTTTTCTAGATATTTTAATTATTAAAAATAATAATAGATTAGAATTTGATATCTATAGGAAGGACACAGTAACAGATAGATATATTCCTAATGATTCATTTCATTGCAAACAACATAAATTAGCCTCATTACATTTTTTAGTTCATCGTTTGGTCACTTTCCCTCTGAATAGAGTAAACTTTAATAAAGAAAGGAATCGTATTAGAAATATAACTAGAGTTAATGGTTATGACGATGACTTAGTAAATAAGCTAATAAATAGGCATAAGTTTAGGTTTAATATTCAGAATTCCACCTTTTTTACACGCGAAGAAAATAACACCAAGTATGTCTCCATACCATATAATCCGAAATATAGCAAGGGACTCAATAAGGTATTTAATAAGGTAGGCCTCACCTTAGTCTATAAGTCATCAGACAATTTGAGGAATATCTTAGGAAATCCCAAAGATAAGATTCCTAATTGTGAGAAAAGTAGAATTTATGAAATTAGTTGTAATGATTGTGACAAAAAGTATGTTGGGCAAACTAAAAGGTCAATTAGAACACGATTTAAAGAACATTTAGCACACTTAAAATACAACAGAACAGAAAAGTCTAGCATTGCCGAACATGCTCTTGAAGCTGATCATACTGTAACATTAGATAATCTAAGATTAATAAAAAATGTATCTGATAGGAAATTGTTGAACGCATACGAAAGTATGGAAATCATAAAATGTAAAAGTAGTTTAAACAAAGACAGAGGGCCTATTCCTTATAGTCCCCTCTACTGGTTACTTGACCGGAACTGATAGCCTTGCCTATGTCATTAGTTCCGCTTGAGTAATTCAAGGGTTAGGCTAAGTATAAATAGGGTAGATTTGGTAGTTTAGCTTTAGTCAATCATCGCTCCTGATGAAGCTAACATGGTTAGCGAAACGCGCGTCGAGTGCAAAAATAAAGTGTTTGGTGTAGTGGTGATATATACTGAGTAGTATAACAACACTAATATTCAAATATTATTTTGTATCAGAAGAAGCTATAATATAGCGAAATGCGTCATACAGTTTCAGTGAAACTAAATAAAGTGGAAATTTGACAATATCAGTCTTTCATTATATTCGTTATGAATTTCCATCAAGTAACAGCCACAACAAGTCAAAATATTTCTAACAATATTGTTTTTCCTTTTCTCCCCATGTATTTAATCATTTCAGACGTTATCTTATCGCTGCCTGAGACTTTTCCATTTGAATTATTTAGATTTTAATTTTTATCTATCTGAAGTAATCATGAAATGAAAAAACGTGTTAACGTTAATAGTTGACCCGGGGGAGAACAATACCTCTACATGATCTGCAAAGCTGCACTGTCATTCCATATAGTTCTTAGTGGTCTGGCCCTGTACACTTTCAATCAGAAAAAGTCCACCATGAATCTAAACATTAAAGCGAAAACCGTTTAACAATAAAACAGCCAACCCCAAACCAAAAACCTATCTTTTGTACACAAAAAATTCAATATACATAAATTTGTTCGGCGTAAAATTTAAATCCCGGTCGGTTCGGGCGAGCAGGCGGACGAGCCTTTTTAAATAACCAAATTTATTAGACAGCATATCGCCAGGGTCGAAACCCAGGACGGGCATTATCGGTAGCCCGTTAAGTATTATCCTGATTTAACGTCCGTTCAGAAAGGATATGCATTCTTAATATCGTATCAGGGCTGTTCAATACGAAAATTCTAGAAAAATCGACTGTACTTTAGATCGAAAAGACCTTTTAATTTTAACTTTGGGCAGAATATGAATATGAATATATATATATATATATATATATATATATATATATATATATATATATATATATATATATATATATATATATATATATATATATATAATCCTAAGTTTAACTACTGGGAAACGCCCTTATAAGGAGAAGAGATGAGCAATCAAAGATCTAAAGGCTCTAGTATCTGCTTTTTATTTTTATTATCGAGCTTTCGTCCCAAATATTATGGTCTACCAAAAATACATAAACCAGATATACCTCTAAGACCAATAGTTTCCTGTGTAGGAGCATCTACACAACCACTTGCTAAATATATAGCCTCTATTTCAGAAACAGCTTTTTCAACTTTTAATAAATTCAGAATTAAAAATACCTTCGAATTTGCAGAGAAGGTTAATGGCTTTATTTTGCCAGAGCCACATTGTACTTGCTTCTTTCGATGTAGTTTCACTGTTTACTAACATTTCTCTAGACCTTATTATATCAATATTAAATGAACATTTCATATCAATAGAAGAAATATGTAATATTCCTAAAGAACAGTTTCTACTAATCATTACTTTTTTATATGAAAATACATTTTTTTTCTCCTTCAATAGTACATTCTACAGACAAAAAATTGGCGTCCCAATGGGAAGTGCTATTTTACCAATCCTGGCCGAAATTGTTATGAATAAACTTCTTTATTTTGTTATTTCAAGGGTTGAATTTGAATTTCCCCTTCTTTTTCAATATGTAGATGACTTGTTAGTCGCTTTACCGGCCGGAAGTGTACAGGACACTCTTAACATTTACAATTCTTTCAATCATAAATTAGTATTTACTGTTGAGGAGGAGACTGACTGTGCTGTTCCGTTTCTGGATACTAGGGTTGTACGCTCAGAAAATAATACAGTCAAACTGGACTGGTATAGGAAAAAATCAAGTTCTGGCAGATATATCCCATTCCATTCTTATCACCCTATGAAACAGAAACTGAACATCATCAGAGGACTAAAGAACAGAATAGATAAGATTTGCCACCCCTCATTTAAAGAAAAAAATGTAAAACTGTTAGAAAACATTTTGTTGGACAATTACTATCCTAAAGTTCTAATTAAAAAGAATTTTCAAAGACCCCCCTTCAAATTAATCCAACTATCACCACTAATGTCGATATTAAAGTAGGAAAGTTGCAATACATTGAAGGCCTTTCCCAGTCCTTGTCTTCTCTTTTTAAAAATACAAACATTAAAATTGCTAATTACAACATAAAAAGAATGAATTGTTTTTATACCAATTTAAAAGATAAAACCGATACTTTACAAAGATCTAATATAATCTATGGCATTCCCTGTCAATGTGGTTTGGTCTACGTTGGACAAACTTCACAAAAGCTCTCTAAAAGATTAGCGCTACACAAAAGTGATAGTAAACACAAACCTAACGCAACTAGCTTGAGCTTACACGTAAATAATACAGATCACAGAGTACAATATAACAACAGCTTCATTCTGGATGTTGAGACTAATTATTTCAGAAGAAGTTTCTTGGAAATGTGTTACATAAAAACCTGTAAAAATAATCTCAATCACAAAAAAGACATAGAAGGATTGAGCTCCATGTATACTTATTTACTAACACAAAACTATACCAAACCAATAAAAAAGAACGATCTTTATGAAAAAAATTAGTTTCTAGTAAAGTTGACGTTTCTTTTCTCCTTCTGTCATTTTTTGCTATTTATTATCAGTTACTTTTCTATGTCTTCTTGTTAAAATTAAATAATTAAAAAATTTAATATGACAAATAATAAATAATGTCCCGTATTAATTTTCTCTTTCAAAATTTTTAAATTAGTCTATGAATCTCTTGATTATAAAATTAAAGAATTAATATAATTAATAATAAATAACTCGCCGAAGAGTAACATTCATCAAATTTAAGTCCCCCCTTTTTTATAAAATTAAAACTAAAAAATAGATATCATTAATAATTAATAATTTATCTAAAATTAGCATCCACCTAAAAAATTTACCACATCCCTAACTTCAATACTTTGTATGGTTTTTTGTCGACCTGATGACGACATAGACTACCAACAATATCCGGTTCGGACTAAAATATCACTAAATAGTTACTAAACTTTACGTCAAAAATTTTAAAATGGAGTACCATTTCAACATCATGGTGTTTCTTGCAGTTATGTTTCGGTCTTCAAAAAGTGTTTTTAACTAATGTTTATTGACAAAGTTTTATTTTTAATATTTGTGTAACTCTCTAAATGTCTTTTAATCATGTTTGTGTAATCATTCATACTACCTGGCCAACAAAAATGCAAATTTCATTGTCTACACCAGAGATGAACTAACTGCTGACATTTTTGTAAATAATTTCACATACAGTTGTTACAATTCATTTAATCACATTTTAAAAAACGAACGTTTTGGTTTATTTTCTGTACCTGGTTTGCATTTTTAGAATCCAGAAGAAGCTACCATTAGGCAGCGAAAGCTCGATAATAAAAATAAAAAGCAGATACTAGAGCCTTTAGATCTTTGATTGCTCATCTCTTCTCCTTATAAGGGCGTTTCCCAGTAGTTAAACTTAGGATTGTTTGTTGCCAGTGCCCTGTTACTGTCCTTCCTCTTTCTTATATATATATATATATATATATTATATATATATATATATATATATATATATATATATATATATATATATATATATATATATTTAGAGTAAGAGGAGTAGCGACTCGCTAATGAGGAAACAAATTTCAAAACTAGTAGAGTTGGAGTCAGGTTTTGGACCAAATTAAAACTCTTTTAATTTTTACCAAGCTTTCGAAATACTTTTATTTCTTTGTCAAGGTATCTTGATTATACGAATTAATTGTAGATCTCATCAAAAATTCAAAAATGAACTTACAAACTCGAGTAGAAATTCCTTATTTAAATTACACATCACTGTAAAAATATTAAGTTACGAAACATATCATTATTTCTTTTGTAATAGAAAATGAAAAACTATCTGTACCACATGTTAGTTGGTGTTTGACAGGTAAAGTAAGAATTTTGCGGGAAATTATGATCATCTACGCATGTGTCGTGAAAGGTCGATAGACAATCGAAAAAGTAAATCGAAACAAAAAATAAAAACCGGTCAAGTGCAAGTTGAACTTGCACAATTAGTGTTCCGTACGTTGATTGTTTTTAAAATAAAAAATTTTGTTAGGGTGGTATAAAATGATCAGTGACTTCACAAAACACACCCTAAATGTGTTTCCAACAAAGTTTGTTTCCAATCTTTACTGAAATCTGATGACCTTGAAATTTTTGTTTTTTTATATACCATATAAATTATTAAAGGTAATGCACTCGTGATAATTTTCGTTCAATCTACACCCCGTGGAGAATATTCCAGAGTTTTTTCGACATTTTTTGATAAGTACTTTTCGAGATAAGGCCCGGGACAGCGATTTTTCGCGAATTTTTAAAAATAATACAAAGAAAAGTGCGCGCAAGTATAATATTATATATATATATATTTTTTACTCGTGTTTTCACAAGCTTTCATTTGACACCACACTCGATGACCTAGTACAAAAATTTTTATTTCACTTCCGACTTCACCCCCAAAAACTAACCCCTTAAGTCAAAATTTAATTCTCAAAACCACATAGCTCTGATGAGGCCATCAATTCCTATATTATTACCAAATTTCACCTTTCTATGTCAAATAGTTTCCGAGAAAATCGGGTGTGACAGACAGACAGACAGACAGACAGACAGACAGACAGACAGACAGACACCGAAGTGATCTTATAAGTGTTCCGTACGGAACACTAAAAAGAATAATATACATTATGTGTTGCCTAAAGTGGCATCAGGTATATACAGCATGTTTGAATAACGAAGAAGAGCTTTTATTTAAAATTTCTTCAGGAAACACTATTTATTTATAAGAGAATTATGATAAAGTGTATCTCAAAGGTGACCAAAAAAAAGAAAAAAAGGTTACTAGAAAAATAATATATACAAAATTGCAAAATAGTGTTTAAAGATTATAAAAAATGTTGTAAAAAATATATATAATAAATATAGTGTAGACAAGTGGATCCAATGTCAAAACAAACCAGAGAATTTAATTGTTAATGTGAATTCTAGTTGGTAGACAGGGAGGATTCTTGTACTAGATTGTTTTTGTAGTCATATCTTTATTGAGTTTCAGTATATACAAATATACTGAACTAAGATCCTCTATGTCTGATCTTTTGTTCATTGTATCTGTATTGTCGTTGATTGCCACCATTTCTAAAAACTTTCTTTTATAATATTGTGGTTCTTTATATAAAATGGTAGTGTTATTGTCTTATCTATTTGATGATCAAATTCTTTGACATGTTGAACCAATGCACACGAGCCTTTCTGTAATCTGGCATCACTTTTATGTGAAATAATGCGGTTTTTCAAAAGACGCGAAGTTTCTCCTATATAGCTCAGATTACATTCTCTACAAGGTATGTTATAAACAATGTTATAATTATGTTGTAATGCAATTGGATATTTTAATGGTGTGTAAAGAAATCTGAGATTGTTGTCGCATCTTAAAGCAAATTTAATGTTGCAATCTTTGCAAAATTAAATTTTGCATATATATATATATATATATATATATATATATATATATATATATATATATATTGTATATATATATATATATATATATATATATATATATATATATATTGTATATATATATATATATATATATATATATATATATATATATATATATATATATATATATATATATATATATATATATATATATATATATATATATATATATATATATATATATATATATATATATATATATATATATATATATATATATATATATATATATATATATATATATATATATATATATATATATATATATATATATATATATATATATATATTATATATATATATATATATATATATATATATATATATATATATATATATATATATTATATATATATATATATATATATATATATATATATATATATATATATATATATATATATATATATATATATATATATATATATATATATATATATATATATTATATATATATATATATATATATATATATTTATATATTATTATATATATATATATAATATATATATATATATATATATATATATATACACTCGTAAGTACTGTTCTATAATTTTTTGTCTAGTTATTATTATAATTTTTTATAATTGGAAAAAAACGTTCAACAACACTTAGCTTAAACATAGAATATTTTCTGTAAGTTTCATAAGAATCGGTTTAAAAATTGACGAAGTAATAGCAGTTTAAAAGAAGTGCCGTTGCGTAGGGTTTTCGGAGCAGGTAGCGAGCAGCCGCTCTCGGGTCAATCTTCGCCGACCTTAACTCCATCTTAATGTATTTTAAACTTTTTCTTTTATAATATAATACAAGGAGATTCTTCAATTGTCCTTCTTAGAAGGACAAGGTATTCACATCTGCTATTCTAAGGTTCTATATTCGAAACTGGGAGTTTGTTCAGTACTGTTGTACAGTTCACTTGTAGCAATTCACTTGTAGCAATTCAGACGTAGCAGTTATTAAAGTTGATAATTTAATTACCTTTTTTAAATATAATGACAGCTATGGGAGTTCATTGTGGCTGAAATGTACATGACTACACAGCTAAAGTGGACGGAGAACGAGTTGGTCTGGCCGAGCGACAATTGCCACAAAGGACAAAAGAAGTTAGAATACGTCATAGACAAAAACAAATTAGTATTCTAGAAGCTCAAATAGCTGACGAAGATTCAGCATATGGACCTGGAGTCGATGATTCATTTATAGGTCAGAATTTATTTTTGTAATACTTTTTTTAAACTGATTTTTTAAACTTTAAACGCGTTTTTCTCGAAACTACGTTTTCTTGAAAATCGCTTGGCTGTGTGTAAGATATCTCAAGAACCACTGAACTGATTTTGTTGAAATTTGAATTTCAATTGCTTTGTCTTTAAATGAAGGAACTTTATTTTTAATTAGCAACAATGTAAAACGCGGTAACGTCATTTTTTCGTTTTTCTGTTTAAACCAATGATATCTGATGAATTTCTTTTTAAAATCCTTCGCTCGAAGGAAAGATTAATCCTCTAGTAAACTAATTTCATTAGAAATTTTGATTTCAGATGATCCAGCTCCCAGTAATCATGCACACCTTAATGCTCCTTAAAAAAAGGGATCGCAGGGGGACGAGTGTAGCGCAGTCATTTTTTTTGTTCTTTTTTTTAAATTAAAATTTTATAAATTGTATTTTAAGCCATGCATTATTATATAAAAAATAAAAAACTTATTTAATGAATAGTTTCGTTAAAAAATTTTTAAAAAAAAAGCTTTTTTTCGGCTCCATAGCTAGGTACAAACAAATTACAATATCAAATATAATGGTATCGAAAAATAAAACTGAACTGGACAACACATCATTATGTATGTGAAGCTACAAATGAAGAAACCTGTTTTCATAATGTATTTTCCAAATGGTAAAGGGGCGCCACCGATACTTCTTTAATAAGGTACGTACATTAAAAATATTATTAAAGCAAAAAAGGAAAACACCCTTTTTACCAATAATTAATTAACAGTATCATTAATCAAAAGTAAACCCTTTACTTCTGACAGTTCTGTTTATATAAACACTTTTATACTTTTAAAAGATACCGCCGTAATGAAAACATTATTAATTAAAGTCGAAAATTAGAAACATCTATTAGTAGTTTACTCTCAAAGCAAGAATATTTAATAGGAAAACTTGGCGAGTTTTAATTTAATTCAAAACAAACAACAATAAACATAAAACTTCTATTATATTTTCGACTTTTATAAATATCAAAACCGAATTTAATGAACGATCCGCCGTACTAAAATTAATTAAAAAAGCAAAAATAACCTTTCAAA
This sequence comes from Pachyrhynchus sulphureomaculatus, assembly GCA_019049505.1. NCBI lineage: Eukaryota > Metazoa > Arthropoda > Insecta > Coleoptera > Curculionidae > Pachyrhynchus > Pachyrhynchus sulphureomaculatus. The sequence continues at coordinate 20,663,203 of CM032447.1, forward strand.
GGGAATACAATAATTCGATTGTTGGTAATGAATTTGCAGTTCTTGTTTTAAGATCAAAATTACGGAAATTATTTAAGTTAATAATTTTATTAAAAGTTCATTTTATTTTGTCACTATTAATTAACTATGTTGGGAATGTGGAATCTTTCGCACAACGACACTACTCAGTATCTATCACCACTACACCAAATATTTTATTTTTGCACTCGACGCGCGTTTCGCTAACCATGTTAGCTTCATTATGATTGACTCAATCATCGCTCCTGATGAAGCTAACATGGTTAGCGAAACGCGCGTCGAGTGCAAAAATAAAGTGTTTGGTGTAGTGGTGATATATACTGAGTAGTAAACACTTTATTTTTTGCCCTCGACGCGCGTTTCGCTAACCATCTGCGCTTCATCAGGAGCTGATGAAGCCCACACACACGTACTTGCACACATAAATATATGCTTAAAAAAATGGAAAAAAGTTATTACAATATAATTAGGTATATTTATTTATTTAATCATTTGATATTGAATAAATAGGTTTAAATGTTGATTTTATGTACTTGTTATCGTAAAAAATCCTCAAATTTCAGTTTTTATCTCAACTGAAGCTGAGAAAATGACAAATTTCATGGAATTAAAGAGAATTATACTTAGACAGCTGAAAAAATGAGGCTTTTTAGGTTGTATCATTGGTATTTTTGGGCATCACTTTGCAGCCGGTACTCCGATCGTTCTTAAATTTGACAGGCATATTTGTGACATATATCTGCATAACTTGTGTGAGTTTCGTACCTACACGATATGTATATGTATATAAATATATATGGGACGTTCTTTGTCAAACGGAACAAGGCTCTGCCCAAAATTCATGTTGATGGATTTTAGTGATCTTGGGCTTAAAATGTTCGTTATTGATCCCTCTCTATGGGCTAGTGTGGCCTTTTGGAAATTTCAAAATGGTGGCTCAATATAGCGGACCGAAGTCAGAGAAAAATCAAGATTTTGGAGTAAAAAATTAGCAAAAAAAAAAAAATTTACGGCCGATTCGATTGGTTTTGGGTGCAAATTGTTTGTAATTGACAGCCCTAAAAAGTTGGATAGGTAGGTTGGCGAAATCCAACATGGCGAATCCAAGATGGCGGCTGAAACCTCAAAATCGACGAAAAAAGAAACAATCAAGACTTTGACTAGAGGTTTTGACACTTAACCTGATTATAATGGCCTCAAATGTTGAGTTTCAATCACTAATTACATATACAGGTTATTATGAATCCAAAATCCAAAATGGCGGCCCCGATTAACCTCAAAATGTGATAAAATCGGTAAAAAAAAAAAAACGGTGAAATTTAGGTGGAAACAGTCCCCGAACGAATATATCGATGGTTCATAGATCGTCAAATGATTGCTTTTCTGTATCATAAAGTCAAACTTCATAAATCAAATATCGTGGAGTCAAAATGGGCGTCAAGCAATGCCTTATATAAGGAAAAAACCCACTGTCAAATAAACTCAAACAACCCATTTATCTGAAATTCTTAAGCAAACCGTGTTATCTCGTGGTGGTGGAGGAATTATAGTTCTCCTTTCTACAATTTGTACAAATCACAACTTTTTCAGAAATATCAGTATGCTTGGATAAAAATGAATTTGAAACCCGGCGCAGATCTTTTCCTTTATGCCCTTCTTTACCGAAGGGATTACAACATCTATCTTGACTAACTTTTTCAGAAGAATGTAACATGACTGTCACATAAATATTGAACATACAAGGTTAGATTTAAAATAGTTATGATAAATGGAAATATTATAGTGATGGAAATATTATAATGATGGAAATATTATAATGATGGAAAATATTATAAAATATATGATTATCCTACTATATTTTATGACTATTATGAAATATATCAACGCAATAATAAAAAAAGAGCATTTAATGGGTGCTCTCTATTAAGTTTACTCTAAAAGTCTATTGAACCGAATTTTAGTCTCTAAAACTCTATTTAAAATCTTGCTTAAAATCTTGATCTCAATAATTCATTTTTAATTAGGGAAAAAATGCTATAATGTGTACAGAAAAGGTATTTTCAGGCCAAACAATTGGAGAATATTTTATTTTTAAAGAGCCGTTACATGATTTTCACTGTTTTTGGAGAATATTCAGAATTCTATATCTTTAAGAGTCAGAAGGGAAAACCTCATAATCATCGAAAATTTTATTACAATAAATTTTGTATTCATATTTATTGAAGCGGGCTATAGAAGTAGTCGCGAAAGTGAAAAGTTTTCTATTTCACCGCTAGGTGGCCATTAATATACTCGTTCGGGACTGTTTCCACCTAAATTTCACCGTTTTTTACCGATTTTATTACATTTTGAGGTTAATCGGAGCCGCCATTTTGGATTTTAGATTCATAATAACCTGTATATGTAATGAGTGATTGAAACTCAACATTTGAGGCCAATATAATCAGGTTAAGTGCCAAAAACTCTAGTCAAAGTCTTAATTTTTTTCATTTTTCGACGATTTTGAGGTTTCAGCCGCCATCTTGGATTTGCCATGTTGGATTTCGCCAACCTACGTATCCAACTTTTTAGGGCTATCAATTACAAACAATTTGCACCCAAAACCAATGGAATCGGCCATAAATTTTTTTTTTGACTAATTTTTTACTCCAAAATCCTGATTTTTCTCTGATTTCGGTCCGCCATATTGAGCCGCCATTTTGAAATTTTCCAAAAGGCCACACTAGCCCAGAAAGAGGGATCAATAACGAACATTTTAAGCCCAAAATCACTAAAATCCATCAACATGAATTTTGGGCAGAGCCTTGTTCCGTTTGACAAAGAACGTCCCATATATATATATATATATATTATATATATATATATATATATATATATATATATATATATATATATATATATATATATATATATATATATATTGTAACATTCATTTTTTCCTGGATTTTAAGACCATGCAATGTTTACTGATTTTTCACTTCAAATTGTATTTATTTTTATTTTAAAATATCGACCGGTATATTAAACAAAAGTTTCAGGACATTCTGTATATACTGTGTGGTGCGGGTTGCTGATCGAACCTACCGCCAGGCCGCGATTGGCGAAATGTTTGACCCGGAGTTTTGATTGGAGCGTCCGGATATTACCGGCAAAAATCGCACGATTATTTAAGGGCCTGAGAAACTACCAGAAGGGCTTTTTTCGATCGAGCCGCAGACCAGGCAGTACCGTCTAGCCGAGGGGCTATTTTCCATCTAGCCGAAGTAGGCTAATTTTCTTCAGAAGCCGCTAAGTAAAAGTACCAGTTTCGACCATAAAAAGCTGTAGTGAGCTTTCTAAGTGTTAAGAAAAAGTGTGAAATCGGGCGAAGTCCATCACAGCAGGACTGAAAAACAGTAAGTCAACAAAACTCCCTCCAATAGACTTATTTAAGAGCAGTGCATTAACAGCAATGAATAACAGACAAAAAAGTGAAGTGTAAAACACGATGTCTCGCCTTCGGGGGTTGTAAAAGTTTAAAGTTTAAATGTAACAACTACTATTTAGGCTAGAATTTTTTTGGTATAACTGTAAAGGTTAGAACTTTTTATTTTCATTTTAAAAATATGAATAAATTCTTTTTTTGTTGATTAAAGCTAGTGTCTCCCTGAATATTTATTTCTCTTTTCAGGATCAGTTGTACTAGACTAATTATTTTTAGTAATATCCATAAAACACTTCAGTTTTTTCTCATTTTTCTTAGCTGAAGTTAAATCCTTTCTATTTTAAAATGAGTGGTGCCCAAAAAAAAGTCGTACAACTGAGGTTTCTTTAAAAATAGAATTAAATTCCAAAAAGACGTACAAAAATTATCTCTTACCCATATCTCTCCACCAAGGAAAACTGAGCTAGTATTTCTTTAATTTCTTTAGTTCTTTTAAAATCAGGTTTCACTCAATTCATTATCAGAAATTAAAGCGGGGGCTGCAAGAAAATTGTGCTCAAGCTTGGGGCGTCCAGTATTTAAAAATGTTACAAAATGACGCAGTCTACATGGGGCGAAAAATAAAGCAAAATTAGCACACCTTACAAAATTGCGCTCAAGCGTGGGACAAACAACTTCTCACAGGGTACGGAAAAAGATGCCTCAAACTGAGGACAGTTTAGCATGTCATAAAAAGACGGCACAAATAAAAATAGCGCTGTCAACGCGGGGCTTTTGGAATTTTATTTTTTCAAAAAGGGTTCAGTGTACTAGCTTTCGAACAAAATAAAAGCTCTAACTTTGCAGATATTTTTATTTAATAATATTTATTAAACGAAACTACACTATAGCAGTAAGACAAAAGCAGGGAATTTGTAGAATTTTTTTATTTCAATTTATCTGATATAGATATTTGAATTTTGTTGTTGACTCTAAGATAAGAGATTCCTACTTTTTTCTTAAAAGCTGACTTTATAATTCAGATTAGCAGATGTGTTGGTCGACTTTAATTTTGCATTGTGATTTATTTTGCGGATAACCGAACAAAAAACTGTTCTTTTTTCTCACCTATATTTTGCATGAATATTAAAAATACTTTGCTGATATACGAAACGATATTTAGAGATTTTTTTTATAGGAAATTCTTAAGATATCTTGATAAAAGGATTTTAATACGAGGCAATACTTAGAAATTTTTTTTGAAATTGTTGAAGATTTTTTTTTAAAGTTTGGTAAAGAAGTTTACATATTTTAAGTGCCTTTACAGATTTTGTTATTTTTTTTGACTATTGGGAGCACAGGGAGAAATATTTTCACGGCTTTTTAAACAATTTCTTTTAAATTTTATAGTATTCATTTATCATGGAAGCCTTCAATTTTAAAGTCAATCACCTACTGGAATATGAATTAGACTATGAACTGAAAATCCGTCGTACTTTCTCAGAACGTCCGGTCGCGGATAAAAGAAAGATTCTAACGAGGATCTTAAGTAAAGAAATTAATGAGCGGGAAAAATGATAAAAATAGGGGATGACACTCTGGATAATACAGAAGAAACGGCTGGTATCGAAAAGAGTTTAAATTCTATCCAAAACTTAATCGATAGTTATGACGGCGATCCAAATGATTCACTTGTACACCGGGTTAAATCACGTTTATCGCATGTAGCGGGTCGCGTACAAAGAATTCCCATGCCGGATGACGAAGAGGAAGCGTCGAAGCTTTCCAAATATGTTCAGGAAACAATAGCTACGTGTGTGCTCATGGAAGCAAATCTTGCAGAAAAGATAGCTCCTGGTCATGAGTTACCACAGTTGCCTATTACAACCCCAGTCATAAACGTACCAGCTCCAATCGTGAATTGCGCCGCCAGAAATATTCCTGTCAGCGAATGGCAATTGAAATTTAATGGAGACTCAAAGAGACTCTATCCTTTTTTGGAGAGGCTGACTGAAATAGCACAAGCTAGGAAAGTATCGGAAGATGAACTTTTCAGCTCTGCTGTTGAATTTTTCACTGGCGATGCCTTCATTTGGTTTAGAAGCATAAAATCAAGTGTCAACGACTGGCATTCCTTGGTAGATAGGCTAAAGAAGGACTTCTTGCACTGTGATGAGGATGAAGAATTGTGGTTGGAAATAAAGAGGAGGCTACAAAAGAAGAATGAGTCCACTGTGATTTTTTATTGCCCACATGGAATCTTTATTTGGTAGGTTATCCACCAAGCCTTCGGAAAGTACCAAAGTTAAATTTATACGTAGGAATATTCTGCCTAGTTTCGTCAATCGGTTAGCTCTACTAGATATTAATTCGGTAGCCGAACTCGCCGGGTTATGTAGAAAACTTGAAGAGTCCGATTATTTGTTGGAAAAGAGCAGACCAAAAAGCGAAACTAATATACATCAAGTAGAGTATAATCCAAATGGCCGAAGTGGAGTCTCGACAAATAAAGTTGGGAATGTAAATCGGAACTCTAGGAGTAACCAGAAAACGGGTAAAAGAAAAGATAAGGATTCTAAAATTAGCGACACTGCGGCTAAAGTGAATGACAAGTCGGTTTTACCTAAGGCAATTTCCACGTGTTGGAACTGCGAAGGTCCGAATCACACTTACCAAAGTTGTACAGCACCTAAGAGGGTATTTTGTTTCAAATGTGGAACAACTGGTGTGAGACTAGCATCATGCCCCAAATGTACAAAAAACGAGTAAGGACGGTATATTACCGAGGCGGATATACTAAGTCCAACAAAAAAGCCTCTAATCATTCGGCTAAGTCACAAGCTCACGTTCGCAGTAAAGCCCTAATCCAAAACGTTCTAGAAACACGGACGAACAAAAAATATTCCAGTAGATCAGATTGGACTAAATGGTTACAAAAAAGTTTCTGATTTTTTTAAGTCTAATAATAATTATCCTTCTCAAGTTAAAACTCCTGCTTCTCCAAATGGTCACATGTCTCCTTTATTCGTGCATAAATATTTAGACAACAGACCGCATATCAAGATAAATCTATTAGGTGCCCATTTCTCGGCTTTATTTGACTCTGGTGCAAATGCCTCCGTTGTAGGTCAGAATGGTATTAAGATTTTAAGTCGTTTAAGTATAAAAATATGCCACGTCAAAAATAGAAGTGTTACCACTGCAGATGGCAGCCGTCTAAAAGTTTTAGGTACGGTTGAGTTGCCCCTAGTCTGCAATGGTCATTGTTTAGTAATTTCTGCTTTAGTAGTACCTTCTCTATCACATACTTTGGTTTTAGGATGTGATTTTGCACAAAAATTCGGAATTCTAGTAAACTTTAAAAATAATTCGTGGTATTCACAGTCCCTAGAAGTCAATTCTCAAACAAGTTTTAAAGATTGTTATTCAGAAAGTTCTTTTGAAAACCTTTTCTCGCGTCTATGTACCCTAGATGATCTCTCGCGGACGGAACGCTTAAAAGCAGAAAAAGTAATAAGCTCTTTCAATGAAATAAGTAGTAAAGATAGGTTAGGCCGAACGAATAAAATCAAGATGTCTATAGATACGGCTGATGCCAGTCCTGTAAAGACAAGGCCCTTCGCCATGTCTCCTTATATGTCAAAAGTATTAAATAAAGAGTTAGACGAAATGTTGAAACTCGGAGTGATTGAAGAATCAACCAGTCCTTGGTGTTCTCCAATCTTATTGGTGAAAAAGGCCGATGGACAGTATCGTCTGTGCTTTGACGGAAGAAAGCTCAACGAGGTCAGCAAATTTGATAACTACCCATTACCGAACATCGACCGAATTTTGACATCACTCAGGAATGCTAAGTATGTATCTTCGATAGACCTTAGAAAGGCTTTCTGGCAAATTCCTTTAGACAAATCCTCTAAAGAAAAGACCGCTTTTGCAGTAGTAGGCCGAGGTCTATTTCAGTTCGTCACTATGCCGTTTGGTCTAAAGAACGCTGCTCAAACTCAGCAACGTTTAGTGGACGCTATATTTGGTCCGAAATATGAGCCACATATTTTTACCTATCTCGATGATATTTTAGTAACATCGGAAGACTTCGAATCGCATATTCGCTTACTTAAGGAAGTAAAAGATAAATTGAAAGAGGCCGGACTGACGATAAATTTGAGCAAATGTGATTTTTTCAAAACTTCTCTAAAGTTTTTAGGCTATATTGTAGGCTCAAATTCCTTGCGTACCGATCCGGATAAAGTAGCAAGCATGGTTAATTATGCGAGACCTACTAATACTACGGAAGTTAAGCGCTTCGTAGGAATGTGTTCATGGTATAGACGTTTTATCGAGAATTTTTCTACCTTGTTGTCACCTATTAATGATCTTTTGAAAGGACGGAAAAAAGGACAATCGATAGATTGGACAAAGGCAGCCGAAGAATCTTTTATAAAGATTAAAGAACTATTGGTTTCAGCTCCCATTTTATCCCAACCAGACTTTTCCCAACAGTTTTATATTTCTAGTGATGCTTCTAATACTGGTTTAGGGGGCGTCCTAACACAGAAAATCAATGGTGAGGAAAGGGTGATAGCGTATGCCAGTAGAACTTTATCAAAGGCTGAACGTAACTATTCGGTTGTTGAAAAAGAATGTTTAGCAGTACTCTTTAACATCGAAAAGTTTCGACCTTACATAGAAGGTGTTCCTTTCACGGTCATAACAGATCATTATAGCTTATTGTGGCTTAATTCTATTAAAAACCCTAGTGGCAAACTAGCGCGTTGGGCGATTAGGCTGAGACAACACACGTTTACTTTAATTCATAGAAAAGGAGTCCACAATGTTATTCCTGACGCTTTGTCAAGAATCCCAGATCATACAGCGGACGAAAGCAGTCTTAATGCACAGTTTGGCGTAAGAATTGATACAGTAGATGTAGATTGCATTGACCCATGGTACGACAATTTACGGCAGCAAATTAAAGAATCTCCTCAAAATTTTCCACAGTGGAAGGTGGAAAATGATTTCGTGTACAAATTTATCCCAAACCAGTTGCCTTTAAAAATTAATGTACCCGAGTGGAAAATACTAGTTCCTAAACCACAGAGAGAGGAAGTTATAGACATGTGTCACACTCCTCCTACTTCTGGTCATTTTGGCTTTTATAAAACTCTTCACAGGGTTCAGGAACAGTATTATTGGCCAAAAATGCGTTTCGACATCGTAAAGTTTGTGAGGACTTGTGAAGTATGTGGAGCGCAGAAATCTCCAAATACACTACCTATGGGACTGATGGAAAAGAGAAAACGGTTAATTACCCTTTTCAAGTCATAGCAGCTGATCTAGTAGGCCCATTCCCACGTTCAAAAAAGGGAAATAAATGGCTTCTCGTGGTTTCTTGCTGGTTTACAAAGTATACCATGCTATTTCCTTTGAAAAGCTCTAAAGCTGGATATATAGAGAGAATTTTGGAAAATAATGTCTTTCTAATCCACGGTGTTCCATCGCTCTTGATATGCGATAACGGTACTCAGTTTACCTCTAAGAGTTTTAAGAGCTTAAGTGAAACTTATGGTTTTAACATCCGTTTTAATCCCGTGTACTCTCCCCAATGTAATTTTGTGGAACGTAATAACCGAACAGTCGGGACCGCTTTAAGAAGTTACGTGGATTCACATGACACTTGGGATAGCAATATTTCCAAAATCCAACAAGCGATAAATACCACGAGACACGAAGTAACAGGGTTCACACCGTCTTTCTTAGTTTACGGCAGACATATACCTCTATCTGGATCATATTATAAAAACTTAGACTTGGATGTCAATGCTGACAGCGAAATAATTCCGGGTAACAGGGGCGCGTACGCCGAAAATTTAAAGGGTTTAAAAGATATTTTCACCGACGTGCGTAGTAGGATACATAAGGCTTATGAGCGGAACAGTAAGTCTTACAACCTTAGAAAAAGGGATTTTTCCTTTAAGATAGGTGATCACGTTTGGCGAAAAAATAAAATTCTTTCCAGTGCAGCTGATAAATTCACATCTAAGTTGGTACCTAAGTATGTGCATTGCGTGATTAGAGAAAAGATTTCGGATTTAGTTTATGGTTTAGTTAATTTAGATGGGACTAAAGTAGGACGATGGCATATTAAAGACTTAAAACCATTCAATGAACCTAACCCTAATGAAAGTTTGTCAGAAAGAAGAATAATTTATATTTACACTATCTTAATTGCTTTAGTTTATTTCTTTTTGATGTTGCTCTGTAGAGGTGACGACCTCGTCTTTTTTGACTGTTATAAAAGTTGAGCTGAGGATAGCTTACTTTTATAGTTTTTGCTAAGGTTTTGGGTATTGGCCATATCCCAAACTTAGGTTGATTGTGTTGATGTTTAGCGTCGACTCAGCTGTTGCGAGCTTGCGAAAGAGTCACACTCAGGATATATCATAAAACTGGTATGTCGGTGGTCGCGGGATATGATTTGCTTATGACCCCAAATAATATCCAGTTCTTGACACTTGGAAGCGAAATTTTGATTAGAGGCAATCCAAGGTGATCTTGAGTTAGGACAAGCGCAAGATGTAGCTCGCGTGGTATGATGTAGAGTCAAAATTTTTATGAGCAATTTCAAAATTTGTTACCCGAGGGGGTGTATTTTTATTACCTTAATGGTATATTTTGGGTGCAATTAAGAGTAAATTGATTTTGGTTTATCCAGTAAGTCTAAGACTTGGATTATTTTGATTTAGATCTTCTTCTGAATTGACAAACTGAGGGTATTTTCTATTTTTTTTCAGGGCCGTTTAAACATTACCTTTGAGTCACAAATTTTTTTTTTTAAATTTTTTTTGCATAGACTCATAGGCGTCTGATGAGTTTTTTCGGTATACTATCGGATTGATAGGAAATTGAAGTTCTGCAGGAGAACTAAAGGCTGATCATTTACAGGAGATGAGAGCAGAGTAAGACAGTCGTTTCACAAAAAAAATGATCAAAATCTGATACCGAGATGAGAACCTTGTCAAGAGAGGCTAAGCGCAGTGAAGGAAGATTCCTAACCGAATTTTTAGATTTCCAAGAGGTAATCTAGAAGTTTGGGCTGACAGAAAACGGTTATGCCTGATACCTGTAGCAGTTTCTTCTAGAGGCTATTGTCTAGGAAGACGATTAACACCATGATCGAATATTTTAGCTGTCAACGATGTTTCTTCTTGTTTCTGATTAGGCTGGAAAAGCTCTTGTCGTCTTCAAAAGTTTTGTTGCATTGCCACCGGAAAATAGAGAAATTTTTGTGTCATGTAGCCTTTTTAAGCTCATTTTCGTTTTTTAAAATTTCGTTAGAAGCTTGGTTAAGTCAACCTTGTAAACCTTTTAGGTTGTATCCCATGAGTTATCTGTTTTTACAGGCTGTGATGCACCGGGTGCTAACAGATGCCGTTACGACGTTTGGCAGGGAGTTAGTCTTCCTGAGGAACAGACTGATTGGAAGGGTAGTCTATGGGGGGCGAACGTTTGACCTTTGGGACCTTTAGAGGTTTTGTTACCAAATGGTTATTTCTATTTGAACCAAAGGAGAGCCTAACTACTGTAGTCGACCTCAGCTCCAATTAGCCTATTAGTGGTGACAGGCTGTTGGCAGTAGTGTATTTCGGAACACCCTATTGATTAATTTTTTTGACTTATGGTGGTGTGGTAGACACCGTTTTAGTTTAGTGGATGCTATAATCTACTCCCTTTTGTTGGTGGACTCCAGGGTCACCAATTCTGTATTTTTTTTTGTCTCCACCTTTCAGTATATCGTGGTGAAGTGTTTGTCTCCTGTTATGTGGGATGGATTGAATGTTTTTCGTTGTTGTTCTAGGGTGAGACCAGTACACGAGGGTTCTTCATGCAACTTGAAGAGGCGCAATGCTGGTTAAGTTTTATTTTCTCTGGGTAGCCACCCTGAAGAATGACGGAGAGCGTTTTTTTTTTTTTTGGCTCATGTTTCTAGGCAGATTTGTCACTTTGGTGCGATATGCCGAAGATTTGATTAGCTTTGCTAAGAGCTTTCACCAAGCTCAGTATGGAGTAATCATCACCTAGAGTTAGGGATTTGAACTCCTGTATATATTCTGTATATATTACTGTACATATTTCTGTATATATTTCGGTGTATGTTGGTTGCCTGAGGGCATGTGCTCAAAATGCGAGATTTTGAGTCGTTTTGCTTATGGACTCCTATATAGGATTATGACTTTAGGGAGGTCCTATTTCGAGACTTGCTGTCTCATATAGTTATGTTGGGAATGTTTCCTTGAATGTTAGTTGCGCGCGGACTAATCATTCTGTTCTTAGTGAACATTGCTTTTTGAAGCAGGATCATTCAGTTTAGTGAATTTTAGCTTTTATAGCTATTCACGGTGTTTAGAGTGAATTTTAGCTTTTATAGCTATTCACTGTGTTAAGAGTGAATTTTAGCTTTTGTAGCTATTCACTGCGCTTATAGTGATTTAGTTAGCTTTTATAGCTGCTCACTATGATCATGGCGAGTTTGTTCTTTTAGAACGCAGACTTTGTGTAGTCGAGGACTATTTACAGAGTGTTTTCTTGGCGAGGAGCCGAGCTTTTTCGGTGGTGATATACCAGAGTGTTTTCTTGGCGAGGAGCCAAGTTTTTTTTCTGGCGATATACCAGAGTGTTTTGTTGGCGATGAGCTGACGTGTTTTTTGGCGATTAACCAGAGCGTTTCCCTGGCGATTTTAGCATGTCTGGATGTCTTAGGACGTCGACATTGCGTTATAGAGTGCGATTATTTTCCGAGTGCGACTAGTAGTGATACTAGATTTAGAATGTTCTCTTAGCGATGAGCTAGAGCATGGATGGCGATTTTTCCCGAGCGTTTGTCTGGATATTTATCCAGATATTTTTTTTACTTTTTTGGCCTAGTGCTAAATGGTCTGACAAGACTTTTTCTTTTTAGTGTAAGTGTTTGCACTAGAATCATTTTTTTTATTTTTTTTTCTTTATTTAAGAATTTTATAAATTTCTTTTGCTGAAATAAAAAATTTTCAGACAATCCTTAAAAGATTTTAAGGGGGGTGTTCATATTTTATTTCAGTTCACTTTTTTTTTGATTTAGACAAGTCTAGATAGTTATTTTTTTGTTTTGGTAACAATAACAGAGCTGATTCTTTTATATAAGAAGACCGCGATTGTTACTTTGAACAGGTATTTCTTATGTTCATGCAAGGATTTTTATTTGCTTTTTGATGTACTTAACCTTAGTGCTTAATTAAGTTAAGTCTAGTTATAAGATTCTTGTGTACATGCAAAAATTTTCATTTGGTTGTCATTGTACTTAATATTAGTGCTTAATAGAATTAAGTCTAGTAGTAAGGACCGAAGTTTGTAATTTTGTTTTAAGTTCTGACCTTAGTATTAAGTGATAGTGTACCACTTTGTACCTTCAGTAGCCTTAGTTTAATAGACTAGTGTGGTCTATTTCTTTTTGGAAGGGGGTAAATGTAACATTCATTTTTTCCTGGATTTTAAGACCATGCAATGTTACTGATTTTTCACTTCAAATTGTATTTATTTTTATTTTAAAATATCGACCGGTATATTAAACAAAAGTTTCAGGACATTCTGTATATACTGTGTGGTGCGGGTTGCTGATCGAACCTACCGCCAGGCCGCGATTGGCGAAATGTTTGACCCGGAGTTTTGATTGGAGCGTCCGGATATTACCGGCAAAAATCGCACGATTATTTAAGGGCCTGAGAAACTACCAGAAGGGCTTTTTTCGATCGAGCCGCAGACCAGGCAGTACCGTCTAGCCGAGGGGCTATTTTCCATCTAGCCGAAGTAGGCTAATTTTCTTCAGAAGCCGCTAAGTAAAAGTACCAGTTTCGACCATAAAAGCTGTAGTGAGCTTTCTAAGTGTTAAGAAAAAGTGTGAAATCGGGCGAAGTCCATCACAGCAGGACTGAAAAACAGTAAGTCAACAAAACTCCCTCCCATAGACTTATTTAAGAGCAGTGCATTAACAGCAATGAATAACAGACAAAAAAGTGAAGTGTAAAACACGATGTCTCGCCTTCGGGGGTTGTAAAAGTTTAAAGTTTAAATGTAACAACTACTATTTAGGCTAGAATTTTTTGGTATAACTGTAAAGGTTAGAACTTTTTATTTTCATTTTAAAAATATGAATAAATTCTTTTTTTGTTGATTAAAGCTAGTGTCTCCCTGAATATTTATTTCTCTTTTCAGGATCAGTTGTACTAGACTAATTATTTTTAGTAATATCCATAAAACACTTCAGTTTTTTCTCATTTTTCTTAGCTGAAGTTAAATCCTTTCTATTTTAAAATGAGTGGTGCCCAAAAAAAAAGTCGTACAACTGAGGTTTCTTTAAAAATAGAATTAAATTCCAAAAAGACGTACAAAAATTATCTCTTACCCATATCTCTCCACCAAGGAAAACTGAGCTAGTATTTCTTTAATTTCTTTAGTTCTTTTAAAATCAGGTTTCACTCAATTCATTATCAGAAATTAAAGCGGGGCTGCAAGAAAATTGTGCTCAAGCTTGGGGCGTCCAGTATTTAAAAATGTTACAAAATGACGCAGTCTACATGGGGCGAAAAATAAAGCAAAATTAGCACACCTTACAAAATTGCGCTCAAGCGTGGGACAAACAACTTCTCACAGGGTACGGAAAAAGATGCCTCAAACTGAGGACAGTTTAGCATGTCATAAAAGGACGTCACAATATATATATATATATATATATATATATATATATATATATATATATATATATATATATATATATATATATATATATATATATATATATATATATATATATATATATATATATATATATATATATTGATTTTTCCATCAAAATTTTTAATTTTTCTTTTGAATTTCACGCCAAAAAAATAAATAAAAAAAATCAGGTTAGAGCACTAACTATTATCTACTACCTCGTCAAATTTCGAGTCAAACGGCCAAAAGCTGTAGGAGTACGAGACAAATAAAAAAAAAAAAACACATTTTGAGGTTATGACTAACAGGAGTGAGTTAGAGGTCTGAAAATTTCAGAATAGGCGTTTCTCAACAATATCGACAAGAAGTATATACTTACATTGCATTTGTTTTAAGGGCAGATTTTAGTACCTAATCCGGCTAGACCCTTTAAAAATAAGAATGTCAAATTGTGAAGACATCAACCACTAGCAAATTATGTTAAATGTAGCAAAAATAACGTCATTAATTGGAATAGAAGATAGAAATTCTCACAACAAAAGGTTGATCATAATAACCAGATTCAAGAAAGGAGTCTAACAGTTAGGTTCATTCTAGTTGGAATCTAAAACCTATAGATGACTATTCCCTTTTGGGGTTTTGCCAGCCTATATCTTCTGAATGTTTTGTTTTTGCTGCAGAAGAAGGCTGTCCGCCTCATCACTGGTACCCATCAGAGGGAATCCTGTAGAGCTATATTTCTCTCGCACGGAATTCGGAACCTCACTTTCGTCTTGGAGACCGCTTCGTTGATATAAGAATAACTTAAGTATTCAGCGAGTACCAGCGAGAGGCACACAACGGGCTGAGGATCTGCCTTTGCCTGTTCCAGTTAGGGCACTCACGAGGCACTCATTAATATACGAGGGCAGAAGATTTTTTAACCACTTGCCAACTCACACCAAGATTGCTAACTCACTTAGAGTGTTTCGAAAGTGTCTTAAAAAATTATTAATTAACAAATCATATTATGATCTGAGTGAGTTTTATGCTGACTCGCTCGCATGGTCCCCTCTATCTGTCGTTGGCTTTCATTCCGTTTGATCATGAAGCATCTGTGCTGTGTTGACTTGTGTGTTCCTTTTCCCTTGCTAATGACAACTACGTATTATTGTTTTAGTTTCATATACTAGTATTAATTTTATTTTCACTGGAACTAGTTCTGTGTTAACTAGGTATCTTGCTGTTTGTGTACTTTACATTTGATGTTGCGGGTTCTACATTTTAGCTGAATACGTGTTATATTTCGTTTTCAGGTTTCCTTATTATTTGAGTAGATTTAATTTGTTTTATGTTCCATTTTTTGTATTATAACTATGTTGTTTTTATATTCCCTAGATTTAATATGCTTTGTCAAAAAAAAAACCATTGATTTGTTACGACAATAAAGTATTTTTTTTGATTTGATTTTTCTCTTGTATTTGACAATGTAATATTTTCTACTGTAAATATAATCAAATGAAGTTTTAATAAAAAAACTTACAAAAAAAATCGAAAATAGAAAGAAAATAAACCATTATTAGAATTTGGGCACAAAATTTCCTTTGTATTGGTTTAAACAGAAATGAAATTTTAGGCTTTGTGTATATTATCGTAACTTTAGTTGACTTACTGGTGCTCTTATCAAATTGAACCCCTAATTGTCAAATCGGACAAGTTTCAAACTTAGACCTTTTAAGCAAATCATGCAGTAAAATTTTAAGTACTAATTAAAGAATGAGAAATAATTCAAGTTTTTTTTATTCCAAAGTTTCGAGCACGGAAGTAACTTCAGAGAAGTAAGTTATCAAGAAGTACTGCACTGACTTAGCCATTACTTAATGGAGATCCATAATAACTAGGAACGAAAATTTAAGCAACTATTTAAGATCACCACTTATGTTTATTGTATTAGAGCTGACAATTGTTTCGACACCCTGTGTCTTCTTCTTATTGGATCGTTCGCATAGTGAGTTGAGCGGAAAGTACCACTTACGCACAAAAAATTGCTCCGTCAAATTACCTATGCCCTAAAGGAGTACTATGCACACTTGGAAATATTTTTTTTTTGATAATTGCAATCTCGCTGAATCAAATATATTAAGATCAATGGATTCCCATTGATCTCAATATATCATGATTAGAAATATTTTTTTGTTTTTGCAAGAAAATGATATTTGCTTTGTTTTTTACAAGACGTTTCGTTTCACCCGCGTATTTCAATTTCTAGAAAATAAAAATAATCAAAGAAATAGGAAAATAACAAAAGGCAAAGGACAAAAAAATGCAAAGAAAATTAAAAACCTTTTAGAACATAATAAAAGCTTAAAAGTTTTGAGATGTAAGATGTAAATTAACTACAAAGTATGTTACAAGTTGCCTGATTATGAAGGCTAAATTAATTAACAATATTCACCATAATACATAGAACTTACAAAAAAATAATAACAGATGCAAAAAAGAATTACTATGAAAATAAAATATCCAATGCAACTAATAAATCAAGAGCAGCCTGGGAGGTGATTAACCTTCACCTTAAAAAACGTCAGAATAATAAAACTATTCCTAATTTAAAGGATGCAAATGGTAAAATATGTAATGACTCCCTAACAGTAGCGAACTTATTTAATAATTTTTTTGTTGAGACGGGAACAAGTAATAACTGTAAGCTCGTTTATAAAAACAAATCCATTGGCAATAGTATATTTCTACGAAATCTTAATGAAGACGATCTCTTACGGGTCGTTATGTCGCTTGGGGCAGAGAAATCACAGGGAGTTGATGAAATTCCTGGTTTCTTAATTAAACAATGCTTCAAAGTTACAACAGCCTCTTCTGTACTTGGTGAATTTTTCACTGCAGTCGGGTAGTTTTCCGACGAAGCTTAAAAAGTCGAAAATAACACCAGTCTATAAAGATATGGGTGATCGCCACGACTTATCAAGCTACAGACCAGTGGCTGTACAAAACCAATTAAGTAGGATTTTTGAAAAATCATTTCAAACTAGATTATCAACTTATCTTTTTAAAGATAATAAAATATTATCTAGCTCACAGCATGGATTTGTCCCCAATAGAAGTACCGAATCTGCACTTTTTGACACTGTAAATATGATTCTGAATTCCTTGGATGAAAAATGCGAAACAGTGCGAGCTTTTTTTGACTATAGTCGCGCTTTTGACCTGGTCGACCATAATATTTTATTTCATAAACTTGAGAAAGTTGGAATAAGGGGAGTGGCCTTAGAATGGGTAAAATCTTACCTATCTAATAGAGAGCAAATAGTAAAGTTGTCAGATGGTACAAAATCTAGGGAGATCATAAATACTAGGGGACTTCCCCAGGGGAGTCTTCTATCTCCAATTTTCTTCATTATAATGAACAATGATCTTCCATCAACAGCAAACAGTAATTTAAATAGTAACGTCTGTCCCGTACTGTACGCGGACGACTCTAACTTCATTGTAAGTTTTAAAAAAGGGGAAATTCAATCTGCCACACAGAGAATTGTTAATGGAGTCTGCCAGTGGTCATATAACAATGATTTAAAATTAAATTTCACTAAATCCAAAATAGTACAGTTTATCCCTCAGCCCGTAACCCTGTATGAGAGCTTACTTATTCGATTTCCAAATAAATTGTCTTTAGCTCAAATAGACTAAATAAACTTTCTAGGAGTAAAATTAGACTACAAACTAACATGGGAAGCACATATATTAGAAATTTCTAAAAAAATAAATTCATTAGCATATCTCTTTAGACAACTGAGACCAATAGTCAAAGACACTACACTTCTTACTTTATACTATGGCCAAGTTTATTCTAGACTATCTTACGGAATTCTATGATGGGGTAATGCTGTACATATTCAACAGTTATTTGTTTGTCAAAAAAATATACTAAAAATTATGGCTAAAGCCCCACCAAGGACATCTTGTAGGAATCTATTCATTAATTATAATATTTTGACTTGCTATGGAATATATATTTTTTTGCAGCGCTGTGTATGTTAAAAGATATATTGAAAAATTCACGGTCCGTAGTAATATTCATTCTTACAACATTCGGCAAGCAGACGGACTTCACAAGCCCCTATGTAGGTTGTCAGCTACTAATAATGGTCCGCAATGTATGTTGATTCGGATATATAATAAACTTCCAAAAAAAATAACGGGAATCTCATCTCTAAGTAAATTTAAATCAGAGTTAAGACGATACTTGGTACCTAGAGCACATTACTCATTGAATGAGTTCTTTATATAGGTTAAGATTGTTGGTACCCAGATGTGAATAATGTAATGATTATTATTTCTTTTTTTCTTTTATATGTTTATATGTTAAATGTATTTTTAATTATTTTTGACGTATTCTATACTATGTCTTTGTACTATATTGTGCATCTGCATCAGTCAAAAAGGGAAATAAATCTTTATTTATTTATTTACTTATTTACATAGAACAAGCTCAATAAAGGAGACCCACCCCCATCCAATTTGTCGTTGAGTAATAAACCTGAGGATTTTTTCTGGTTAATCTCTATTTATATTAGTTATAGGATGAAAAATAACATATCTTTACTATGCTAAACATTTAACAGATTAAAATCATACTTTCAATGAAGATTTGCATGCATATATATTGCACAATGAAAAAAAAGGGAAATTATTGAATTGTTTAGAGCAGGTAGAGACCTGAACTGACTTGAACTAACCTGAGCTAACCTAAACTATCTTGAGAAAAAAGAAACGGTTTGACATCGGAACGATCATACATTAGTGGCTACTTTCACAATATAAATTGCGAATTTAACCAATGAGCAAATGATATTTGCGAAATAACTCCTAACGATTCTGGATGGTTCCATATGCTTTTCCAATTATCGTGTACTTAAAATGATGTCTAGACAATGAAACAATCGCCACAAACTGTTGATGTGTTTGTTTAACCTTGTAAAATAGATGCGTGATTTTTTTTTAGTCCGTGCTTGTCTGTTTTTCCATTCCTTGTACAAAGTAGGAATCATGTTAAAAACACGTATATAAATAAATTTATTTTCTTTGTAACATTTTTATCTCTTTGTCAATAATCCTTCCATTATTCGACGACGACGTTGTTTGCTCTACATCACGCAACAAAGGAATTGAATGCTCATCCTGTTTCAAAAATGACAAGCATGATAAAAAGTTTCAATTCTTCTTTATAAACTAGCAAAGTTTAGTCAAACAAAACTGCACGAAATCTTGCGAAAGAGGTACTAAGTACAGGGATAAAAATGTTTATTTAAGTATGTATAAAAGAGGTTTTATCCCCGTCAAGTTTTGTATGTTTTGTCTCTTTATACTAAATTTATTGATATTACGGCGACTACCTTTTAAGTTTTTATAAACGACCACTAGATGGTGCTATTGAGAGGTGACATTACCATCGTTGTAAAATTAGACAATTGTTGTTGTTAAAACAGTGGCACCTCAGAACAGTTTAGTGAACAAATGGAAATTTCACGTGAAAGTTTTTGCTGGATGATTTTTTTTACGATTTTACTAAAGGCCTAACTTAATAGCAATGTCACGAATCGCTTCGTTGAACTTTTGGTAATGAATTACCATCAGAAAAGTGAGTCATAGTGAGACATAGATGCTGTGCGCAACATGATTAAAGAGGATCAGCATGTGGCTTACCGTGAGATAGAGGCCTCCTTACGCACATCGAAGACTGCAGTACATTCAATTTTGCATGAACATTTAGCTTTGAAAAAGATCTGTCCCCGATGGATTCCGCATAATTTGACCCAAACTCAAAAATAGGTTCCCGTCAATTGGTGTAAGGAAATGGTCAAAAAATTCGACCGAAGACATGTAAAATCCGTATACAATATCGTAACAGGAAACGAAACTTGCATATATTCGTACGAGGCGGAAACAAGCAACAATCAACTGTTTGAGTGTCCCAAGATGGACCAAATCCAGCAAAAACGGTTCGTTCGCGAAGCACTTCCAAAAAAATGACCGCTTGTTTCTTTGGTAATACCGGACATGTTGCAGCCATTGCTTTAGAGAATCGAATAACAGTTAATGCTGAATGGTAAACAACAATTTGTATGCCAGAAGTCATCGATGAAATCAGGAAAAACAACCGAAAAAGTGATGCTATATTTCTCGGAATCGATCATAACAGCCGGTCACTATTTTGGTTGTTAAGATAGCTCAGAATAGACGCATTTGTCCTATGAACTGTCTAGGAAATTCTGAGCATCCGCCTGTGGCATGTAGTTTCGAAAGCCTCTATTTTCTACGACATGCTGCATTAATACTTCATGTTTCGGCTCCGTATGTGGCTATAGGGAAAATTAGTGAATTAACAAGCCTTTTTTTAGTCATTTTATTTATTTTGTGGTCTTTCGATACTTCTGCAAGCAAAGTATGGAAAGCATTGTACCGACTGCCAAACGGTAGTTTGTCGATAAAAATGATAACAACCTCAAACATCGGAGTTAAACGTGTAGCCAGTGGAAAGGGGAATCCGGTATCGTCACACTAAATTGGAAATCCCAGTCCCTCGATGCAAATCCAATCGAGAACGTGCGCTAAAAACTCAGCCCCCAGTCCAGACTCCATCCCTCTGCCTACAGCATACATCTTAACGAGAATATGATGACTCTTCTTCTGGAATTTTACAATCACCTTTGATTGGACGCTGAATTCCCTAAATCTCCTATCCATAAGAGGGGCAAACCCTGATCCTCCTTAGAAAGCTACAGATCCATCATTCTGACAAACCACCTCTGCAAGATCATGGAAAGAATGGTCCATCAATGCTTAACCTGGCATTTGGAATCCAGTAACCTTTTACCAAACCGATTGTTTGGTTTTAGAAGGGGCAGATCATCCATGGATCGATCATCTTTCTTCTCTGGGTACGGAAATCAAACCAGTTATCGATATAACACAACATACGAGTCTGGTATCCCCTGATCTTCACAAAGCGTTTGACTCATTAGACAACTCCATAATTTTAAACCAAATGAAGAATTTGAACTTTACGGGAGCACTTCCTAAATTTATAAAAAAAATTTATCTCTTAGAACTTTTCAAGTAAGGTCGAACACACTATCCAATACTGGTCGACTAACCTTAGGCGTCCCTCAGGGATCGGTATTAAGCCTAACCTTATTTAATATAGCAATGTCACCATTAACCAAAACTCTTCAACCTTCCATAAAATTCAAACTATTCGCCGATGACATAATCATCTACAATATGAATACATCCTCCAATAAGAATACCAACATTCTTCAGGCTTCAAACTCAGCTTTGAACAACTGGAAGCTAATGGTTTACTCTTTCTCTTTCTCCACCCAAGTCAAGCATCACTCATTTTTGCAAAGTAAGGAGTTGCCCAAAGATCAACCCACTGAACGTCCACAATAAACCCATCCCAATGTCCTCGTCCACTAAAATCTTAGGCTTAACTTTTGATAATAAATTACACTGGTCTACTGATATCAAACAACTTAAGACCAGTACAAACAAAGACATAATTATTCTCAGAGCTATTATCGGCACGAAATGGAGTGCTGACTTTCCTTCACTGAGAAATATTTACAAATCTCTGATGGTCTCCGAACTCAGATATGGAGATTTCATTTATGATTCCGCCAGCCCTAGCACTAAGAGACCCCTGAACACAATCTAAAATAATACACTGAGAATAATAACAGGAACCTTCAGAACAACTCCAATTCCCAGCTTCCAATACCTAGCCTCCATCCCTCCTTTGTACCTAGAGAGACAACTTTCCATAATGAAATATTATACTTCTTTCATACAAAGAGAACATTTAAAAGTATCTCTAAATTTAACCAATGTGCATCAATCCAATCTAACATTCCCACCCAAGTTCATCCCTGGCGGAATCAATAAATACCTCACATTATATAATCTCTCACCTCCCATTTTCAACTATCTGTTTTTGGCACTCTCATGGCTCTCTACAAACCCACCAGTTGATTTTCTCTCTTCACGTCCCAAATATAAAAAACCTCAGTTAAACTGAAATAAAACAAATTTTTCTGGAAAGATTACACTCTCACTACCCCAACTTCACTATTATTTATACGGACGGCTCTAAAACTGAAAATGGAGTTGGAGCTGCTATAGTTCTCAAAAATGTCTCAAAATCCTTCACACTCCCCAAACTTGCCATTACAAACAGCAAAGGAAGTAAATTCCTGATTGTTTCCGACTCATTAAGTGCATTAAAGTCCTTATCCTCTAACAACTCCAATCAATCATTTCTAAGACAGCTCTTGGATATTCAGCACATAGCCAAAATAAGAAATAAAAAAATTGCATACATGTTGATTCCAGGACACAGCGGCATAAAGGGCAATGACAAAGGTGACCAAGAAGCCAAAAGAACCACAACTAATAGCTTCCCAACAACTGAAGAAAACCATCCTAAAGACTCGAGTAGGATTTAGAAGACGATAGAAACAAACTTTGGGAAATCAAATCAATTGTATACCCCCCACTCCACTATCAGAATTTAATTAGATTTGAAAACGTCAAATTCAGAAGATTAGGCGCAGGATATTCATTTCACACCCACTCTTATCTGCTAAAGGGTGAACCCTCTCCGATTCGCCCAATTTGTAGCTCCCCCCTTATCCATTGAGTACATCTTTGAAGATGAACACTCGACCAATATTAGATTAAAACAAAACTTTCCCTCTACTCTCACAAACCTAATCAACTCTTTTTCGATCGAACAAAGAGAACGTATTCAACTATCTCAAAGAATTAGAAATCAGAATATAATCATGAAAACAAAAATAAACTCTTGGCGCCAAATGACCAAAGATGTCGACGCGCCCAATCACGCTAAAATCATCATCATCATCACTAGATTGGAAATCCCAGTCCCCCGAGCAAACCCAATCGAGAACGTATGCTTATACATCAAGCAGAAGCTACACAGTGAATCAGCTGTCACGGCAAATTCGAGCAATTTGGAAATCTTTTTCGTAAGAATACGAGCAAAATCTTGTCAAAAGTATGTCCCGAAGATGCAAGACGATCATGGATGCTGATGGGGACTGGGCAAACTACTAAATCATGAGCATTTTAATGGGAATTCTTTACTGTCGAATGACATAAAAAACTTTTAAATAAATATATTTTGTAATGAACAAAAAACAATACGTTCTTATTTGACCGACCGTAACTAACAGCCGAATCCGTCGAAATGAAGTAATAAGGTTACATATTGAACTACTGATCTGTCCTCAAACAAACATGGAGCGTACCTTCTGCCATAAGAGAACAAAAAATTTTCTTATCTGCGTCCTTTAGCCTTCATTTTTAGTTACACTTCATCATTCACTTCCATTGACACTACCCATATAACTAAAAATAGACAAATATAAACGGATTTTTACAGAATAACCCTCCAAAAATGTTCATTTGTTCAAAAGTAGCGTAAGTATAAAAACTGTTGATGGAAATCCGTAGCGCGAGGAAACAAGGTTAGTTTTCCTATGTCACGTAAAATATAATACAGGTAAATTTAAGAGGCACGTGATTGCATCATGACGTAATTTGTAGGAAACTTCATGCAAATGTGATTTAAGCAGAGTGTCAGCTCGCTAAGATTTAGTGAAGGACCAAAATGCAGTTTATTAAGTCGATAAAAGTGATGCTGCTTAAAATGGCTGAATAAATTTGCTGAACAGTCGCTATAGTAGATTATCAAAATAGCTTTAGTACTTCAGTTTACGTTAAATAAAAGTGTACAAAAAGTTAAAATGACTTTTGTGTGGTCTATGCTGTCGTGGCGAAATATTCAAACTTGTTCAGCAAATCTTGCAATTTAAAAAGATCCATAAGAGAACATATATAAAAAGCAGTGCGATTTTTGTAGACAAGAGAAAAGAAGTTTTGAATCAAAGTAAGAGAGCGGTTTCAGAAAAAGAGAAACAAGATTAGTGATGGAGGTGTAAGCCAGACGAGAATGAAGAGCCTCGATAATAATTTAACACTGACTATTGTAACCAATTACACCGAAGTGGTTAATAGGCCTAAGTTTTCTCGGGGTAGATCCATGATCTCAGTAACGAGAACTTTCGTTTGATACTGTTAAACCACTACTTCATATGCAATTGTTGCACTGTTATAGGTGGTAAAAAGTCTTGATAAAAACGGGTTTTCACAGTTCTTACGCTTTTTTTTTTTTTTTTGAAAATAAATAAAAATAATTTGGAACTCACTAAAAGGAAAACGGACCAAAAGTTACGAATGAAACAACCAGCATGGTTGACAGCCTATTTTATTCTCCAGTAAAATTTTAGTCTAAATAGTGTGAAGTGGCCAAGATTTAATTCAGGATGACCCAAGGTCAGGGAGATCAATTTACACAAGAAGTCAAAAAAAAAACCATCAAGCTAGCTAAGAATTTGTTGCTGTTAGATCTAGGGATGAAGATTCCAGTGCTTTCTAAAGAAGCCCGAATATCTAAAATTACAGTTTTCGAGATTATGCATGAATATTTATGAACAAGAAACTTTTCAAGAATGTTTGTCCACAATGGGTTCGTAAGAGCTCTCCACCTCCAAAGAAGGTCAGAGCTCAATCGTTTTTAGAAAGTTAAGTTTTTTTGGACTGCAAAGGAGTCTTGCTTAGTGAATATAGGAAAAAAGGATCCTTGATTAATCGAGATGTTTACGGAAGGACGATCAAAAACATGAAGCAGAGCATTGGAGAAAAATGTCAGTATTCTAAAACTTCCACCATATAGCCCTGATCCGTCGCCCCGCAACTTTTTACTCTCAATATACTAGGTCTTTTATTATTTTCACTACATACAGCCGATTACGTTGCCCTAGAAGATCTTTTCAAACAACTTCCATGGACAAGTAAGGTTTATAAATATAGGAGTAGAGCAACTCAATCATTTGCGATTCGCGGATGATATTGTGCTTATATCTAACAACAAAGAAGAATTGGAGGAAATGCTGAACGAACTTAACAAGTCCAGAGAGATTGGCCTGAAGATAAACATCGCCAAAACCATGTTCATGACAACTTACGACTGCGATAAAGAAGCAGTACTGAACACAGAAAACGGGCAAATCACAAGAACGAATTCATACGTATATCCTGGACAAAAAATAGTAATATCCAAACTTGAAAGCGGATTTATTAAGAAGAATATCATTGGCTTGGTCGGCGTTTGGCAGATTGAGAAACATTTTCCTTTCCAATGTCCCAAATATACTAAGCTAACAGGGCCCGCGGCTCCGCTCGCGTGGATTTGATTCACTACTATCTTCACTGCTTATTCCTTATGTTACCCTACGTAATAAAAATATCTCCCATTATTTCCCCTTATCTCCCAATATTTCTCCTTATCACCCATTATCTCTACATAATTTCCATTATCTAGGCTTATCTCTGCTCATCTCCCATTACTTCTCCTTATCTCCCATTATTTTTAATTATCTCCCATTATCTCACCTTATCTCCCATTATCTAGGCTTATCTCGGCTTATGTCGCAATATATCTCCTTATCTCCCATTATTTCCCTTATCTCCCATTATCTCACCATAACTCCCATTATCTAGACTTATCTCTGCTTATCTCCCATTATTTCTCCTTATCTCCCATTATCTCACCTTATCTTCCATTATCGAGGCTTATCTCGATTTATCTCCCATTATTTCTTCTTATCTCCCATTATTTCTCCTTATCTCCCATTATCTCACATTATCTCTCATTATCTAGGCTTATATCGAATTATATAGAACATATGCATAAATTTATAAAAACACGTAAATCGGATAAGTGGTTCTCAAGTGATAAGTGCACTAACGGACAGACAGACAGACAGACAGACAGAGAGACGTTGCATTTTATATATATTATAGATGTAATAAAATATATGTCTATAACCTGGTCTGAGAACATATGTATGAATTTAAAAAATCAGATAAATCGGATAAGTGGTTCTCGAGGGATAAGCGCACTAACGGACAGACAGACAGACAAAGAGACGTTGCATTTTATATATATTATAGATATAGATTATTATTATATAACCTGGCCAAAGAATGTATATATGAATTTAAAAAAAGACACGTAAATCGGATAAGTGGTTCTCGCGTGATAAACGCACTAATGGACAGACAGACAGAGATACATTGCATTTTATATATATATTATAGATTATAGATTATAAATATTCTCTGCTACATAATACTGTTCCATATTTAATGGTTTAGGCTGTGTATTGCAAGGGAACGTGCTAGCGGTAAACTTTTTTCCGACTTCATTCACTATTTTGCGTCACTGCTCACTCCTTATGCTACCTATCGCAATAAAATATAGCCTATAACCTGGCCAGAGAACATATGCATGTTTAAAAAAAAAAGTACGTAAATCGGATCAGTGGTTCTCCAGTGATAAGCGCACTAACGGACAGACAGACAGACAAACAAACAGACAGAGAGACGTTGCATCTTATATATATTATAGAAGCGAACACATTTGATCAATGCGTGTAGCCAGTATTGACATACGGGATGGAAACGTGGACTTTGAATCAAAAAATTATAAATCGCCTACAAGTAGCTGAATGAGCGATGGAAAGGAGGAAGTTGGGAATATCGTTGAAGGATAAGCTGACTAGTGAAGAAACTTGAAGAAGGTCCAAGACAACTGATGTAGCTGAGAGGGTAAGCAGATTGAAGTGGAGCTGGGCGGGTCATATCGCCAGACTCTCTGATAATCGATGGACCCATAAAGTAATCAACTGGAGAATAAGAAGAGAAGTAGAGGACGCCTGCAAACCCGATGGTCTGACGACATCACAAGACTAATGGGATACAACTGAATAAACAAGGCCCAAAACTGAAGGAGATGGAGACTTATGTCCGACAATGGACGGCATAGCTGATGATGATGATGATGACATAAAGAGAAACGAAAAAAATCGTAGAATCACCAAAGATGAAAAGCTGTATCTAATCAATCCTATTAAGACTGAATGGCTTCTTGAATCTTATAACCCGAACATAAATGCATTAAAATTTAAAGACCCAAATGCAATACTCTATAAGCCGAGAATAACGGTTGTATCGAAGTAAAAAGATTTTTAATTAAATCCCCGGCCGTCTGAATTCTCGATGTTATCTAAATTAAATCTAAATTGAAAGTGTTACGCGAATGTTAGCAAAAGAAATCTAAAATGGAAAGTAAGTTTTCGTAGAAAATTCGATTGCCGTCGGGTATCCGGGCAGGGGATTATTGTTTCATTGAGAATTTAAAGTTTCCTCCTTTTTTTGTTTTCAGCAATTTTAATGGGTACTCGGTGAGTTTTGTTTTAGTTAAACTTGTTAGTTCAAGATAGGGTTTGAGATTCTGAAAATAAAATTTGGAAAAAAGTGTTAAAAGTTTCGTGTTATCTTAAGTACAGTCGATGAACATGTACTCCCAGAGAAGAACCTATTACGAATTTTTTGCTTTTATGATATTCTGTACATAAGATAACTGAAAGTTTTGTGTTAAGAAAATAATTTTATACATCTTAGTTGGGAATGTGGAATCTTTGTACAATGATACTACTCAGTATATATCACCACTACACCAAACATTTTATTTTTGCACTCGACGCGCGTTTCGCTAACCATGTTAGCTTCATCAGGAGCGATGATTGACTCAATCTCAATCATCGCTCCTGATGAAGCTAACATGGTTAGCGAAACGCGCGTCGAGTGCAAAAATAAAATGTTTGGTGTAGTGGTGATATATACTGAGTAGTAATTTTATACATGTTAAATAGTGTATTTTAATAGTAAGTAAGAAATCTTCGAACAAGGATACCTCCAAGATAGGCATGAAAACTCCTTACCGATTTAGGCAATCAGCTGATTGTTATTTTATTATCTTTTTTTTTTTATGGGTCTAGCACACGTGCTACAGGGAAGTCTCTAAAGCGCTACAGGAGTGACACGTGTGCAGAGAAAGCGATTCACGTTGTTCTTAAATCGCTGTAAATTGTACTCGATGGGAATCACAGTCCTGGGCAAATTATTCCAAAGGGATGATGTTCTCCATATAAATGACTGCTTGAAAAGCGTTGTACGAGGAGCAACAATCTGAACCTCATTCGGATGTGAAGTATTAGCGTGACGTGTACTTCTAACATGCACCGCTCTGGGAGGAATTAAGCGGGCCACATCCTTCGAACACTTTCCATGAAAATACTTGTAGAATAGGCTCTCTGAATAGAATCCAACAAATGCAGTGTATGTTTGGGAGCGGAGCCCCAAACATGGGAGCAGTATTCCATAGTTGGTCGAATTTGAGCTTTGTAAAGAATTAACAGTTGTTGTGAAGTGTAAAGCTTTCTGGTTCGAAATAATATTCTCAACTTCTCAGAAGCTCTCCTTGCTATGCCTGCAACATGTTCATGCCAGGATATATTTGCTCCCAAATTTACGCCCAACAATTTGAGTGACGATGTTAGGGGAATGGAGTGCCCCGACATAACTATGTCGGGTTCAGCAACGTTAACTTTTTTAGAAAAAAACAGCCGCCTGGGTTTTTGTAGAGTTAAATTCCACTTGGTTACTGTCACCCCAAGATAGAATTTCCTCCAGGTCTTTGTTAAGTTGCATGACTTCCTGCTGTCTGCGGATATTCGTCTGAGTAGCCGATGTACGAGCGTTCAAAGTGAATGAAGAGATAAGTGTACTGTCATCTGCAAAGCTGTAGATTGGATTCTGGGTCTTTTCCAGCAGATCGTTAATATAAATGAGAAAGATAGTAGAAGACAGTATGGAGCCTTGGGGTACACCGGCGTTATTCATCAATAACATGCTAAGCGCAAGTCGGACTTATGCAATTAATGTTCCGTACGCTGATTGTATTTAAAATAAAAACTTTTGTTACGGAGGTATAAAATGATCAATGACTTTACAAAACACACCCCAAATGCCTCAAAAGTTTTTTCAGATCTTTACTGAAAACTGATGACCATCAAATTCTTGTTTTTTTTTTATATACCAGCTAAATTATTAAAGGTGATAATTTTCGTTCAAGCTACACCCTGTGGAGAATTTTCCAGAATTTATTCAAAATTTTTTGATCAGTACTTTTCGAGACAAGGGGAGGGGACACAGAAGAAAAATGTCCCGAAAAGCTGGCCAAAATATGAAGGTATTATTCAATTTCGACAAAACTCGGCATATCAGGGTTCTTGGGACCGCTAATCGCGAATATGAAGTTCAAATTTCAAAAAACAAAATGGCGGCTCCAAAATGGCATACTATTTTTGGAATAACGTGAGCTATTTTTATGAAACTCTGTACACGTGGGTTTTTGGAGTTGCTGCTTACTAATGTGAAGTTCAAATTTCACAACACAAAACGGTTTCAAAATGGCTGATTATTTTTGGGAAAACGTGAGTTATTTTTATGAAACCCTGTTACATGGGTTCTTGGGGTCGTTGATTACGAATATGAAGTTTAAATTTCAAAAAAACAAAATGGCGGCTCCAAAATGGCATACTATTTTTGGAATAACGTGAGCTATTTTTATGAAACTCTGTACACGTGGGTTTTTGGAGTTGCTGCTTACTAATGTGAAGTTCAAATTTCACAAAACAAAACGGTTTCAAAATGGCTGATTATTTTTGGGAAAACGTGAGTTATTTTTATGAAACCCTGTTACATGGGTTCTTGGGGTCGCTGATTACGAATATGAAGTTTAAATTTCAAAAAACAAAATGGCGGCTCCAAAATAGCGGACTATTTTTGGAAAAATGTGAGTTATTTTTATGAAACTCTGTATACGTGGATTCTTGGGGTCGCTGATTATGAATATGAAGTTCAAATTTAAAAAAACAAAATGGCGGCTCCAAAATGGCGAATCGTCCCAACCCAATAAAAGACACCCTGAGCTATTCATTCCTGTTGGTTCCGTGTTTTCCGTTTCATACTTATTTTTTAACGGCATAGAAATGTTGAGTCAATCATCAAACTTTGCGAAGAATTGCGTTTGGATTCTGTGGACTTCTTGCTATTTATTTCGGAATTCTTTCATCAATCTGACAATCGGTTTCTTCAAATTTTCTGACAAAATATATGTATGCGAAGTTTTTTTTATCAGTTCCGCTTCAATAGTGACAATAATTACATTTATGTTATCATGTAATTGGTTTTTGACAAGTAGGAAACGATCTTTTCTTTCATTTTGTAACATTCTGTAAAAATTAAAAAATGCATACATTTTAGTTGTATATTTTCCATTAATTTTGAGTAATTATTGTAAATCTACAATATATATAAAATGCAACGTCTCTCTGTCTGTCTGTCTGTCCGTTAGTGCGGTTATCACTGGAGAACCACTCGTCCGATTTACGTGCTTTTTTTTTTAAACATACATATGTTCTCTGGCCGGGTTATAGGCTATATTTTATTACGTTAAGTAACATGAGGAATAAGCAGTGACGATAATACTGAATCAAATCGGAAAAAAGTTTGCCGCTAGCGCGTTCTCTTGCAATACACTGCCTAAACCACTAAATATGGAACAATATCATGTAACAAAGAATATAATATATATATAAAATGCAACGTCTCTCCGTCTGTCTGTCAGTCTGTTAGTGTGTTTATCACTCGGGAACCACTTATCCGATTTTTATGTGTATTTTTTTAATTGATACATTCGTTCTCTGGCCAGGTTATCTATAATCTCCTATCTATAATATATATAAAATGCAACGTCTCTCTGTCTGTCTGTCTGCCTGTCTCTCTGCCTGTCTGTCTGTCTGTTAGTGCGTCTATCACTGGAGAACCACTTATCCGATTTACGTGCTTTTTTTTAAAACATACATATGTTCTCTGGCCATGTTATAGGATATATTTTATTGCATTAGGTAACATAAAGAATAAGTAGTGACGATAATAGTGAATCAAGTGGGAAAAAAGGTTACCGTTAGCGCGTTCTCTGGCAATACACTGCCTAAACCATTAAATATGGAACAGTATAATGTTGCAAAGAATATAATACATATAAAATGTAACATCTCTCTGTCTGTCTCTCTGTCCGTTAGTGGGCTTATCACTTGAAAACTACTTATCCGATTTACATGTTTTTATAAATTTATACATATGTTCTATATAATTCAATATAAGCCTAGATAATGGAAGATAAGGTGAGATAATGGGAGATAAGTATAAATAATGGGAGATAAGTAGAGATAAGTCTAGATAATGGGAATTATGATGAGATAATGGGAGATAAGAAGAAATAATGGGAGATAAGGAGAAATATTGCGAGATAAGTCGAGATAAGCCTAGATAATGGGAGATAAGGTGAGATAATGAGAGATAAGGTGAGATAATGGGAGATAAGGAGAAATAATGGGAGATAAGCAGAAATAATAGGAAATGAGCAGAGATAACCCTAGATAATGGAAATTATGTAGAGATAATGGAAGATAAGGAGAAATAATGGGAGATAAGGGGAACTAATGGCAGATATTTTATTACGTTAGGTAACATACGGAATAGGCAGTGACGATAGTAGTGAATTAAGTCCACGCGAGCGGAACCG
Organism: Pachyrhynchus sulphureomaculatus; assembly: GCA_019049505.1. Taxonomy (NCBI): domain Eukaryota; kingdom Metazoa; phylum Arthropoda; class Insecta; order Coleoptera; family Curculionidae; genus Pachyrhynchus; species Pachyrhynchus sulphureomaculatus. Next base: position 20,695,002 of record CM032447.1, read on the forward strand.
CGGGCACGGCTAGTAATTATATAAAATTAAAAAAATTTGCAACAATGTACTAAATTTTCAAAGTATTTTTTCCTTTTCGCCCGCATTTTTAAACAATTTTTACCATTTTGCAACAACTTTCAAAATTTTTAAATAATTTGCTACATTGTGCAACAATTTCCAGAATTTTTCCGAATTATTTAACTAAGTTTATCATTTTGCAACAATTTACAGAATTCTTAAAGTGTTTTTTCCCATTCTGCAACATTTACCCAAATTTGTTAACTATTTTTCATATTTTGCGGCAATTTCCCGAATTTTCAAACAATCGGTTGAATTTTGTAACATCCCGAAGATTTTTTCAGTTTGCAACATTTTCCCCAATTTTAAGATGAAAATAAGATTAATGGTCCATGGTGTATACTCACACCTTCGCGCAAAAACTAACACATATTACCAAACTTGCGACATTTAGCACTCAATTTTTCGATATTTCGGCAGAAAAATATCTAATAAATAACCTTCAACTCATTTCACGTTAGAGTTCAATGGGGTTTTGAACTTATTGCTTGTTTTTTATAGATTTTTGAGAATATTTTCTTAAAAAAACTCAATAATTGAACAGTTAATGACTTACTTAACATTAAGCAAATATGAAATTCCAGAAACACAGTGAAATTGTACTCACCTTTAAGGACAGAATTCATTTTACACAATTAAAATTTGTTCACTTTTAGACTTTCCATAATAGTTTAAACTTGATCACGTCTGTCGGGCTTCACGAGAGATGCTGCTTGGTACTCGACGCTTCGAAATAAAATTAAAATTATGATACAGGTGCAAGCAGAATATGCACCTGAGTGGTTATAAATCATAGTAGACGAATTGGCAGAAGTATTCAAACAAGTAAACATCCCTAAATAGAACCTTTTGTTTCTTACATTAAGGCCAGATTTTCGGGTTTTCGGTTGTGGGACAACGTTTTTCGCAATTTTTTAAAAATAATACAAAGAAAAATGTGCGCAAGTATTACATTATATATATTTTTGAACTCATGTTTTTACATTTGACACCTCACTCGATGACTACGTAAAAAGATTTTTTCACTTCCCATTTCACCCTCCAAAAACGAACCCCTTTCTATATCAAACAGTCTCGAAAAAAATCGAGTGTGACAGACAGGCAGACAGACAGACGGACAAACACAGAAGTGATCTTATAAGTGTTCCCGTACAGAACACTAAAAATAGCACTCTGAATAGTTTTATTTTGATTTTTAATTTATTCTACGTAGATATGGATTAGGCTAATCTAAATACCATTTTTACATTTAATGCAATTTTACAGAACAATGATCAATTTTAAAATAGCTTTGTAACGTTCTTAATAAAAAAATAATGTTTAATTCTCTTTATTTTCGCAATGGAATATTATTTTGTCGAAAGGCTATAAATAATTTATACAGTTGTATTTATTTAAAAGTTTTTTGCATCATTCGACACTTTGCCATTAAAATGCTAATGATTCAGTCCAGTTCAGTTCCCATCGGCGTCGATGGCTTGGCATCTTCGGGACAGACATTCGACGAGATTTTCCGTGTATTCTTGGGAAAAGATTTCCAAATTGCGTTTGCATCGGGCGACTCAGATAGCCAATCTAGTGTGACGAAACAGGATTCCCCTTTCTATTGGCTAAACGTTTTTACTCCGAAGTTTGTGGTCGCTATCATCTTGAAGAATCCACTCCTCATTTTTATCGACAAACCACCGTTTGAGAGTCGGTACTAAAGTAAATCTGGAGCATTTTTCAGCGTTCAAATTGTAGGTAAAGATGAGGAATCTTCCAAAACCTGTTTCCGAAAGATATCCCCAACCATAGATCTTTACAGGCTTTCACGGGGCATACTGGCGTTGATAGTGAAGAAATCCGTCGACTACCACTCGTAATGAGAGTTTTTGATGTTGTGTGTGTATATATATATATATATATATATATATATATATATATATATATATATATATATATATATATATATATATAAATATATAAATATATAAATATATAAATATATAAATATATATATATATATATATATATATATATATATATATATATATATATATATATATATATATATATATATGTATATATGTATATATGTATATATGTATATATATATATATATATATATATATATATATATATATATATATATACGAGGCTGGTTTGAAAAGTCCATGCAAAAATAAAAACTACTTATGTGTTTGGGGTAAACCTTTTTTATTTTTCGACATAGTCTCCTTTTAGGCTTATACACTTCGTCCAACGATGTTCTAGTTTGTTGATCCGTTCCGAATAATAGGATTTGTCCAAGGCTGCAAAATATCCATTAGTGTCTGCAATCACCTCCTCGTTTGAATAAAATCTTTGTCCCGCCAGCCATTTCTTCAAATTGGGTTACAAATAGTAGTCCGAGGGAGCCAAGTCTGGAGAATAGGGGGGATGTGAAACGAGTTGGAATCCTATTTCCATTAATTTTGCGACCACAACTGCTGAGGTGTGTGCTGGTGCGTTGTCGTGATGGAAAAGGACTTTCTTGTGGGCCAATCGCGGGCGTTTTTCTTGCAGCTCGGTTTTCAAAACGGTCCAATAACAATGAATAATATTCACCTGTAATAGTTTTATCCTTTTCCAGATAGTCGATGAGGATTATCCCTTGCGAATCCAAAAAGACAGTCGCCATAACCTTTCCGGCCGAAGGAACGGTCTTCGCCTTTTTTGGTGCAGATTCCCCCTTGGTAACCCATTGTTTAGATTGTTGTTTGGTCTCAGGAGTATTGTAATGTTTCATCCACAGTGACGAAATGACGCTTAAAGTCCTCCGGATTCTTCTGGAACAGCTGCAAACCATCCTTGCAACACTTCACACGATTCCGTTTTTGGTCAAGCGTGAGCAAGCGCGGCACCCATCTTGCGGATAGCTTTCTCATGTCCAAATGTTTATGCAAAATATTATGTACCCGTTCAGTCGAGATGCCAACAGCACTAGCAATCTCACGCACCTTAACTCTTCTGTCATCCATCACCATATCATGGATTTGATCAATGATTTCTGGAGTCGTAACCTCCACAGGCCGTCCAGAACGTTCAGCGTCACTTGTGCCCATATGGCCAGTCCGAAAATTTTGAAACCACTTATAAACTGTTCTAATTGAAGGTGCAGAGTCACCATAATGTTTATCAGGCTTCTCTTTAGTCTCCTGAGGCGTTTTGCCTTTCATAAAGTAATGTTTAATCACCACACGAAATACTTTTTCGTCCATTTCTTGAAAATCACTCGACTTCCTTGATTCACACGAATGCCAAACACAAAGAAATAGACCAATATGGCTGAAACTTGGTGTGCGTTTATTCAAGAGATGCTACTAACTAAACATGACCTCGATACGCGCCAGTGGTGCCATCTCTCGGACTTTGCACGGACTTTTCAAACCAGCCTCGTAATATATATATATATATATATATATATATATATATATATATATATATATATTGTTTAACATTTAGTCAGTTTTTATTTAATATTGTTTCAGTTTAGTAAAATACACTTCAATAATAGAAAAAGTTTATATTATCGTAAAAAAATTTACAAAAATATAAAAATAATTTAATTTATAATAAAAAGGCAATAATGACGTAAATTAGCTTTTATTTAAATACTTTGTGGTTATCACTTTTTTACCGAACAAATTGTATAAAAATATCGGCAACTGTAAATGCTGTCTACTAAATTCACTAAATAAGTTCTAGCATTTATTCCAAAAAAAAACTTTTTATTATAATTAAAGACAGTTTGTCAAAATTTACACTTTGTATCACAAAATGTTAATAAAAGATGCTTACGATTTAAAACAAAAACCAATAGCCCAGCAAAATATTTAAATAAAAAAGTTACTAAATAAATTGACGTTGTTTTATAATTTAAATAAAATATTCGTCTTGTAAATCAAAAATAAGAATTAATCTTTTAAAACTTCAGGAAAAAGATAACTCCCATCTTTAATCTCCAAAATTTTTTTTTTTATATTTATTTTTACCAAATCCTGATTTTCGAAATATAGTAAATAAGTTTTCACAGGGTGTTTTACGGTGTACTGAACCGATCAGTTACTGGAAATTGACCAGACTCATGGGGTGATAACTTAACCCCAAAATGAAGTTTCATCAGAAATAAGTGAAGAGCAAGTTGAACTTGCGCAATTAGTGTTCCGTACGTTGATTGTTTCTGAAAAAAAAAAAAATTGTGTCGGAGGTATAAAATGATCAGTGACTTCACAAAACACACTCCTAATGACTTTTTAACAAGGTTTGTTTCCGATCTTTACTGAAAACTGATGACCTTGAAATTATTTTTTTTTTTTATATACCAGATAAATTATTAAAGGTAATTTACTCGTGATAATTTTCGTTCAATCTACACCGCGTGGAGAATATTCCCGAATTTTTTCAAAATTTTGGATCAGTACTTTGCGAGATAGAAAACAGCGATTTTTCGCGATTTTTTTAAAATAATACAAAGAAAAGTGTGCGCATGTAAGACATTATATATATTTTTGAACTCGTGTTTTTACAGGCTTTCATTTGACACCCCACTCGATGATCTAGTAATTTTTTTTTTTTTTTCATTTACGATTTCACCCCCCAAAACTAACCCCTTAAGTCAAAATTTAACTTTCAAAACCAGACAACTCTGATGAGGCCATCAATTTTTATATTAGTACCAAATTTCAACTTTCTACGTCAAATAGTTTCGGAGAAAATCTGGTGTGACAGACGGACAAATACCGAAGTGATCTTATAAGTGTTTCTTACGGAACACTAAAAAATTACATTGTTCCAGGTCCGATCTATTTTCCTCTGCCTATGCAACTCATTTCTTTCTATGTTTTTCGCTAACTTCAAGTCGTTAGCCCGGAGATGAGTTGCTTTGCCTTGCTGCTTTGGTTTTTGCGCCCCTCGGCCGAAAGTTAATTGAGGATTTCGGGAAAACATGTTATAAACTATTTCATGGTCGTTGTTAGACACTTTTGAACCACCTTTCCACCCAACTATCAAAATTTTTTAACTGAGAGTATCGTTTCACCCACTTGCTATCGAATGCTCTCGACTTGCCCACATATTTAGCAGCCGTTATAGGCGTCACTTTCGGACTTTTCGGATAATTATCAAGGAATACAGTTTCGAAGTGCGAAGCCTATGCAGCAGTCATGTCCAATAATGTGCTACTTAACCATAAATAAGTGCAGCCGTGGTGTGACAGCAATGGGATATTGCTAAATGCAAACGAATGTTCTGTAATGACAGTGAGCCGTAAAATATCTCCAGTGAACTATAATTACAGTATAGGTAATATAGAGTTGCAGCGAGTGGAGACAGCTAAAGACCTGGGCATTGTTCTGGACTCTAGGTTGACCTTCAATCAGCACATTGGCAAGGTGGTTTCAGAAGCGATAAAAGGGTTCATAATTAGAAATGGTGGGTCTTTTCAGAATATTGAAACCTTTTCAACATTATTCAATACATTGGTCAGAAGTAGGCTTGAGTATGGGTCTATTATCTGGGCACCATTGTATAATAGGTGGGTTGTGGCTTTCCACAAAGCATTGTGTTAGAGGGTTACCAAAAGTAACATCAAAAAAGGAATTTCTTGTACCGACTAGAAGTTATAAGCGACACGTTCTTACTTGACTGACTGTAGGTATGCGTTAACCTATATCTAATTATCTTTTTTAAACTGAACGCAACTTTATAGAACAGTGATTAAATTTAAAAAAGCTTTGTAATGTTCGTAATAAAAAATAATATTTAATTCTCTTTATTTTCACAATGGAACTAAAATTTATTCTGACATTTGTATATAATTTTTATATTATTTTGTCGGCGGGCTATAAATAATTTATATATGGTATATAGTCATTTATTCAAGTTTTATTTCTACATTTTATTTTTTTATTCTATTTGCTTTGCTTCATAATAATGACTTCGATTGCTACAATTTGCTAGTAATATATGCATAACGGCTCTACTTCAGGTGAGTGATGACGCAATTGACGTCTGTGATAATAAAATGACAACGTATTTTGTATTACTGGATTATAGTAGAGCTTTTGATACTTTAGATTATTTAATGCTTATTACAAAACTACACTAACGTGCATAGAAATCGGCTCACTGTAAACTTTTGACTTTAACTATATTTTTTTTTTAAATTATTCATCAGATCAAAAAAAGAAATATGCTGTTTGAAAGACAATTTAATGTGAGTATAAATTTATCAAGAAGGCTTATCGTTTATATGCGTAGCAACCGGTAAACAAATGAAACCTGTTTATGTGGTGATTGTAACGAAAATAACAAATTTGTCAAATATTAAAATTATTGCGTTTGCAACTGAAATTTGCATATTAATTCGTTTTTCATCTCAGTAGTGTTTAAGTGTGTTAGTTTAATGCATACTACACCACAAAAAAGCCGCCCAAGTTTTTGCTTTAATTGAAAATGGACTTAGTCAGCGAGCTGTTGCTAGACAATTGAATATGACACGCGCAGCGGTTCGAAGAGTGTGCAAAGGTTATGAGGAGACTGGATCCTTTCATAGGCGACCTGGAACAGGCAGAAGGCGATTTACAACTGCTCGTGATGACCGCTTTATTGTGTCAACAACATTAAGAAATCGTCACCTTAATGCCGTTCAAGTGCAACGACAGCTCCGTGAGGTGCGAGGAGTGGCTATTAGTCAGTGGACAGTAAGACGAAGACTGCAGGAAAATAACCTGACCCCTAAAACACCTGCGATTGGTCCAAAACTTACTCCAGCTCATCGGCAAGCCCGCCTGCGTTTTGCACGGGATCATCTGAATTGGACGTTGGAACAATGGGGATCTGTTCTGTTCTCAGATGAGACCAGAATATGCCTCCATGGTAGCGACCGAAGAAGGAAAGTGTACCGAAGACCAAGAGAGCGATTTGCAGATTGCTGCTTTGAAGAGCGGAGTGCTTATGGAGGTGGTTCCTGTATGATCTGGGGTGCAATTTCTATAGAAGCACGAACCGACCCTGAGTTCATTCGTAGGGGCGACCGTGTTCACGGAAGAAGAGGTTTAACGGCTGCTAGATATATCGAGGAGATTTTAGCAATTTATGTGGTACCTTACGTCGACTACATTGGAGACGAATTTACCTTTATGCATGACAATGCAAGGCCGCACACCGCAAGAATCGTGCAAGATTACATTGCAGAAGTCGGTTTTCGGGTTATGGAGTGGCCAGCATACAGTCCTGATCTAAATCCGATCGAACATTTATGGGATGAGTTAAAAGGAAGAATTCGAGCTAGACTTCATACCCCCAACTCGATCGCAGAGCTAATTGTTGCAGTAGAAGAAGAGTGGTTTAACATCCCTCAAGAAACAATAGCAAACTTGATTAGATCTTTGCCTAATCGTATGAGAGATGTTATTAGGGCAAGAGGAGGTCATATCCATTATTAAAAAATTAAGTTTTAAGTTTTAAATTGTCAATAACCCTATTTATGTTAATAATAAAAAAGCTTGATTTGCTTAATGCATTAATTTCACTATGTTAAACATAGGAAGTCGAAATAAGTTTTCGTAAATTTATACTCACATTAAAGCATATTAAATTGTCTTTCAAACAGCATATTTCTTTTTTTGATCTAATGAATAATTTTTTTAAAAAAATATAGTTAAAGTCAAAAGTTTACAATGAGCCGATTTCTATGCACGCAAGTTTAGTATACTATGGTTTGGGATATAATGCAGGAAAATGGTGTCAAAGTTATCTCGAGGGCAGAAAATAAAGGATTAAGATTAGCAACAGATATTACATAACAGAAGAATTAAAAGAACTAATAGAGGAAAAAAATAGATTACACCAAAAATATTTAACATACAAGTCAGAAGCTACCCGGGCAGAATACAAAGAAAAAAATAGAGAGAAAATAAAAAAAGAAAAAAATAAATACTGGGAACGGAAATGTGCACAGATTAACACGTATATTGGAGGAGCACAATCGACAGAAGTGTGGCAGACCATCAAAAATATGAAAACGAACAACAAAGAGAGGGCCGTAAATTTAATACCCCTGGAAGAATGGAAAAATTAGTACGAAATATTACTAACTGAAAACAGACAAGAATTCCTTAGTATAGAGGACAATGAATCACAAGACACAGAGGGAAAGGACTGGGACGAAATAACCATGGAGGAAGTACAAGCAAATCTAAAAACGATGAAGAATGGAAAAGCGGCTGGACCAGGTGATATCTCTGAAGAAATGATTAAAAATTGAGGTATAATCATGTGGAGAACAATACCTAGCTTAATTAATAATTGTATATCACAAGGAAGAACACCTACCGAATGGAAAAAAGTTACATTTCATCAATCTATAATAAAGGAAATAGAAAAGACCCTAATAATTATAGAGGTATATGCGTTACAGGCACTATGAGCATGTACGGTAAAATATTGCAGAATAGAATAAGAAAAACAATTAAAGGAAAGATATCTGAAAACCAAAGCGGATTTACTCCGGACCGGTCGTTTACTTTACAACAATTGATAGAAAAGAAGATCCAAAAAGATGACGAAATACCCTTTATAGATCTTAAGAAGGCATACGATAGTGTACCGAGAAATAAACTTTGGCATGTCTTGAGAACAGTAGGGATACAAGAAGGGATGTTAACAACAATAAAAGAGTTATATAATGAACATATAGGATATGTGAAACAAGGACGCTATCTCCCCGCAGCTATCCACATTACAAAAGGTTTAAGACAAGGGTGTTGCCTTTCACCAATCTTATTTAATATATTTCTAGACAACGCAACACGTTGTTCCTGAATCGCTGTAAATTGTACTTGGTAGGAAACACAGTCCTGGGCAGATTATTCCAAAAGGATGATGTTCTCCATATAAAAGACTGCTTGAAAAGCGTTGTACGAGGAGTAACAAGCTGAACATCATACGGATGTGAAGTATTAGTGGGACGTGTACTTCTAACGTGCACCGTTCTGGGAGGAATTAAGCGGGCCACATCCTTCGAACACTTTCCATGAAAATACTTGTAGAATAGACTCAAGTCGCCAACCGTTCTTCGATGTTCCAGCGAATCAAGGCCGCCGGTCAGTTCCGGGTCTCCAATCAGACGAACAGCTCTTCTCTGAATAGAATCCAACAAATCCAGTGTATGTTTGGGAGCGGAGCTCCAAACATGGGAGCAGTATTCCATAGTTGGTCGAATTTGAGCTTTGTAAAGAATTAACAGTTGTTGTGGAGTGTAAAGCTTTCTGGTTCGAAATAATATTCCCAACTTTTGAGAAGCTCTCCTTGCTATGCCTGCAACATGTTCATGCCAGGACATATTTGCTCCCAAATTAACGCCCAACAAACTGAGTGACAATGTTAGAGGAATGGAGTGCCCCGACATAACTATGTCGGGTTCAGCAACTTTAACTCTTTTAGAAAAAACTGCCGCCTGGATTTTTGTAGCGTTAAATTCCACTTGGTTACTGTCACGCCAAGATAGAATTTCTTCCAGGTCTTTGTTAAGTTGAATGACTTCCTGCTGTCTGCGGACATTCGTCTAAGTAACCGATATCCGAGCGTTCAAAGTGAATGAAGAGATAAGTGTACTGACATCTGCAAAGCTGTAGATTGGATTCTCGGTCTTTTCCAGCAGATCGTTAATATAAATGAGAAAGAGAGTAGGAGACAGTATGGAGCCTTGAGGTACACCGGCGTTGATAGTGAAGGCGTTAGAAATAAATCCGTCGACTGCCACTCGTAAAGAACGCTCTCTGAGGAAACATGAGAGCCACAAACAGAACTTTTCAGACATACCATAAGAACGTAGCTTAGCCAACAGCCCATCGTGCCAAACACGGTCGAATGCCTTGGATATGTCAAGAGCAACCGCTCGAGATTCCCCAAAGTATTCAATTGCGTTGTTCCAAACAAGTCAGAAGATCTCCTGTTGATCTATTTTTACGAAAGCCATATTGGTGATCGCTAATAATGTTGAATCCTTCAAGATATTTCAGAAGATGCTGATTGATAGCCCTTTCCATGACTTTCGCTATTATTGAAAGCAGTGCGATTGGTCGGTAGTTATTTGGCAAAGTATTCTTGCCTTTTTTAGGTATCGGCTGAACTGTGGCACATTTCCAGCAGGAAGGAAATATTCCCTTTCTGTAGGATAGGTTGAAAAGTCTACAGAAAACTAGTGTTAGTTCCCTCGCACAGTTTTTGAGAACTATGGCAGGTATTCCGTCAGAGCCAGAAGCCTTTTTGGTGTCTAGCTTTAACAAAATGCGTTTTATAATATGCTGCCTGAAGACAATATCGGGCATCCTTGACTGCACTATTAGAATTGTAGATGGTGTTTTTCCTTGGAAATCGACAGAGGCAAAGAGTTCAGCCAACAAGTTCGCTTTCTCAACAGGTGTCGTTGCGATAGAATTTCTTTGCATCTGTTCCTGGCACGAACAAAGGTGTTACGATTTATGGTGTTAAGATTTTCACGCCATTGTCGGTATGCAAGATGTTTAGAAGCAACAGCTTCTTTGCATTTTCGGTCAAACCAAGGCTTGCCATTCGAAGGGCATTTCTTCGAAAAAGGGATGTAAGCCTCCATACCGGCCAAAATAACATCGGAAACCTCCCTGGCGCAGTCAGATGGGTCGTCGGATCGAAAACAAACGTCTAACCAGGGGGAAGTTTGAAAATATTCCATGAAATCTTCCTATTTAGCAGATATGTAGTGCCAAATCTTGCGCGGTTTAGGCGCCTCTCTGTCACTGATTGGTAGGATACTCGATGTCGAAAGTAGTTTATGGTTAGAAGAACCTAACAGCGGATTTACGCTGACCGTGTAAATCTCCGGATTGGTGGTTAAAAATAGATCAAGAAGACTGGCGAAATCCCCGTCTCGATCACGGATCCGTGTTGCTTTGATGTTGTTGGTGTAAATTAATAAAAACTACATTTATTGAAAAATGAGTTCAAATCATGGTCAATAATCAAATATCTGCCTAGACAGATCGATAGAGAAATCAAAAACGAAGATAATAAAAAAAAAATTATTGAGATTCCTTGAAAATATCCGTGACTCATTTTATTGCCTAAAAAGGTATTTTTTGGCAAAAAAAGCAATATATATATTGATAAATTAATAAAAATCATGGTAAATAATAAAAAATCTGCCCAGACAGATCGATAGAGAAATCAAAAATGAAGATTATAAAAAAAAATTATCGAAATTCCTTGAAAATTGCGTGACTGAGGTTCACTTTATTGCTTAAAAAGTGTGTTTTTTGGGAAACAAAGCAATATATATTGTTAAATTAGTAAAAATCATAGTAAATAATTAAAAAATCCACACAGATAGAGAGAGAAATCAAGAATAAAGAAAAAAACTACTGAAATTCCTTGAAAATTGCGACCAGAAAATTAATTTGGGTAAAAATTACGTATTATCGCCATAGTGCGTCGTGAGTAGACGGTGTCGTAAGAAGAGGATATTTATAAATAAGGACAGTTATTAATATTATTATATGATTATCTTCATTTGAAGGTATACAATTTTATACTCTCCGTCACACTTAGAACAAAAAAGGTTTTTAACTACTAAACACATACTTCATGAAAAAAATAACCGGTCAAGTGCAAGTTGAACTTGCACAATTAGTGTTTCGTACGTTGCTTGGTTTCAAAATTAAAAACTTTGTTACGGTGGTATAAAATGATCAGTGACTTCACAAAACACACCCCAAATGAGTTTTCAGCAAGGTTTTTTTTCCGATGTCTACTGAAAACTGATGACCTTGAATTTTTTTTTATATATATACCAGCTAAATTATTAAAGGTAATGCACTTGTGATAATTTTCGTTCAATCTACATCCCGTGGAGAATATTCCAGAAATTTTTCAAAATTTTTTGATCAGTACTTTTAGAGATAAGGTGGGGGGACAGCGATTTTTCGAGATTTTTTAAAAATAATACAAACCAGCCTCGTATTCCACACATCCGCAACTAATACACACCAACAAGTGAATACTGATATTCAAACTAAATACAATACAATAAAGAACAATTTGGAGATCTAGTAGAACGGACACTCGTCAATGCTGAATTTCCCTTGGGACCCGAAAAGGGGAGATCCAAACTCGGGAACGTGTAAAGCATCGCTGAGGGTCGCCGGCGCCCTGCCTAAGCGCGCAGTACCATTAATAATCGAGCCAAGCCAAGTGTATTAAGAGTTGGTTTAGAGTTAAAAGAGATATTGAAAACAAAATTCAAGTTAGTTCATTTACAATATGTAAATCTACTAAAAAAGTTAGTTTTGGTTTTATTAATTATAAATGTAACTAAAAGGTATCTACAATATATATAAAATGCAACGTCTCTCTGTCTGTCCGTTAGTGCGCCTATCACTGAAGAACCACTTATCCGATTTACATACTTTTTTTTTAAAAACATACATATGTTCTCTGACCAGGTTATAGGCAATATTTTATTACGATAAGGAGCATAAGGAATGAGCAGTGACGTAAAATAGTGAATGATGTCGGAAATAAGCTTGCCGCTAGCGCGTGCCTTTGCAATACACAGCCTAAACCATTAAATATGGAACAATATTATGTAGCAAAGAATATTTGTAATGTATAATCTATAATATATCTATAAAATGCAATGTCTCTCTGTCTGTCTGTCTGTCCATTAGTGCGTTTATCACGCGGGAACCACTTATCCGATTTACCTCTCTTTTTTTAAATTCATACATATATTCTTTGGCCAGGTTATATAATAATAATAATCTATATTTACAATATATATAAAATGCAATGTTTGTCTGTCTGTCTGTCCGTTAATGCGCTTATGTTTTCTGACCAGGTTATAGGTATATATTTTATTACATCTATAATATATATAAAATGCAACGTATCTCTGTCTGTCTGTCCGTTAGTGCGTTTATCACTGGAGAACCACTTATCCGATTTTCGTACTCTTTTTTTTTAAAACATACATGTGTTCTCCGGCCAGGTTATAGGCTATATTTTAATACGATAGGTAGCATAAGAAATGAGCAGTGACAATAATAGTAAATGAAGTCGGACAAAGTTTGCCGCTAGCGCGTTCTCTTGCAATACACAGTCCAAACCATTAAATATGGAACAATATTATCTAGCAGAGAATATCTATAATATATATAAAATGCAATGTCTCTCTGTCCGTCTGTCTGTCTGTCTGTTCGTTCGTCCGTTAGTGTGTTTATCACTGGAGATCCACTTATCCGATTTACGTGCTTTTTTTTTAAACATACGTATGTTCTCTGGCCGGGTTATAGGATATATTTTATTAGGTGACATAAGGAATAAGCAGTGACGATAATAGTGAATCAAGTCGGAGAAAAGCTTGCCGCTAGCGCGTTCTCTTGCAATACACTCCCTAACGCATTAAATATGGAACAATATCAAGTAGCAAAGAATACAATATATATAAAATGCAACATCTCTCTGTCTGTATGTCTGTCCGTTAGTGCGCTTATCACTCGAGAACCACTTATCCGATTTACGTGTTTTTATAAATTTATACATATGTTCTATATAATTCGATATAAGCCTAGATAATGGGAGATAAGGTGAGATAATGGGAGATAAGGAGAAATAATGGGAGATAAATCGAGATAAGCCTCGATAATGGGAGATAAGGTGAAATAATGGGAGATAAGTATAAATAATGGGAGATAAGGAGAGATAATGGGAGATAAGCAGAGATAAGCCTAGATAATGGAAATGATGTAGAGATAATGGGAAATAAGGAAAAATATTGGGAGATAAGGAGAAGTAATGGGAGTTATGGTGAGATAATGGGAGATAAGGAGAAATAATGGAAGATAAGGAGAAATAATGGGAGATAAGTCGAGATAAGCCTAGATAATGGAAAATAAGGTGAGATAATCGGAGATAAGGAGAAATAATGGGAGATAAGGAGAAATAATGGAAGATAAGGAGAAATAATGGGAGATAAGTCGAGATAAGCCTAGATAATGGAAAATAAGGTGAGATAATCGGAGATAAGGAGAAATAATGGGAGATAAGGAGAAATAATGGAAGATAAGGAGAAATAATGGGAGATAAGTATTACATTATATATACATTTTTTACTCGTGTTTTCATTTGGCATCACACTCGATGACCTAGTAAAAATTTTTTTTTTACTTCCGATTTCAACCCCCAAAACTAACCCATTAAGTCAAAATTTAACTTTCAAAACTACATGGCTCTGATGAGACCATCAATTCCTATATTAATACCAAATTTCAACTTTCTATGTCAAATAGTTTCGGAGAAAATCGGGTGTGACAGACAGACAGACGGACAGACAGACAGACACCGAAGTGATCTTATAAGTGTTCCGTACGGAACACTAAAAACGGAGGGTTTTTTAAATACATTTCGGTACTCTGAACAGCAACGTTATTTTTTGAAACTCAGGAAGCGCAGTATTTAATGGTTGTTCCTGAGAGGTAGGAATTCATCTGTAGTTTGTGGTTACAGTATATTATTCAGTTGTTTAATCGGGTAAGGTTTTTTATTGGAAAAAGCAAACATTTAGATTTTGTTCCAAGATCTTTTCACTGATTTTCATGAAGAATTAGTTTTTTATTTAACGTAACCATAGAATTCTTGAACGCACTATCTGTTTAGGCATAAAACCCATTCTTCTATAAAATGGCGTAATAATAATCACGACAGAAACAAAACCACGACCATATTTTAAATAAAATATTTCGCTCGCGTTTCCCAAATCTGTCCCCTTACACTGAGAAAGCGAGAAATCCTACATAAAGCTATGCAAATCACACACACACAGACACACATAGTCGCACCGAAATGGTCGTTTCGAGATATTTCGTGCCCGGGCAATAATAAAGAAATTAAAGCGCGTCGCAGGTACGCGTCAGAGCTGTTCGGAGCTGCTCCGGGCAGATAAGAGATGGCCGTTTTGAGATAAGGGAGGAGATGTGCCCCGCTGATACCGCTCCGGGGAGCAGTTATGCAAAATTTTACGACGGCTCTCTATGGCATGGTGGTGTGATTATGTTAAAATTTCCGCATCTTTTGTCTTATTGTTAATAAACGTAAAAATTAAGATATATTCTCAACTGTTACAGTCATGCCATATAATTAGTTGTTACAGTAGCGTATATTTTACGCAATGTCATAAAAATTATTAAATACATCTTTAATTATATACTTAAGTCTGTAAGTAGCAGCAGCAAGAGCATTTGAAAATGTCAAATGAGATTTTGTCGAAACGTCGTGTAAATTCATTGTTAGACGAACGGATTGAAACCCGAAATTTTAATGTATTATACGAGGCTGGTTTGAAAAGTCCGTGCAAAGTCCGAGAGATAGCACCACCGGCGCAGCAGTAGCATCTCTTGAATGAACGCAGTTTCAGCCATATTTGTCTATTTCTTTGTGTTTGGCATTCGTGTGAATCAAGGAAGTCGAGTGATTTTCAAGAAATGGACGAAAAAGAATTTCGTGTGGTGATTAAACATTACTTTATGAAAGGCAAAACGCCTCAGGAGACTAAAGAGAAGCTTGATAAACATTATGGTGACTCTGCACCTTCGATTAGAACAGTTTATAAGTGGTTTCAAAATTTTCGGACTGGCCATATGGGCACAAGTGACGCTGAACGTTCTGGACGGCCTGTGGAGGTTACGACTCCAGAAATCATTGATCAAATCCATGATATGGTGATGGATAACAGAAGAGTTAAGGTGCGTGAGATTGCTAGTGCTGTGGACATCTCGACTGAACGGGTACATAATATTTTGCATAAACATTTGGACATGAGAAAGCTATCCGCAAGATGGGTGCCGCGATTGCTCACGCTTGACCAAAAACGGAATCGTGTGAAGTGTTGCAAGGATGGTTTGTAGCTGTTCCAGAAGAATCCGGAGGACTTTAAGCGTCGTTTCGTCACTGTGGATGAAACATGGATACATTACTATACTCCTGAGACCAAACAACAATCTAAACAATGGGTTACCAAGGGGGAATCTGCACCAAAAAAAGCGAAGACCGTTCCTTCGGCCGGAAAGGTTATGGCGACTGTCTTTTGGGATTCGCAAGGGATAATCCTCATCGACTATCTGGAAAAGGGTAAAACTATTACAGGTGAATATTATTCATCGTTATTGGACCGTTTGAAAACCGAGCTGCAAGAAAAACGCCCGCGATTGGCCCACCAGAAAGTCCTTTTCCATCACGACAACGCACCAGCACACACCTCAGCAGTTGTGGTCGCAAAATTAATGGAAATAGGATTCCAACTCGTTTCACATCCCCCCAATTCTCCAGACTTGGCTCCCTCGGACTACTATTTGTTCCCCAATTTGAAGAAATGGCTGGCGGGACAAAGATTTTATTCAAACGAGGAGGTGATTGCAGACACTAATGTATATTTTGCAGACTTGGACAAATCCTATTATTCGGAAGGGATTAACAAACTAGAACATCGTTGGACGAAGTGTATAAGCCTAAAAGGAGACTATGTCGAAAAATAAAAAAGGTTTACCCCAAACACATAAGTAGTTTTTATTTTTGCACGGACTTTTCAAACCAGCCTCGTATATATATATATATATATATATATATATATATATATATATATATATATATATATATATATATATATATATATATGTTATATATATATATATATATATATATATATATATATATATATATATACAGAAGGAAAATTATACGTTCCCTTGACACTACTACATGTGGATTTCCTGGGTTGAGGAAAGTGATATATCTGAATGAGGATATGAGTTAAGAACTGAAGGAGTTATTTCTGCAAGCTAAAACTTTGAAACATAAAGGTTATAAATATGTCTGGTGTAAGTATGGCAAGGTGTTTGCTAGAAAAACAGATGACTCTGAAGTCATCAGGATTGTTCAGCCGGATCAGTTGACTTCCCTTATCTAACATGTCGACTTCTCTTGCACGGACAAACCCATGTCCAATACGCGATAAATTGTTAGAACTGTTATAATGCCTTACAATACACTGTGTGATGATGATTTAAACTATAAAACTCTTTTTTGCGATAATACTGAAGAAGTAGAGCTTTTGACAACCGAACAAATGATTTAAATGTGATTCGCGTTAATGTTAGAAGTATTCGTAAAAAATTATCATGAGCTACTACTGTACCTTGAATCACTAAACAAAAACTTTCATATTATAGTCTGCTCCGAAACCAATACAGTGGATAATCCTCGAGATTTCAATATTGAACAATACGAAATAGTTTATAATGAAAGTAAGAATAACAAATGTGATGGATGCATAGTGTATATTAGAAGTGCGTTGCTTGTGGACTGTAAAATTATTACGATTGACATCTACAATTTTCTGAGGGTAACAGTATGTAAAAACAATGTAACTTTATGTTTGACTGCTATATATAGACCTCCATCTGTACAAGTTAATGTATTTTTGAATTGTTTGGAAATTTTCCAAAATGACAAAAATTTACATTTTTATGATAATGAAATTTTCTGCGGAGATACAAATATAAACCTTCTAGATAGAAATAGTTTAAATGTTGGTAATTACATAGATTCTTTAAACGAAAAGGGTTCTAATTGTATAACACTGGTCAACAAAAAAAAAATTGCTTGTTTCCTGTGATTTTTTTTTTGTTTCTATCTCAAATTGACGCGTATTTTTTAAATATGGCAACAATTTTTCTCTAACAGCTTTTGTTTTTGAGTTATAGCTAACTACCCTCATTTACTATTTTTACTTAGATTTTCGATTTTTATTGGACACTAAAATATATTTTGTTGTTGTTTTAGATATGGCTTCATCAAGAAGATGTTGTGTGCTTAATCCCGATTGTTTTTGCTATATTTGTGGTGAATATATATTTGCAAAATATCGAAAACCTATATCGGACTTTGTGAAAACTGCGTATCATCAATACTTTAAAATAAAATTGTGTAATCAGGACAAGCCATGGGTTCCTCATATTGTATGCGTATGCCAGAAATGTGTGGTATGTCTACGGTTATGGTCCAGTGGAAAAAGGGATGCAATAATGTTCGTAACACCCATGACCTCGAAACCATCATGACGATTGCTACTTCTGCGTTGTGAAAATAAACGGAATTAATCCTGGAAATCGAAGTAAGTGGTCATATCCTAACTTATCTTCTGCTCAACGACCTCAATTAAAATCACAAGAGGTACAACCCAGCACATCTAAATCTTCTGATGATCCAAATCTCTGTGAACCCGAACGAAATACATCAAGTGAAGATTCTGATTCAGACTACAAATGTAGCCTTTCAGAACCTCAACCATTTAATCAGAAAGAACTAAATGACTTAGTAAGAGATCTGAACTTACCAAAAGAAGCTTCTGAAATTTTAGCATCTCGTTTAAAAGAAAAAAATTTGCTTACTCCGGAAACCAACATTACATTTTATCGTACCCGAGAAAAAAATCTGTTACCGTATTTTTCTCAAGAGAAGGATTTAGTTTTTTGTAACGATGTTGGTGGTACTTTGCAGCAGATGGGATTAAAACAGTACCAACCTAGCGATTGGCGTCTTTTCATAGACAGCAGCAAAAGAAGTTTAAAGTGTGGGTTTTTTGCTTCATAACGGTAACAAGTACGGATCTATACCTATTGCACATTCGACGACTTTAAAAGAAGAATACGTAAATGTTTCTAAGGTTATGGAAAAAATTAAGTATCAAGACCACAAATGGGTCATTTGTGTTGATCTGAAAATGGTTAACTTTCTTTTAGGTCAACAAGGGGGGTACACAAAATTCCCTTGTTTCATGTGTCTCTGGGATAGTCGTCACAAACAACACCATTGGTCACAAAAAGTTTGGCGAGTGCGGGAAGAGCTAAAAGTTGGTACAAAAAATGTTATAAACGTGCCTTTAGTTGGCCGAGACCGCATCATACTTCCACCAATTCATATTAAACTCGGCATAATGAAACAGTTTGTGAAGGCGCTTGACAAAAGTGGCAAATGTTTTAATTTTCTTTCACGCAAGTTTCCAGGATTAAGTTCAGAAAAATTGAAAGCTGGTATTTTTGATGGGCCACAGATTAGGCAACTTGTGAAAGATCCTAATTTTGTCAAATCAATGCTTGGAATTCATTTGTTTTGGTTATGAGTAGCTTCCTAGGCAAAAAGAAATCTGACGACCATGTCGAGCTTGTTGAGTGCATGCTATCGAACTTGCAAGAGCTAGGGTGCAACATGAGCATAAAAATCCACTTCCTGCGCTCGCATTTAGACCGATTTCCACAAAATCTGGGTGATTTTAGTGAGGAGCAGGGTGAAAGATTTCATCAGGATCTTCGGACAATGGAAGAGCGTTATCAGGGGCGGTGGGACTTACATATGATGGCAGACTACTGCTGGAGTTTGCAACGAGATCTACCTAAAGTCGTTCGTTCAATAAAATCTTATAAAAGATCATTTGCTAGTGTTCAATAGAAATTTTGTTAACATAATGTATTATTTTTTTGTATTTTTTTGGCAAAATAATAAAACTGTATATTTCAAAAGGTAAAGCTGTTAGCAATCTCCCAGTATTTTTTTCATAGTCAGGGCCATAGAAATATCCAATAACAGGAAAAAAAATAAAGGAAACAAGACTTGTCTTGACCAGTGTAATTAATCAAGCAACCAGGAAAGACAGAAACAGTGCAACTTGTATAGATCATTTCTTTGTAAAGCACGGGCAGCGGTGTCCAGTCCATGGGGAGATTCTGAACCACGGCTTTACTGATCATTTTCCTATTCTTTTAAATATGAATATAAGTAAGATAAATGACAATTTAATGTCTAAAAAGTTTGCTAATAAAATAGACTTTACGAAAGTAAAACAAATTTTGGAAGGGGAACATTGGTGGAATGTATTGAACTGTGAGGATGTAAACGAATGTACAGATATTTTTATAAATAAACTAAAGTCTATTATTAATAGACACACACTTCGCCAATATATTGTATGCAATAAGAGACGAATTGAACCTTGGATTACTCAAGGATTGCTCAATTCTATACGTCAGCGTGACAAATTAAAAAGAATATCTTCTAGAGACCCTGAGAATTTTGTAGCTCTTAATATGTATAAAAATCAGCGTAAGATGTTGACTAAGCTAATAAATAAAACCAAAGTTGCTTATTACACTAATTTATTTCAGCGAAACTTAGGTGACTCTAAAAAAAACTTGAATTTAATAAAGTCGGCTAGCAATAGTCAAAAAAATAATCAGAAAATAGGAGTAATTTCCAATGATAAAGGAATTTAAATTCTAGACGAAAAACTCAGAGCAGATGAGTTTAATAAATTATTTTCTAGGATAGGAAAGAAATTAGCTGATAGCATAACTGTTCCTAATACAGATGCTATTCCTGATGAAGTCCCTAGAGTACCTGGATCACTTTTTCTGGCACCGATAATGGATTTTGAAATAATTCAAATTATAAACTCACTTAAAAACTCTTCAAGTGCTGGCGACGACAACCTTAAAGTAGATTTTCTAAAACGATATCACAAATTTATTCTCGAACCCATATCGCCTATACATAAGGGTTCGCGTATGGTGGTTCGCGTAACGAAATTACGAATTATCGTCCATTGCAATTATCAGCAACCTGAGTAAAATTATTAAGAAATGTATCAAGTTGCGCCTGGACGATTACTTAAATAAAAATAAAATAATATCCGATGTGCAGTATGGTTTTAGGCAGAAGTTGGGCACTGAAGATGTTCTTACAAGGGTAGTAAACCATATTTCTGAGAACCTCGACAATGGCAATAAATCACTTTTGATATTCTTGGACCTGACAAAGGCTTTTGACACTGTGTCTCACCGCATATTGTTGGAGAAAGTTGAGCATATTGGAATTAGAGGTAGCCCGTATGATCTAATAAAATCATATCTGATCGGACGTACGTAACAAGTAAAAATAGGAGAATCAATGAACTCATCACTTCCAATTGAGTGCGGTGTGCCGCAGGGTACAGTGCTTGGGCCGTTGTTACGAGGCATGTTTTGTAAGTAAGTACCGTTTTGCGTTTCCGCCGCCGCAGCGATACGGTCGGCGTTCCGCGCATGCGCGCTGGTAACCTACATCTCATGTCTACGCACTGACGCCATTACAGTCTGATTCTTCATTGTATACGTTGTTTACTCAGTGTTTAAGATGCCTCCGACAATCGTGAGTCCCGCCGATTGTGAAGTACGGGCTGTTATACGATTTCTTAGTGCTAAAGGCGTAAAACCGATCGATATTCATCGTGAGATCTGTGAAGTTTACGGACAAAACATTATGAGTGATGGAATGGTAAGGAAATGGGTGAGAGCATTTAAAGATGGCCGCACAAATGTGCATGATGAAGAACGGAGTGGGCGTCCTTCGGTCGTTAATGAAGATTTGGTGCAGAAAAGGTGAGAGAAAACAGACGCTTTACAATTTTCATCATTGTGCGACTGCTTTCCTCAATATTCTCGTAGTGTTTTGTATCGCATTGTGACCGAGAACTTGAATTACCGGAAATTGTGTTCAGTTGGGTTCCAAAAATGTTGACGGATTTGCACAAAACCCAACGTTTAGGCAGTGCATTGACTTTCCTTGAGCGGTACCACAATGAAGGTGAACATTTTTTAGACCAAATTGTTACTGGTGACGAAACATGGGTGGCCTACGTCACACCAGAATCGAAACAACAATCCATGGAATGGCGACATTCATCATCACCCAAAAAAGTGAAGTTTAAGCAAACAATTTCTGCCCGCAAAATCATGTGCACAGTTTTTTTGGGACAGAAAAGGAGTATTGCTAGTGGAGTTTCTGCCTCGTAATGAGACAATCAATGCAGCGTCTTATTGTGAGACATTGAACAATCTGCGTCGTGCAATCCAGAACAAAAGACGTGGCAAGTTGAGTAAGGGTATCGTTTTGCTGCATGACAATGCCCGTCCACATGTGGCTAATCGGACCAAAGATCTCATCAAATCTTTTAAATGGGAAACTCTAGATCATCCTCCATACAGCCCTGATCTGGCGCCCAGCGACTACCATTTGTTCCTGCACTTGAAGAAGCACCTGGGTGGTCAGCGTCTTCAAGACGATAACGAAGTCAAAACATTTGTGATACAGTGGTTAACAAGTCAGGCGGCAGAATTTTATGAGGAGGGTATTCAAAAACTGGTGCCACGTTATGACAAGTGCCTCAATATTCACGGAAATTATGTAGAAAAGTAGATTAAGGTACAGGCTTTCATGTAAAAATAAAATTATAGCGATATCTTTGCACGTCTTTTTTTAATTCCAAAACGGTACTTACTTAAAAAACATGCCTCGTATTTACAATATATATAGATACCCTTTTGCGTATTTTATCTCAAGGATCTATGGTTTGTTATGCCGACGATACTGTCATAATGTTACAGGATAAAATATGGGGCCGGGTCTTTGAGAAGACAGAACTGGCTATGAGTAAGGTAAAGTTGTGGTTGGATTTGAACTTATTAACCTTAAATATTGATAAATCAAAATTTATAGCCTTTACGTTTAATAAAAGGAATTATCCCGACAAGAGTTTTATAAAAATTCATGAACCTGGCTGTAATAACTTTGCTGCTTGTGATTGCAATCTGAAGATCTGCTCCACCGATAACATTAAATATTTGGGTGTATACCTAGATTCGCATCTAAGATGGGATTCTCACATAAATTATATAACAAGTAAAATTCGAAAAATGTATTTTAGGTTTTATCAGATTAGGCAGTGGTTACCCAAGAAATATTTGTTATATGTATATAAAGCACTTGTGGAGTCAGTGATAGGCTATGGCTTGGTAGTTTGGGGGTCCGTGCGTGATTCGGGATCTTCGTCTTTAGTAATAGCCCAGAAAAGGGTTCTAAAAATAATACTGTTTAAACCGCGAAGATTTCCTACATACCAACTATACGATTTGGCTAGGGTTTTGTCGCTGAAGCAATTATACATAAAATCGGTTGTAAG
The DNA here is from genome assembly GCA_019049505.1 of Pachyrhynchus sulphureomaculatus. Taxonomy (NCBI): domain Eukaryota; kingdom Metazoa; phylum Arthropoda; class Insecta; order Coleoptera; family Curculionidae; genus Pachyrhynchus; species Pachyrhynchus sulphureomaculatus. The sequence continues at coordinate 20,718,166 of CM032447.1, forward strand.
AATTTTACTGAATAACAAACATAAGGTAAACAGAGTTGATCACTCTATTCATACTAGACTAATTACCCTGAACAACGTGTATGTACCATCTATCCCCTTTAGTGCTACTCAAAGGTCTCTATCTTTTTCTGCTCCGAGGATTTTTAATATAATTCCTCACGAACTGAAAGTGAAGCCATATAGGTTGGCAAAAAATAAATTGACTAACTGGTTGCTTGGTAACAAAATAGATTGAGAAAATAAATAAAGTATGTATTTAAAATAGGGTGGTTCTAGTACATTTGTAATAAGCACTAGTAGTACACACATGCACATTCTTCTTTAAGAAAATTGTGCATCGCTTAAAATGTACTATTTATTGCCTGGTAATTTGGGTTTTACTGCTAGGGAAATTGTCTTTTCCTGTATTGGTTCTTGTAGTATTAAGTTTAAGTTTAAAGTGTAATAACTATGATTTGTTGGCAGGAATAAATATCTTTTTATTATTTTTATTTATATTTATTTTATATATATATATATATATATATATATATATATATATATATATATATATATATATATATATTAGAGTGACCGGATCTCATAGAGGGGGAAAAAAATGTCGGAATCTTGTTCGTCTGGACCCCACAAAACGATTCCCCTTTCCAGATATTGAGATAGCCGAAATTTCAGCTCGATTAAACGACGTTAACCCGTGCCGCTCGTCGCTCAAAGTTTGAAAAAATCCAAATTTTTGGCCAAAAAGCTGACATATGGAGCCATAACTCCAGAACGGTAAATAATAGAAACACGCTTAATATCTCAAAAGAAAGTTAATGTTGTTCTTCAAAATTTATATTCTATACATAATTGTTGTTATTTTAAGTCGAACCGAGTTACAACAGCCTTTAGCCCCAAAAACGTGACCTGGTACCACTAGGAGCATACTTCGTATATTTTGTTATTGAGTGATCAATTTTGCTTTTTTTTGGTATATTTTTGAGTTTAAAGTAGAAATATAATAAAAAAAACAAGTAATACTGATAAGTCTAATGACATTTTTTATTTTAAAATATAAAAATTAGGCATATAATACATACAAAACAGACACAGAAAAGATACAGACGTAGTACCTACATGAGTTGATAATTTTACATAGTTATCTAATCTATTCTAGAGCTTTTGTTAAAGTAGTTTTTGAAACGTCAGGATATAATGCTCGGCATTTACTTACAACTTGCAGGACATATTGCTTTTGGTCTTCATCTTTTGTCAGAAGGTCGTTAAAGTCGGTTATTAATTTAACACCACGCTCAGCCATATCATTAACTACTTTTAATGTTTTGACAATTTTCAATCCTTCTTGGAAGTCATTATTTTGAGGCCAGGTGTTTGGATGTTGTCTTAGGAAATCTGTTTTTATATTAAATTGGTCAAAGAATGTAAACGTTTCTTTGGTAAGTAAATTTACCAATCCTCCATCAACTACCTCTTTTAAGTTTTCTTTCCTAACTTTTGGATTTACAACCCTAGCGTGCTGTGATGGTTCATCTGTGCTACTGAGCAATTTATTAGCCATTAACAACTTTTCATCGTCTGTAATGGTGGGATCAAAAAACGATAATCCCACCAACTTTGCATTCAAATACCACAAATGGTTCGAAAATTTGGTCAAGGCAATTTCTGCAATGTCGTTGTCACATTCTTTATAGTCTAACAGACTATGCAAAATACCTAAATCTTGCTTTGGTGCAAGATGAGCTTTTGGAGCATTGAACCAAGCTTTACAATAAATTTTAACTAGGAAAACAGAAATGGCACGCACAGAACTTTCTTCTTCTTCGAAAAATGAACATTTTTAAGCAGTAAATAGCCTTTGCCATCCACCTAGCGTGATGAATGGCTCCTGGAGTTCTAAAACCCACAACATTGCCGTCTAGTGATCCAACAAATACGAGAACCAACTGCAATAGCTCCTTGTAGTCATCTCTGGGGTGGCTCTCAGTTAATTTGGTCTCGAATTCAGCAGTAACATTTGCAATTACTTCTGGAGTTAGCTGCTTTTGTATTAGATTGTCACTGATACCTGTGTCGTATTTTCCTTTGTCTACCTTGGGCCACGCAGTGAGGAATCTCTTGCAAATGTCTGGATGAGATCCAGTGGTTGATCCCATTTTTGTGTCGAATACGCCTCTTAACAGAATTTCCAAGATATGGTGACGGCAAGCTAGGTATAACAATTCTCTTCCTAACATTTGCTCCAATATGACGCATGCTCCTTTGAGTCTTCCCGTGTTGGATGCTGTAGTGTCGAAGCACATCGCCTTGATGGTGTTGAGAAGACCCCATTCATGTAGGCATTCATATACAGCTACGGTTTGCTCCTCTCCAGAGCTGTTTGCTGTTACAGGAACTCCCAGCAGCTGTTCCTTTTCGCCATATGAAATAGCTATAGCTATTCGCTCACATTGTTCATTTTTTAAAACACCCGGTAAAAGTTTACCGTCCCAATGGACAACCACGGGCTCTTTTTCAGGAATGTTTACTCTATCAAAATTTTTTTTATTATATTGTTCTCTGAACATTTGCCTTCTATCATGTAATAAAGTTTTCGAGACTTTGTGCTCCAGAGGGTCAAGGTTTAGTGCTTCTAGAGTAGCTATTAAAATTCTCGTGGCATTTCTGTCGGATACCTTACATCGATCTAATAAAATGGACAATTTCATGTTTCAAATCTCTTTAACGCCCCTTGCAAATGAAACTTTCATCCTCTTGCTCTCAGATGGTCCTGGATCTTCTGCAGCTTCTTCAGGGATGTCCATTTCCTCCAAGCTCTCAAGTTCCTGGTAGATGCTGTCCTCTTCAGTGTCTTCTTCTCCTTCTTCGAACTTGTCTTCATCATCCGTCTCTAAGAAGCAACAAAAGAAAGAGAAAAAAAAAGATTATAAAAAACTTGTCGTTTTAGCAGAATAGTAATAATACATAGGTACTAAATTACCTACTTCTAATTATCAAAAGGTATTATTTAAAAAATATAAACTCAATCATAAAGATGCCAAATCATGCTCTCATGTACAATTTTCTTTCAATTATAATGAAACTATTTACTTATTTGTTTATCTATTTTTTAGAATACTAATAATAAAAAAAAAAAACTCACCAATATCAAAAGTTGCTTCTTGGATTTGTCGGTTCATTTTTGCAAGTTCCTTTTGCACCTTGATTTCTTCAGCTCGAGTCAACTTGAGATCCACTCCAGTCATGGAACCTGGGCGGCCCTTCTGCCTCTGTTTCACGAGAAACGCCTTATCTTCTTCCAATTTCATCAGAGCCAAGGCATCTTGTTGAGCAATATCAAAGAGATCATCCAACTTTTCAACAAACTGTTTAAATTTGTTCTTGGCCGTTTTCGATGTTTTCTTCCGGTCTTTTTGAAGAGTTCTCCACTCGGCGTGAAGTTTTTCCAGCTTAGTAATTGCATCTTGCTCATGTTTAGTCGGGATTCGAGCTTTCTCCCAAAAAATGAACACTTCTCGTATTGTAAGTTTTGCTGATTCTCTTACAGTTAATTTCACAGTACGTAAATTATAAAATAAAGCACACAAAACTTGACGATTTGAGGGTAGTTTACAACCGGTGATCTGGTGAATGGGATAGCCCACAAGAAATATTTTATCCTTGGTCCGGCTTTGTACACCTGATGTGGACGCCATTTCAGAGGCCAATAGGTAAATAACAGTTAACTTGGAAAATGAAACAAAATATATTGCAAACTTTAATTTCAATAAAATGTTTTCAAATGTCTTTTAAAATAATACTATAATAGTTATAAAAACAATAACACACACACTTGGAAAATTAAAAAAAAAAAAAACGTTAAAATATCTTCACTAGATAATTGTTCGATCTAACCAGCTCAAAGGCACTAGTACAAACTAAACTGAATAAATAAAAGGTCGGTTGTACGCTGAAGTAAAAATCACCATTCCTAAAAAATAGAAATTAGATTCACCCTCCTTTTTACCCATCAAACGGGTCTTTCTTTGGTAAAGTAGTCAGGTAATCCCCATATAATAAAAGATTAAATTTGAACAAAAGGCTCTTTATGTTTGAAAATTGAGTTCCAAAATACTTTTTAACAAAAAATGTTAATTCCGAGACACATTATGTAAAAACCCGTAAAATTCTTAGAATACTCCCAAACTGGCTCTTACTGGTACCAGGTCACGTTTTTGGGGCTAAAGGCTGTTGTAACTCGGTTTGACTTAAAATAACAACAATTATGTATAGAATATAAATTTTGAAGAACAACATTAGCTTTCTTTTGAGATATTAAGCGTGTTTCTATTATTTACCGTTCTGGAGTTATGGCTCCATATGTCAGCTTTTTGGCCAAAAATTTGGATTTTTTCAAACTGTGAGCGACGAGCGGCACGGGTTAACGTCGTTTAATCGAGCTCAAATTTCGGCTATCTCAATATCTGGAAAGGGGAATCGTTTTGTGGGGTCCAGACGAACAAAATTCCGACATCGATTTTTTGCGGTCACCCTAATATATATATATATATATATATATATATATATATATATATATATATATATATATATATATATATATATACAGAAGGAAAATTATACGTTCCCTTGACACTACTACATGTGGATTTCCTGGGTTGAGGAAAGTGATATATCTGAATGAGGATATGAGTTAAGAACTGAATTGGGCTAAATATAACTACAAGTTGGTTAGAATAACCAGTAAGAGGAATTTTTTATTGAAGTGCCGCTCAACGGGACTTGTCCCTAGACATATTAAAACTTTGGATTCATGAACAACCTGATGTCAGATAGACCAAACAATAATAGGAAGATCCAGCGCTTCCAGAGCAAATATGTGCCCTGATGAAGGTCCCAACCAAGGACCGAAATATAGGCCAAATGAACATTGTGTGATCATCTGTTATGCCCTTTGCCGAGTTCCCCAATTAATTTCGTCTTAGAAAAATTTTTATTAGATACGGCAACTTTTGCTCTCTGTTTATATACAGTACAATCCCGATTATCCGAATCGCGATTATCTGAAATCCGGCTTATCCGAAACAAACTGTTAAAAAGCAAATTGTATTCCCATTAAACAAAAAAATCCCCATTATTCGGAAACAGACGATGAGTGGTTTCCTTAACGCGTCAGGGACTCCCCGACGTCGAATTTCACCGCTGTCTATGTTCTGGTTAGTCGACGAGTGTTATAAGTTACTCATTACGTCTATTATTATCGCAGAGGTAATAGTTTGGTTTTAATAGATATTTTACAAAATGGAGCGTCATAATAATAAGCGCAAACGTGTTGTTATTACCTTAAAAGAGAAACTTGAAGCAATTCAACGTTTAGATAATGGTGAGCTTCTTAAAAATATAGCAAAAGATTTAGGTGTAGCCGTGAGTACTGTTTCAGAGTGGAGAAAAAAATCGCGAAAAACTTGAAAAATGGTGTAGTGTTTTGTAATCGCCCACACAGACACGAAAAAGTATGAAAAGCGGTGAATACCAAAAAGTGGATGATTCTTTATTTTTATGGTTTACACAAAATCGAGAACGTGGAATACCAATTTCAGGAACAATTTTAAAACATAAGGCAGTGAGTTTAAGTGAGGTGAGTTGCCGGTTATTGAAGCGCCTGTAAATTTTTCTGCAAGTGATGGATGGCTAAACAGGTGGAAAAAAAAGACATGGTGTAAGTCAACTGAAAGTTTGTGGAGAAAGATTGTCGGCTGATGTATCTGCTGCAAAAAAATTTGCAGAGAATTTTGAGCAGCTTATGAAAGAACATGGTTTACAACCAGACCAAATCTATAATTGTGATGAAACAGGCTTGAACTACAAAATGTTGCCGTCAATTACCTTAGCTTCAAAAAAGGAAGCTGGAGCACCACAACGTAGAAAAGAACGTATTACTGTTCTTGCATGCAGTAATGCTTGTAGAAGACACAAACTCCCATTATTATGTATTGGTAAGTCAGCAAATCCACGAACCTTTAAGAATATTCGTCGCAATGCTTTTCCTATTTTGTATAAAAATCAAAACAATGCTTGGATAAACACGACTCTATTTAAAGAGTGGTTTTTTGAAGATTTTGTTCCCGAAGTGGAACTTTTTTAAAAGAACATGGATATCCTAGAAAATGTATTCTGTTATTAGATAACGCCCCCACTCATCCAAGTGCGGAGCAACTTGAAAGTGGGGAAATAAAAGCAATATTTTTGCCGCCTGCTGTTACTTCTCTCATTCAGCCTATGGATCAGGGTGTACTGGAAAATTTAAAACGCAATTACAGGCGTTTGTTATTGGAGCATATTTTAGAAGAAGTAGATGAAGATGGCAATCTTATTGATAGTCTAAAAAAAGTAAATTTGAAAAATGTTATATATTGGATAGCTTCAGCCTGGAATCAAGTAAAGAGTAGTACTTTGGAAAAATCTTGGTCAAAATTGATTCCACAAGAGAAGAGACATTACTCAGAGGCAGAAACAGAAGATAATGAAAGTTTACATCAAATTATTACAAGAATATCAGGATGTGAAAGTGTTACGGAAACCGGTGTTTGTGAATGGTTAAACAGTGGAAGATGAAATGACTGACCAAGAATTAATTAAAAGTGTATGCAAAAATGCTAATAAAATAGACAGACTGACAATATTCCAGTAGAAATGTCACATTTTTTTGACCTGGTTGACATGATTTAGAAAAAACTATTGCACGCATCGGGCTCAAATTTTTAAGCCTTATTCTACACATGAATGGCTATCGCCGGTTCGACGTTTACAATCATTCATTAATATTTAACAATATTTTTAAACAACTGAAATTGCAAAAATAAGGTCCAAAATTTCAAAAGTCTGCCATTTTGCCATTTTTTTTTTTTTCATCGTGGATATACATTTTAGTACCGGCCCCAACGGCAACTCTACAGTCCCTGACCAAATTATTAGACGCACTGCAAGATTTCATGTAAAATATTAATTACCGAGTGATATTGTACCGTTTTATTATTTTAAATTGATTTGTTTTTTATTTTTATATTATCCAATCAATTACCCATTTATTTGACATAAATAAAACAGCATTAATTTAGAAAAGCATAAGTTTATTAAGTTTTAAAGAAAAGTTAAATTAATGTTAGTAAAAGTCAATATTTAGTTGAGCCACCTTTAGCCGCTATCAAAGCTTTAATTCTGCGCGGCATGCTACCAGTGCAAGATTGTATTGTCTCCTGCATTTGAGGATGATGATTCCACACATGAATAATCTTTTCTAGGAGCTGGGTTTTGTTGGTAATCACATCTTTAGCCACTTCTCTTTTCATCAGCTCCCACACATTTTCAATGGGGTTCATACCCGGCCAATCCAACAGAGGGATATTTTTTTCTGCCAAAAAAGCTTTAACAGACCGAGCAGTGTGGCAGGGAGCTCCATCTTGCATGAAAGTGAATGGTTCCCCATTTGGAAACCATTCTCTGAGCTGCGGAATCAACCGATTTTGTAATAATTCTTTGTACTGATCTTGCCTCATTATTCCTTTGACGACGTACAGACGTCCAGTGCCCTTGCCGCTGATGACTGACCAAATCATCACTTTGGTGGGATGTTTAACCGTCGGGACGACACAATCAGGATGAAACTTTTCTCCATGACGACGACGCACATACTGAGCTTTATTCTGCAAAATTTCGAATGTGCTTTCGTCACTCAAGCAGACCTGTCAAAAATAGGAAAAATATATAAACTTCCATGTTTATTTGCTTTATTTAACTGAAAATGATAATAATGTATCAATTATTGATTAAATTGCTGTATCTTACCGATCTCCCGAAGTCCACATCTTTGTCTTGCCATTGTTTGGCCCACTTCAGGCGCTTTGCTTTCATTGCAGCTGTTAACTTGGGCTTCCTGGCGGGGCGAACAGGCCTTAAAATCTAATTCTTTCAATTTTCTTCGAACAGTGCGCTCAGAAGCATTTACGCTAGCATCCTTGAGTTGTGATTTTATTACCTTTGTGGTAGCAAATCTGTTTTCTACACAAATTTTCTTCAAACATCTCTCTGACCGTGGAGTGAAAATTGGTTTTCTACAGCATATTTTCTTTCTTTTCGGGCTTAATTCCTTCCCTGACTCAATTTTCTTTTTTATGCGTCGTACACTAGCTTCAGAAACCTCCAGTCTTCGTGATATTTCTCGGTTTGTAAGTGTTTTCGCAATCACAAGGGCCTTCACTTCAGCTTTTTTACGTGGTGAAAGATCGCCTTTTCTACCCATAATGAAAATAGTCCAATTACTTTTTTAAAACACTGCATACAAAATAAAACTAATAACTGAGTAGTATAAAACTGTTAAACAAACAATCATAGTCCATAAAGCCACAGAAACACGTCCGTACCTGACTCGATTCCGATCGCGACTGATACAGGTTTGTACTTATTTACGTTCATGTATCACTTTGTCAACACAGTGTTGCCATATGTTAAAAATAAATACAAATATGTAGTCTACAACAATTCTTTTAAATAAAAATCAATAATATTGTAGTTTAAATATACCATTATTGCATAAAAACTCTTAAGAAACATAAAATTACTAAAAAAATACAGTGCGTCTAATAATTTGGCCAGGGACTGTATATTATAAGGATCAACCCGAATATTCGCTCTCAGATGCTCCAAAGTCCAGATATCAGGTCAACCAAATTTAAAGATGGCCCTGGTTAGGCGGCCTTACCAAGGAAATGAATCATGAAAAAATAAAATTCACGAATAAATTTTACTATGAAAAAAAATTTTTCAAAAAGGGCTGCGAGTAACCAGGTCTATCCCCTTAATAGACCTTAACATTTTGCAAATCTTATGTTCAATTTGAAGAGGTGCCCAATTTTAATATTTAAGAAATCTGACAATTTCTAACGTAGCACAACAACCTTGATAACAAAAAACTTAAAAATGTACAGTTGGAAATTACATTTAGAAAATGAAGAAAATCAACAAAACTTTATTTCATAAAATTACATGAAGTCCTTTCACGCGCTAGTAATTACGAAATTTAAAATAATTTATAGTACAGAATTATCGAGCTTTCGTTTTGTTTTACCTTAACTAACTTAGTGCCTTTTAGGGACATAATTAACAATATGAGTAGTTTTAGCACAGATTTCTAAATATTTCCATAACTAGGATTTTAAATAAGGGAATAAAATACCTTAGTAGTTAATTTCCTCATCATCCTTATCATTTTAGCTATGCAGTCCATTGTTCAACATAAGCTTCCCCGAGATACGTCCATCTTCTTCAATCTTGGGTCTTGTTTATTCAGTTGTGTTCTGTTAGTATTTTGATATCATGAGACCAACGGGTTTGTGTTACTTTTTTCATTCCAGGGTCTTCAGTTGATTATCTATGGGTCCATCGATTGTCAGAGGTCTAGCGATGTGACCTACGCAGCCCCACTTCAATCTGCTCACCCTCTCAGCTACATCAGTTATCTTGGATTCTCTTCGAATTCCTTCATTAGTCAGCCTATCCCTCAATTATATATCCAACATCCTCCTTTCCATCGCACGTCGAGCTACTTGTAGGCGATTTAAAATTTCTCGATTCAGGGCTCACGTTTCCATTCCGTATGTCAATATTGGCAATTCTTTTTTTTTTTTTTTTTGTGGGTCTAGCACACGTGCCACAGGGAAGTCCCTAAAGCGCTACAAGAGCGACACGTGTGCGGAGAAGGCGATTCACGTTGTTCTTGAATCGCTGTAGATTGTACTCGGTGGGAAACACAGTCCTGGGCAAATTATTCCAAAGGGATGATGTTCTCCATATAAAAGACTGCTTGAAAAGTGTTGTACGGGGAGTAACAAGCTGAACCTCATACGGATGTGAAGAATTAGCGCGACGTGTACTTCTAACATGCACCGCTCTGGGAGGAATTAAGCGGGCCACATCCTTCGAACACTTTCCATGAAAGTACTTGTAGAATAGGCTCAAGTCGCCAACCGTTCTTCGATGTTCCAGCGAATCAAGGCCGACGGTCAGTTCCGGGTCTCCAATCAGACGAACAGCTCTTCTCTGAATAGAATCCAACAAATGCAGTGTATGTTTGGGAGCGGAGGTCCAAACATGGGAGCAGTATTCCATAGTTGGTCGAATTTGAGCTTTGCAAAGAATTAACAGTTGTTGTGGAGTGTAAAGCTTTCTGGTTCGAAATAATATTCCCAACTTTTGAGAAGCTCTCCTTGCTATGCCTGCAACATGTTCATGCCAGGACATATTTGCTCCCAAATTAACGCCCAACAAATTGAGTGACGATGTTAGAGGAATGGAGTGCCCCGACATAACTATGTCGGGTTCAGCAACGTTAACTTTTTTAGAAAAAAAACTGCCGCCTGGGTTTTTGTAGCGTTAAATTCAACTTGGTTACTGTCACCCCAAGATAGAATTTCTTCCAGGTCTTTGTTAAGTTGAACGACTTCCTGCTGTCTGCGGAGATTCGTCTGAGTAGCCGATGTCCGAGCGTTCAAAGTGAATGAAGAGATAAGTGTACTGTCATCTGCAAAGCTGTAGATTGGATTCCCGGTCTTTTCCAGCAGATCGTTAATGTAAATGAGAAAAAGAGTAGGAGACAGTATGGAGCCTTGAGGTACACCGACGTTGATAGTGAAGGTGTTAGAAAGAAATCCGTCGACTGCCACTCGTAAAGAACGCTCTCTGAGGAAACATGAGAGCCACAAACAGAACTTTTCCGACATACCATAAGAACGTAGCTTAGCCAACAGCCCATCGTGCCAAACACGGTCGAATGCCTTGGATATGTCCAGAGCAACCGCTCGAGATTCTCCAAAGTGTTCAATTGCATTGTTCCAAACATGTGTTACATAAGTCAGAAGATCTCCTGTTGATCTATTTTTATGAAAGCCATATTGGTGATCGCTAATAATGTTGAATCCTTCAAGATATTTTAGAAGATGCTGTTGATAGCCTTTTCCATGACTTTCGATATTATTGAAAGCAGTGCGATTGGTCGGTAGTTATTTGGCCAGGTCTTCTTGCCTTTTTTAGGTATCGGCTGAACTGTAGCGCATTTCCAGCAGGAAGGAAATATTCCCTTTCTGTAGGATAAGGTTGAAAAGTCTACAGAAAACTGGTGTTAGTTCCCTCGCATAGATTCTAAGAACTATGGCAGGTATTCCGTCAGCGCCAGAAGCCTTTTTGGTGTCTAGCTTCATCAGAATACGCTTTATAATACGCTGTCTGAAGACAACATCGGGCATCCTTGACTGCACCATGGGAATAGTAGGTGGTGTTTTTCCTTGGAAATCGACAGTAGAATGTGAAGCAAAGAGTTCAGCCAACAATTCGCAGTGATTAAATGTGTTCGCTTTTAGTGTATTTGGAACATTGGTAAGGAAGATGTTCCTCAATTTGCCAACCGCTGACCAAGCTGATGATATTTTCTTTGATAGATTCGCTGTCTAATTTTCTTTAATATACTTATTTTTTTCCATATATATGTAAGAATCCGTTCTTGTGATTTTCGCATTTTCAATGTGCAGTATTGCTTATTTAACGTAGATATTGTCATTTGTCAGAACATGATTTTGGCGGTGTTTATCTTTATACCAATTTCGCTGGATTTGTTGTTAAGTTCGTTCAGCATTTCTTCCAATTCTTTATTGCTGTCAGATATAAACAATATCCTCCGCGAATCGCAAATCATTCAGTTGCACTCCTACCTCATTTATATCCTTACTTATCCATGGGATTTTTTTTATGTCTAATTCATAATAAAATTAATTATATATAAATTTAAAAAATACAGAAACACTGATATTATCACAAGAACGCCACCGTAAAAAACCAAATCCAAAAGATAAAAAACTGAGTGACTAAAAGACTTATAATGGATTGGACACTTAAAAGAAGAGAACAAAATCGAGATTCAGACGGATTAAGTAACTTAAATAAGAGAATCTCAAAAAAGACACGAAAGGACGTAAGAAAATACAACACAGAGAATATACAACGAACAACTGAAGAAAATAAAAATATGAATATGCTCAGAAGGAAACTAACAGATAGAAGAAGAGAAATCCACAGACTTCGATATGGTAAAGGAAATGAAACGACAAACAGGGAGAGACTTATAGAAATTGCAGAAGAATTCTACAGAAGACTATATACAAGTCAACAAAGACAGTTAACAAATGAAGCTTAGAAATCACAAATACATAAATTGATCAACCAAGGTTCAGAAGAATTACCGGAGATAACACTAGAAGAAGACTTTCTCTTAGAGAAATGAAAAATAACAAAGCCTCCGGAGAAGATCAGATCGTAGTTGAAGCTGTAAAAATTGGTGACGAAGGCTTGTTGAGGGTTGTAGTTTCTCTTTTTAAGATAGCATAATCCCAAGCAAATGGAATAACTCAGTGACAGTCCTGATTCATAAAAAAGGAGACATACCGACCTTGAAAATTATAGACCTATTAGTTTGCTCCCCCATTTGTATAAGTGGTTCACCAAAATCATAATAAAACGCCTAGAGCCAAAACTAGATTTTTATCAACCACGCGAACAGGCTGGCCTTAGAAGTAGATACGGTGCCAAAGATTATTTACAGACCATCAAAATCCTTACAGAGAAATCTATAGAATACAACAAACCATTCGTATTAGTATTTGCATATTTTAAAAAAGCCTTTGACTCTGTGCAGTTGCCGGCGATACTGTTTGCCGTGCAGCAAATGAGAATAAACTACAGATATACTTAGTTCATTTATAATAACGCAACAGCAAATGTAAGACTCCATGAATCCACAAGTAAATACTCAGTTGAACGTGGAGTCAGACAAGGCGATATGACCTCTCCTAAACTTTTTATTGAGGTGTGAGAATATACTTTTAAGGAACTTACTTAGGATGGAAAAGGCATACACATCGATGGCGAATACCTAAATCACCTGCGCTTTGCTGATAATATTATCATAATAGCCGACAATCTAGGTGATGCCCAACAAATTCTTACCGAATTGTGAATAACATCAGCAAATATTGGTCTAAATATTAACTTTCAGAAAATCAAGTTTTTGACTAATCTAGTTATTTTTAGTATTTGGGTCATGAATTACAAATTGGCAAAGATAACCAAACCCATAAGATACACTGTCGTGTGCGTTTGGGATGGACGACTTTTGGGAAGCGGAGAGATACGCCGCAAGGTAATTTGCCAATGTATTTAAAAAAGAAAGTTTATGAACAATGCGTTCTGCCGGTAATCACATATGGCGCCAAGACACTCACGTTAACAAAACAGTCAGCAAACAAATTGAGAGTATGGCAACGGGCAATGGAGAGAGTTATGTTGGGTATCACAAGAAAGGATAGAATAACAAACATAATTATCAAATAATGAACAAAAGTAATAAATATTATCCAAAAAATTAAGCAATCTAAATGAAGATGGCAGGCCATATAGCCTGAAGGTATGATAAACGATGGTGTAGAAGACTAATAGAATGGAGATCCAGACAAGACAAAAGGAACAGAGGTAGACCACCAACAAGATGGAGAAATGACATTAAAAGAGCGGCAGGAAATTGGATTAACATCGCTCAGGACAGAGATCAGTGGAAGATCTTAGAGGAGGTTTGTATCCAGCAGTGGATGAGGAGGGTTGATGAATGATGATGAAATCTAAAAGGTATTAATATATATATATATATATATATATATATATATATATATATATATATATATATATATATATATATATATAGACTCAAGTTTTATTGTTTTGCAAGGAAAATCGGCGACCAACCTTAAGCATGGCTTTGAGACTGAGGCTGGCTGATCAGGATTTGCTGTTTTCTGATTGTGCCAAGAATTTGGGTCTTTGCATTGATACACATCTCAGATTCAGGGAACATGTTAGGGTGCTCCTACAAAAAAGTTATGCGAAAATGAAGGTTTTATATGCAAATCGTTTTATTCTGAATTTTAAGATGAGGAAAAAATTGTGTGAATCTTTGGTCTTGTCTTCATTTCATTATTGTAGTATTGTGTACTATCCTTGCTTGGATGCGCTTTCAAGGAGACGATTGCAGTATGTACAGAACGTCTGCTGTAGGTTTATATTCTATTTGAGAAAATATGATCATATATCTTTAAAAATAAATGAGTTAAAATGGTTAAATTTTGCTAATACTGTGCAATTGCACTTCGTAATATGAGGCTCTTAGGAACTTCAGTCCCGATTTATTTAAGGGAGAAGCTAGTATCCCGAAATTTGGTACATGATAGGTATATTAGACCTGATCGCTTGACTATGCCTCAGCATCGCACTGCCTTGTTTCAGCGCAGTTTTACATATAATGCAGTAAATATATACAATACTATGAATCCAGAACTGAAAACGTGCACTATTGGCCGACTTCGTCGATTATATAGGGAAGAGCTGTTAAATAAGCAGAATTCTCAGACGTAGTTTATTTGTATTTTAATGTATCTTCTCGATTACACTGGTTTTACAGCCAAAAAATACCAAGAACGCCACATGCCTAGATAAGTTAATTGGGACCTCCTGAACACGAAATAATTTTTTTTTTTTTTAAGTACCGTTTTTTAGATAACGGTACTTTTGTGTTTTTTTCGGTGTTTGGTCCCACTCAAACCCTTATGGAACCCAACCGAAAAGTCCGATCGAGATAAATGTCATACCGTTGGAAAGGCAACTAAATGCCTTTTTCCGGCGGTATACTACTATAAATTCTATGTGACAAGAAGTGGCTGAGTTATAACACCTCAAAGTTCAAAATTTGCCTATTTTTTACGTTTTTTTTCAAAATTTTTCATTTTTATTGATTTTAAAGATCTGGAATGTTTTTTTTTTTTACCAAGTAGTTTATTTAATAACCAACATTTTAAAGTAATTTGAAAAAAAAAGGATGAAAAATAAAGTAAGGATTTTGTGGAACGACAATATTTTCATTTTCATTGCTCACACGCTATATTCGGCGTAAATTTAAAAAATTTAAATTAAAATGACGTTCCGTTTTTTTTCGGATGTATCTTCGCGAATGAGGAACCAACAATAGTCTGCCATCATTTGTTCATCCCACCAGCCCTTGTAAGCTCGATTTCTTGCATTTCCTGGTGAAATCTTTCACCCTGCTCATCACTTTTCCCAAGTTCATGGGGTTCCAAAGACTGAATAAAAAGTGTAGTTTAGGTGTCATATTTGAACCTAAAAGTTAAAAATGAATAAATTTCAAATAATTTTCAAAACGGCCTTTTTGATATACATGCTTTCTCTCAACGCTTACCAATGGCATTGAATTTTTGCAGTAATGTATCGATCTTCTCAGCGTGGTTGTAAACGATGTCCTGGAATGCTTCCCATGCCTCCAAATGAGCTGGACTAAACACTCATTAAATGCTTGGTCACCGTACAGAGCCCGAATTTTGAGGTTCATCAAATATACCAGCTTCAATTTTGCTCGCTGTGGCTCTCGGAAATTTTTGTTTAAGGTAATTCATGGCAAGACTGTCTTTTGGCAACGTTTTCACAATATTTGTAAATAACCCAAGCTTAATATGTAGTGGAGGAAGTATTATCTTCTCCTGAGGAATGAGTGGGTCATTTTTAATATTGTACTCTCCGTGCGTACGCCCACTTCGTTCGGGCCAAACTTTTCGGATGTAGTGATTCTGACGGTCACGGTTGTCCCATAGACATAGAAAACAGGGAAACTTCGTATTGCCCCCTTGCAATCCAGATAGTATGGCAACTAATTTAAAATCAGAGCAAACTTTCCATTGATGTTGGTCATATTGTATGAGAGCGAGAAGTTCTTTCATTGCTTCATATGTTTCCTTTATGTATTTTCCATATCCGATTGGAATTGATGGTTTCGTATTCCCTTTATGAAGCAAGACTGCCTTCAAACTATCCTTGCCTCCATCCAGAAAAAGACGCCATTCCCACTGGGTCATAACTTTGTTGGAGAGCATTGAAAAGACCACGTATGTTGGCACAAAAACAAAAGTTTCCCGTTTTTGCGAAAAAAACTGCAAGTTGTTTGCTACGATCACGGTAATATGTAACACGTGTTTCAGGAGCACAATATCCCCACTGTTGCAATCGCGATGCAAGTAATTCAGATTTCGATTTCGGCAAATACAAATCTCGGCACAAATCATTAAGCTCGGCCTGAGTAAGTAAATGGGGTTTCTTATTTGATTGCATTTCTGATTCACTGCACTCATCTGATGAATCACTTATTGTTGTTCTTTTTCGTATTTTTGTGGGCTCTGCTACAATCAGCTGCGGTTTGGGGCACGATACTGAGTGCGGCACTGGCAGCGTCACCGAGCTAACAACTGGATAAACTGGTTCAATTCTACGTCCGACAGCCTTTTCCGTTAAAAACAGAAATAACAATCTGTTGTATGACTGATCGGGTTTCTCCATTGCATTGGCTTTCCAAATGTGAAGAAACACTCTTGACCCTTACCAATTTTATTTAATATTGTTCGGCAGTTGTTACATGCATTATTCGGTGTCCACGGTTTGTCCAGAGACGCAGGTCGAAAGCCGAAATACTTCTTATACGCTTCAGATAAATTTTTCGTATTCATTTTTCGCATCAAATGCTGTGATTTCTTTTTCACAAGAACTCCACAAACATAACAAAATTCGTTGGGATCGATTGAACACATTTTATTTTTTGCACGTACAAAGCCAAACTGTTTACTGTGATCAGATTCAAATTCTGATGGACGCCGAATATAGCGTGTGTCAGGGCTACCAACGTATACAGTGATTCAAATTCTGATGGACGCCGAATATAGCGTGTGTCAGGGCTACCAACGTATACAGTGATTCAAATTCTGATGGACGCCGAATATAGCGTGTGAGCAATGAAAATGAAAATATTGTCGTTCCACAAAATCCTTAATAAAAACTTTATTTTTCATCCTTTTTTTTTTCAAATTACGTTTAAAATGTTGGTTATTAAATAAATTACTTGGTAAAAAAAATAAAACATTCCAGATCTTTACAATAACGTAGAAAAAAAAACCAAATAAAAATGAAAAATTTTGAAAAAAAACGTAAAAAATAGGCAAATTTTGAACTTTGAGGTGTTATAACTCAGCCACTTGTCACATAAAAATTTATAGTATACCGCCGGAAAAGGCATTTAGTTGCCTTTCCAACGGTATGACATTTATCTCGATCGGACTTTTCGGTTGGGCTCCATAAGGGTTTGAGTGGGACCATACACCGAAAAACACAAAAGTACCGTTATCTAAAAAATGGTACTTAAAAAAAAAAATTATAGCGTTTTTCGTGTTCAGGAGGTCCCAATTAACTTATCTAGGCATATGGCGTTCTTGGTATTTTTCCAAATTAAAAATTTGTAAACCTGTGTTATTGATTTTACTATGTTAGTATGTAATTGTTGCTTCATTTTTGTTTGTAAGCGCGTTGTGTGTTGAAGAGGTTAGATGTAAGAGTAACCGATGGTTAAATCTCGCCTCTTCTACTACACGATGTGTGTGGGTAATATGTACTCACATCACATGTAATTAACATCTTAATAAAGACGATATTTATTTATCTATTTATTTATTTATTTATTTATTTATTTATTTATTTATATATATATATATATATATATATATATATATATATATATACAAAGTAGTAAACAAATTAACAATTTCAATTTGCCTGGTTATATATGCCCCGAAGATATTAGGCGATCATCGACGGTAACGAAGATTGGACGAACTATGGAATCATTAGCATTTTCGTGGCAATCCTTTATTGTCGAATGGTGTAATATATTTTAAATAGATATATAATTTAATGAATAATACGCGACACGTTCTTACTTGACCGTCTGTACCAGGTCATTTTTAATGGATATGTAGATAACAGAGAAGATGTGCAAGTTGTTGTAGTTGCTCTGAATTCTTCTTTCAGTGAAAGGAAAAACAGCAGTCCTCGCAGCGTTAACTATTAGGTTTACTCCCTCCTTACATGAGCTCTGCCACAATAGCAGTGTGCACTGCTTGGATGAGTATCTCTACAACATCAGTATATCTCTGGACATACGTAAAAACGTTATTAGTAGAGCCGAGTCACCAATTCGTCCAAAAATTAAATTTACAAGTCAGCAGTATAAAAACTCTACAACGACATTCATCTATGCAAAAACTGTCGAAATAACAATGTAAACTTTTAATGGTGCATTACATTTGCCATAAATTTAGTCAATTGTAGATTTATATCGCTTAAAGTTATAATAACACATTAGCTTAAAATTAACTTCTCCTGTTTTGTTGGTTTACATTGATTTTCGTACTGCATAGCATATAAATTTGGAATCATACTTTTAGTAAAATATACGGGGTCAAAAGGAATTCTCTCATATCACTTACTTTTTTTTTTATTGGTCTAGCACACGTGCCGCAGGGAAGTCCCTAAAGCGCTCCAGGTATGTGGGCGGAAAAAGCGATTCACGTTGTTTTTGAATAGCTGTAAATTGTACTGGGCGGGAAACACAGCGCTGGGCAAAGTATTCCAAAGGGATGATGTTCTCCATATAATTGAAAAGCGTTGTACGTGGAGTAACAAGCTGGACCTCATACGGATGTGAAGCACCAGCGCGACGTGTATTTCTAACATGCACCGCTTTGGGAGGAATTAAGCGGGCTACATCCTTCAAACACTTTCCATGAAAATACTTGTAGAACAGACTCAAGTCGCCAACCGTTCTTCGATCTTCCAGCGAATCAAGGCCGCCGGTCAGTTCCGGGTCTCCAATCAGACGGACAGCTCTTCTCTGAACAGAATCCAACAAATGCAGTGTATGTTTGGGAGCGGAGCCTCAAACATGGGAGCAGTATTCCATAGTTGGTCGAATTTGAGCTTTGTAAAGAATTAACAGTTGTTGTGGGGTGTAAAGCTTTCTGATTCGAAATAATATTCCCAACTTTTGAGAAGCTCTCTTTGCTACGCCTGCAACATGTTCGTGCCAGGACATATTTCCTCCCAAATTAACGCCCAACAAATTTAGTGACGATGCTAGGGGAATGGAGAGAGAGAGACTTTTTTACAAAAAACTGCCGCCTGGGTTTTTGTAGCGTTAAATTCCACTTGGTTACTGTCACCCCAAGATAGAATTTCTTCCATGTCTTTGTTAAGTTGAACGACCTCCTGCTGTCTGCGGATATTCGCCTGAGCAGCCGATGTCCGAGCGTTCAAGGTGAATGAAGAGACAAGCGTACTGTCATCTGCAAAGCTGTAGATTAGATTCCCGGTCTTTTCCAGTAGATCGTTAATGTAAATGAGAACAGAGGAACAGGAGACAGTATGGAGCCCTGGGGCACACCGGCGTTGATAGTGAAGGTGTTAGAAAGAAATCCGTCGGCCGCTACTCGTAAAGAACGCTCTCTGAGGAAACATGAGAGCCACAAACAGAATCTTTCAGACAACCACAAGAGCGTAGCTTAGCCAACAGTCCATCGTGCCAAACACGGTCGAATGCCTTGGATATGTCAAGAGCAACCACTCGAGATTCTCCAAAGTGTTCAATTGCGTTGTTCCAAACATGTGTTACATAAGTCAGAAGATCTCCTGTTGATCTATGTTTACGAAAACCATATTGGTGATCGCTAATAATATTGAATCGTTCAAGATATTTTAGAAGATGCTAATTGAAAACCTTTTCCATGACTTTCGACTTGATAACTATTGAGTTGTTTGAAAGAAGACAGTAGTTAAAAATAAATTTTTTAAAATAATTTATCTCGTATTTTCTTCTTCTCAATATGAAACAACTCCCCCACATTCATGCCGGTCCATTCTCTGATGCTTCTCAGCCAAGACTTTAACTCGTCCTTGAATGAGAGTTTGCAATAGTGAATATTTGTCGTTTCTGAGTACCTGACCTAAGTAGGATGTTTTTCGTACTTTTATGATTGTCAAGAGTTTTCTGCCTTTCATAGGAATTTTTAATATTCTTCGATAGAGCCACATTTAAAATGTTTTTAGTACCATACGGGTTTAACGTCCATATCTCGATTCATTCTTGTATAGTTAACAATATTTACACCTTCTTACCAATTCTACAAACATTTTCTGTAAACATTCCTTAGTTATGTTGTTACCCTACTGCCTTTTTGTTTTTAAGCCGATTTGCTGCTATTAATATTTTGTCTTTATTTATGAGGGGGCCCGTTGTAGTAAGCTTATTTGTATTAGGTTGTCGTTGTGTCACTATACAATTCTCCAATATATTCTTCCATCTATCTATTATTTCTTATACGTTCAGTAGTAGTTTACCTAATTTATCCTCTACTACTTGTGGTTGCCTTTGTAAGCCTAAGTCCAGCAGCTTCTTTGATTTTCTTATGTAAATTAAATGTGTCGTATTTCTTTTCTAATGCTTTTATTTCTGTGCATTGTTCATTTAGCCACCTCCTTTATCTTTTTTTTAATAGGTTGTGCGTTTCTTTGCATTTTATATTATTGTTGTTCTTATACCTTCTTCTTACTTCCATCATATCCAATATTTCCTCCATCATCCATGATTGTTTCTTTTTAGTTGTATTTTGTTTCAGGTTCTTTTCCATTACTTCTTTCAGTGTTTCTCTGATGTGGTGCCATTTTTTTTTTTTCCAGTGACTGATGCGTTCCAAGCTTGTTTGTATCCAGACTTCTACCAATCTCCTCAATGAATACTCTTCTTTATGACTTCTTCTTTGAGTTTGTCGATGTTAATATTTCTTGCTGTTTGTTCATGTTTTAACTTTTTTAGCCTAATCTTGATAGTTGTAAGCAGTAAATTATGGTCTGTAGGTATGTCTCCAGGTTTTGGCAGATTTGACTATATTGCCATTGCCATAAGCCATGATTCTCCACAATATCCTCTTCTTTTTCATCTCCTACTTTGGCATTAAAATCCCCCATTATCATGTTTATCTCATTTTTCTTAATGTAGTGTAGTAGTTTACATTATGCAATAGTAAAGGATTGCAGTTAAAATGCTAATGATTCAGCAGTTCGTCCAGCTCCCGCCAGAGTGGATAGTTTTGGCAGATTTGACTATATTGCGTTGTCTTCTATTAATGATTATATAGTCTTTCTGTCATTACGTTTACCCAAGCCATGATTCTCCACAATATCGTCTTCTTTTTTTCATCTCCTACTTTGGCCTTAAAATTCCCAATTATCATGTTTATCTCATTTTTCTTAGTGTAGTGTAATAGTTTACATAATGCAACAGTAAAGGAGTGCCATTAAAATGCTAATGATTCAGCAGTTCGTCCAGTCCCCGTCAAAGTGGATAGTCACCTGGTATCTGTGGGGCATACTTTCGACGAGATTTTCTGCGTATTGTTGGGGAAAAGATTTCCAAATTGCTCGAATTTGCCGTGACAGCAGCTTCAGTGTGACAATAACGGATTTCCCTTTCCACTTATTGTTCTTTTTCTTCTGCCTTCTCCTAATGGAGGTTAGCGACCACTTCTCTAAATGTTTCTCTGTCCCTCGCAACATTGCGACTTTTTCTTTCTTCCGACACCCTTTCTACCATCAACTCTTCCCCGTATGATAGTTTGCAATAGTGAATATTTGTCGTTTCTGAGTACATGATCTAAGTAAGATATTTTTTGTACTTTCATGATTGTCAAGAGTTTTCTGCCTTGGTCTATCCTTCGTAAAACTTCCTCATTAGTGATCCTGGCTGTCCATGGGATTTTTAATATTCTTTGATATTCAAATTTTATCATTTCAAATGTTTCTGAGTAGTGTATTGCTTCAACATCCATATCTCGACTCTATACAAAAGTTGGGATCATAAGTAGCATTTCAGGAAACGCAATCTTAGAGTGAAGGATAAGTTTCTGTTGCAGAACATTGTCTGGAATTTTAAAAATGATTTTCTTGCAACATCTATTCTGGTTTTAACTTTCAGTGTGATATAGGTGCCTAAATATTGTACTTTTCTACAGGCTCTATTTGTTTTCCTTCAAGGAATAATCGGCAATTGTTGGTTTGATGTTTAAAAACGACCATAAATTTTGTTTTTTTCGTGTTTATCGTCAAACCCATTTCGACACTTCCTCTATTCACTTTGTCAACCAATGCTTACAGGTCCTCTAATGTTTCTGCTAAAATCACAGTATTGTCGGCAAAGCGAATAATATTTATCACTTTACCCCCTATCCCGATTTCTTCTTTCTTCACTTCCTTCCCATAATGCTTTCTTGGGAATATAGATTTAACAATATAGGTGACGGTACGCAGCCTTACCTGACTTCTCGCTGAATCAGTATTTCATCTGTTACTATTTCATTTATTTGTATTACAGCTGTCGCATTCCAATAGATGGGTTTTATTATTTCTGTGTCTTTTTGCTCAAGTTAGATGTTCTTTAGTTCTATCAGTTTGATGTGCTGTACTTTCTTTTCCACTGGCTACACGTTTTCCTCTCATGTTTGGAGTCGGTACTAATGCCCTCTTGTAAATCGCTTTCGAGCATTTTTTCAGCGTTCAAATTGTAGGTAAAGATGAAGAGTCTACCAAAACACTTACACGAAAAACATCCCAAATCATGAATCCTCACAGGGTGCGTTGAACCGATCCGTTAGTGGAAGTTGACCAGGCTTGAGAGGTGATAACATAATCGCAAAATGAAGCTTCTTCGGGACAAATTTTATATTGTTCCAGTCTCGACCTATGTTTTCCTCTGTTCGCGCGAGTCGATTCTCTCTGTGTTTTTAGCTCAGTAATGGTTTCTTGATTGTACTCCATCACTTCAAATCGTTAGCCCAGAGATGAGTGCGAATTGTTTCATAGGATATATCCAAACCTATGTGCTTAGTTTTGTGTCACTTGGCGCAAAGTTAACTGAGTATTTCGGAAAAACACGTTAATAATCATTTTTTCGTCCTGACACTTTCCTCTCATACCACGTTCTGGTAGATCATCGTAATTTTCGAACCTTTTGGATAAGTTCATAGGAAGACAGCCGCAAAGCGTATCCAGCACTCATGTTCGATAGTGTACTATTTAACTATATATAAAGTTAGCAGGGGTGCCCAAAATAACCGCAAAAAAAGGAATTTCTTTTACCGACTACAAGTTAATAGATGACACGTTCTTACTTGACCGACTGTACATGGTTAGGGGTATTATTCCCAGGAAGACCCCACCACAGCAAATTTTGACCAAAAGCTCTCATGAAATGTTAACAGGCTGTATTTCGGAACACAGGTAGTTTTTTTAGAGTGCGATAAAAAAGTTTGCGCTCTAGAGTACGCTAAGCCTACAAAATCGAAAATAAAATGAAAAATTCGGTTTTTTTTCGCAAATAAAAAAGATATCGAAAAACTAATAGCATCACGTGAAAGACATAGTATATAAATTTTATTAGTTTTTTCCGTAATTTAAAAAAAATATTTAAAATAAAATGGCTGGTTTAACTCCTTCAGTTGTAGTGAGAATTATGCTTCCAACCTCATTTATGATTAAATTAACGTTTCTGTATACCGTTAAATATTTTGAAATTGTTTCTTGGGATGCTGATTAAGAATCTGGTGACAGATTTGAAAAATTCAAAATAGCGAATCCAATATGACGGCCAGAGAGTACGTACGAGGCTGGTTTGAAAAGTCCGTGCAAAAATAAAAACTACTTATGTGTTTGGGGTAAACCTTTTTTATTTTTCGACATAGTCTCCTTTTAGGCTTATACACTTCGTCCAACGATGTTCTAGTTTGTTGATCCCTTCCGAATAATAGGATTTGTCCAAGTCTGCAAAATATCCATTAGTGTCTGCAATCACCTCCTCGTTTGAATAAAATCTTTGTCCCGCCAGCCATTTCTTCAAATTGGGGGAACAAATAGTAGCCCGAGGGAGCCAAGTCTGGAGAATAGGGGGGATGTGAAACGAGTTGGAATCCTATTTCCATTAATTTTGCGACCACAACTGCTGAGGTGTGTGCTGGTGCGTTGTCGTGATGGAAAAGGACTTTCTTGTGGGCCAATCGCGGGCGTTTTTCTTGCAGCTCGGTTTTTAAACGGTCCAATAACGATGAATAATATTCACCTGTAATAGTTTTGCGAAAAAAAACCCTTTTCCAGATAGTCGATGAGGATTATCCCTTGCGAATCCCAAAAGACAGTCGCCATAACCTTTCCGGCCGAAGGAACGGTCTTCGCCTTTTTTGGTGCAGATTCCCCCTTGGTAACCCATTGTTTAGATTGTTGTTTGGTCTCAGGAGTATAGTAATGTATCCATGTTTCATCCACAGTGACGAAACAATGCTTAAAGTCCTCCGGATTCTTCTGGAACAGCGGCAAACCATCCTTGCAACACTTCACACGATTCCGTTTTTGGTCAAGCGTGAGCAATCGGGGCACCCATCTTGCGGATAGCTTTCGCATGTCCAAATGTTTATGCAAAATATTATGTACCCGTTCAGTCGAGATGCCCACAGCACTAGCAATCTCGCGCACCTTAACTCTTCTGTCATCCATCACCATATCATGGATTTGATCAATGATTTTTGGAGTCGTAACCTCCACAGGCCGTCCAGAACGTTCAGCGTCACTTGTGCCCATATGGCCAGTCCGAAAATTTTGAAACCACTTATAAACTGTTCTAATCGAAGGTGCAGAGTCACCATAATGTTTATCAAGCTTCTCTTTAGTCTCCTGAGGCGTTTTGCCTTTCATAAAGTAATGTTTAATCACCACACGAAATTCTTTTTCGTCCATTTCTTGAAAATCACTTGACTTCCTTGATTCACACGAATGCCAAACACAAAGAAATAGACCAATATGGCTAAAACTTGGTGTGCGTTCATTCAAGAGATGCTACTAACTAAACATAACCTCGATACGCGCCGGTGGTGCCATCTCTCGGACTTTGCACGGACTTTTCAAACCAGCCTCGTATATTGTCAAACAGGAAGAAATTTTAAAAAAAGAATAAAAGAACATTTTACATCTTTTATAACTAGCAAATCAGACTCAAATTACGCTAACGATTTAATAGAATTGGAAAATCAGTTTAATAAAAACTTTGAAATTTTACATGTTGAAAATAAAGGGTATAAATTAAATTTGCTTGAATCTCTGGAAATCAATAAACTTAAAAATACTAATTATTTGTTAAACGACCAATTAGAATTAAATAATTCACCTCTTTTAAATATATTTCAATAATACTGTACTTAAATAATTTGTTACATATAATATAAAGCCTTTATAATAGTATAATTAGGGATTTCCAACATTATTGTATTTTGCCTGTAGGGATCTTATATATATATATATATATATATATATATATATATATATATATATATATATATATATATATATATATATATATATATATAAAACAAA
>CM032447.1:20743708-20758708 GCA_019049505.1 Pachyrhynchus sulphureomaculatus
AACATTGGTTTTCACGACACTCGAAGGTATCAAACTGTTATTAAAACCGAAACACTTTATTAAAAACTCATTAAATGAATGTTTTCATCAAAATATTAAGAAAATGGCCGCCATACTACCCAAAAAAATGTTTACCACAGAATTACGTTTGTTTTTACATGCCCACTAGATGAGGATCACTAACTAATGGCTTTAAAGTAGTAGCAACAATTAGATCACCGCCTTCACCATCGTGCAGAAAATGATTAACGATTGGGGAGAAAATTCATTTATTGACGGCCTATTCTGTACCGAAGTGAATAAAAATTATATTTTGTATCATTTTTACACTGCGTCGTAAAGAAACTACATCTATAATATATATAAAATGCAACGTCTCTCTGTCTGTCTGTCTGTCCGTTAGTGCGCTTATCACTGGAGAACCACTTATCCGATTTACGTACTTTTTTATTAAAACATACATATGTTCTCTGGCCAGGTTATAGGCTATATTTTTATTACGATAGGTAGCATAAGGGATGAGCAGTGACGATAATAGTGAATGAAGTCCAAAAAAAAATTTGCCGCTAGCGCGTTCCCTTGCAATACACAGCCTAAACCATTATATATGGAACAATATTATGTAGCAGAGAATACCTATAATCTATAATCTATGATATATATAAAATGCAATGTCTCTCTGTCTGTCTGTCTGTCCATTAGTGCGTGTATCACGCGAGAATCACTTATCCGATTTACGTATCTTTTTTTAAATTCATATATATATTCTTTGGCCAGGTTATATAATAATAATAATAATACTCTATATCTATAATATATATAAAATGCAACGTCTCTCTGTCTGTCTGTCCGTTAATGCACTTATCCCTCGAGAATCACTTATCCGATTTACGTGATTTTTTAAATTCATACATATGTTCTCTGACCAGGTTATAGATATATATTTTTATTACATCTATAATATATATAAAATGCAACGTATCTCAGTCTGTCTGTCTGTCTGTACGTTAGTGCGCTTATCACTGGAGAACCACTTATCCGATTCACGTAATTTTTTTTTTTAAGCACATATGTTCTCTGGCCAAGTTATAGACTATATTTTATTACGATAGCATAAGGAATGAGCAGTGACGATAATAGTGAATGAAGTCGGAAAAAAGTTTGTTGCTAGCGCGTTCTCTTGCAATACACAGCATAAAACCATTAAATATGGAACAATATTATGTAGCAGAGAATATCTATAATCTATAATATATATATATAAAATGCAATGTCTCTCTGTCTGTCTGTCTGTCCATTAGTGCGTTCACGCGAGAACCACTTATCCGATTTACGTGTTTTTTTTTGTAATTCATACATTTGTTCTCTGGCTAGGTTATTTATAATCTTCTATCTATAATATATATAAAATACAACGTCTCTCTGTCTGCCTATCTCTTTGCATGTCTGTCTGTTTGT
The DNA here is from genome assembly GCA_019049505.1 of Pachyrhynchus sulphureomaculatus. NCBI lineage: Eukaryota > Metazoa > Arthropoda > Insecta > Coleoptera > Curculionidae > Pachyrhynchus > Pachyrhynchus sulphureomaculatus. Next base: position 20,745,167 of record CM032447.1, read on the forward strand.
TCGTTAGTGCGCTTATCACTGGAGAACCTCTTATCCGATTTACGTGCTTTTTTTAAAACATACATATGTTCTCTGGCCAGGTTATCTATCTATAAAATATATATCTAAAATGCAACGTCTCTCTGTCTGTCTGTCTGTCTGTCTGTTAGTGCGTTACGTGCTTTTTTTAAAAAATATACATATGTTCTCTGGCCAGGTTATAGATATATTTTATTGCGTTAGGTAACATAAAGAATAAGCAGTGACGATAATAGTGAATCAGGTCGGAAAAAAAGGTTACCGTGCGTTCTCTTGCAATACACTGCCTAAACCATTAAATATGGAACAATATCATGGTGCAAAGAATATAATATATATAAAATGCAAACCTCTCTGTCTGTCTGTCTGTCCGTTAGTGCGCTTATCACTTGAGAACCACTTATCCGATTTACGTATTTTTATAAATTTATACATATGTTTTTCTATATAATTCGATATAAGCCTAGATAATGGGAGATAAGGTGAGATAATGGGAGATAAGTATAAATAATGGGAGATATGGAGAAATAATGGGAGATATGGAGAAATAATGGGAGATAAGCAGAGATAAGTCTAGATAATGGGAGTTATGGTGAGATAATGGGAGATAAGGAGAAATAATGGGAGATAAGGAGAAATATTGCGAGATAAGTCGAGATAAGCCTAGATAATAGGAGATAAAGTGAAATAATGTGAGATAAGGGGAAATAATGGGAGATAAGGAGAAATAATGGGAGATAAGGAGAAATAATGGGAGATGAGCAGAGATAAGCCTTGATAATGGAAATTATATAGAGATAATGGGAGATAAGGAGAAATAATGGGAGATAAGGGGAAATAATGGCAGATATTTTTTATTACGTTAGGTAACATAAGGAATAGGCAGTGACGATAATAGTGAATCAAGTCCACGCGAGCGAAGCCGCGGGCACTACTAGTATAATAAAATTTCAAGAATATAAGTATTAGTGGGTGTAAAACATTGCAGGTTTAGATAAAAAATTGTTGGGGGTTGTTTTTTGCTAATATAGTATGTTAGTGCGTTTAAAACACTGATGTAATAAAATGAAATAAAAAATTGTCAATTTTAAGCAGAATAATGTTACAACAGACCAGCTTATTATCAAAATTAACCTCAATTGTTTTTGATATGTGTACTAGGTTGGCATACATGCTGAAAAAACAAAAATCATATATATATATATATATATATATATATATATATATATATATATATATATATATATATATATATATATATAAATATGACACGTAGGCTGAAAACTTTTTGGTCTGAAACATAGATGCCGCCTTTTTTCAAAAAATGCATATGATTTTTAGAAAATACCAACCATACGTGTCAAAATTTCAGGACATTTAGTTTAGAAGTTGCAGTGGTTTTAGTGACGCTATTTTTGATATTTTCAAAACAATAGAAAAAAAATCGAATTTCGTGTGTTGATTAAACACTGTTTTTTGATGGGAAAGAATACCGTTCAACAAAGTAATAGCTTGATAAGTGTGACGAGGACTCTGCCCTGGAAAATCACACTGGTATGATGAATTTAAACGCGGTCGTACAGATACAAATCATGCTGAACGCTCCGGACTCCCAAATGAGGTGGTTACACCGGAAAACATAAAAAAAATCCAAAAAATTGTTTGGGATGACCGTAAAGTGAAATTACGTGAGATAGCTCACACCCTAAAGGTATCAAAAGAACGTGCTGGCCATATTTTGCAGGAACATTTGGACACGAGAAAGCCAAAAACAACAACGTCTTGATGATTCTGAACGCTGTTTAGACCTGTTTAAGTACAATAAAAAAAATTTTTTCATGCGATATGTGACAATGAAGAATGGATCCACCACTACACACTGGAATCAAATCGGCAGTCAGCTAAGTGGACGGCAGCTGGTGAAAGCCGCCCGAAGCGACCAAAGACACAACAGTCGGCTGGGAAGGTTTTGGCCTCTGTATTTTAGGATGCGCATTGAATAATTTTCATCGACTATACTGAGAAGGGAAAAACCATCAATAGCGAATATTACATAAAGTTATCGGTGCCTTTGAAGGCAGAAATCGCAAAGAAACGGCCCCAAATAAACAAGAAAAAAGTGCTCTTTCATCAAAACAATGCTCCGTGTCACAAGTCAAGGGTTACGATGGCAAAATTGAATGAATTGAAGTTCAAATTGCTTCCTCGTTCACCCTATTCTCCAGATTTGGTCCCCAGCGACTATTATCTATTGGCAGACCTCAAAAAAATGCTCGCGGGAAGGAGATTTGGCTCCAGTGAAGAAGTTATCGCCAAAACTGAGGTCTATTTTGAAAGCAAATACAAGGTACAGAAATGTTAGAAAAGCATTGGACTGATTGTATCGCTCTTGAAGGAGACTATATTGATGAATAAAGTCGAATTTTGCAAAAAAAAATGTGCTTTAAGTAGCTAGATCAAAAACTTTTGTGTGACACTCGATTTAAATAGTTCCTTGGAGCTCCAGAAACAAATATTGGCAATGAAGACAACTTTTTTAAGAATCTTTTTTTTACAGTTCAACATGCAAATTTTAAAGGGAAAACGGAAAACTAAGTTTGGGAAAAGTCTAGTCAAATCTGAATAACACGTGATTAGTATTTTAGATTAGATGATGATTGCTGATTAGTATATACTGACTAGATTGTAATAGTATGAGTATCCTCACAGGTTGTTTTACATAAAAAAAACGGTTATTATTATAAAAGGACCTAAATTTTCAATTAAATTGCAAAACCCTAGAAGATTTACATACGAATTATAATATGCTTATGTCTTTTTTAATAAGACTACACTTCTTGCAATACGCTCTATTTATAATATTCCAACGACATAATATTTTATTATATTCCTTGAGACTTTAAAGTTCCAAAATTACCCATATCGCTGAGTGTAACTAGACCTTTGTTTCGCCTTATTAAGGTATTTTTGAGAATACGTACTATACTAAAATACGAATCTTACGAAAATAACTAAATCTTATAGCTAAAAAAATCCATAATTTGTTTGAAATGGGCATTGTCTAAGAGGCTAATATCGCATAAATTTAAGGAGTCAATTACTGGGGTTTTAAAGAATTTGTGCGTTGACAGAAATGTAACTCCGAATATACCACCAACGAACAATAGCTGCGATATTGTGGAATTATATAATTCACCAGTGGCGGCGTGAAAAAAATAGTCATGTCATTATTTCTTTCGGGTCAATTTTTTCCGTTATTATTGAGATCCGCTATTTAAGGTGAATTTTCTGCAATCGATCTTGCTACAAGGAAGCGCCAGTTCCAATATATGCAGTCAATTCCATAACACCCGGTATATATATATATATATATATATATATATATATATATATATATATATATATATATATATATATATATAATTAAATTCTGATATACCTAAAGTATAATTGGTCCTTCTCAGCCGGATAATAAACCTACAATTACGCGATATTATAATCATTTACTTATCAAATTACCGTTCTTTTCTTTTTGGAGTCCCATATCCGATATGGATGTAGGCGACCCGCTCGCCATTGCCTGTAGCGGGCTCCTTTTTAAGTGTTCCACTGAGAAGGAAGACCTACAGTTTAATGCCGGCTGCGAATGGCTAAGTAAGAGGGCCTACTACGCATGATACTAAGAGTGGTTTGCCATTGCCTTCCCAAGAGAGACAACCGTATTTTGTATTATTATTTATTTTTTTTTTTTATTATTGTTATTTTCGGAGCCGAGATATGAACCTAGGCACATTAGCCACTACGCTATGACCATCTCTAATTATCGTTGCTTAGGTAAACTGTTTACTCACCTGTAAGCTGGGATGACACCCCAAATCCAACAACATCTTTACAACTCCAATGTGTCCCTTATTCACGCCGATATGCAAAGCGGTTTGTCTCCTTTTGTTCCTCGCGTTCAAGTCGGCTCCTGCGTGCGCGAGCAACTGAACGACGGCCGGTTCGTCGCCGAAAGCTGCGTGATGGACGGCGCGGTCGCCGTCTTTGTCCTCGATTTCGACGTCGGCATGGAAACGCAACAGGACCGTTATGACTTCGAGATGGCCATTTTGGGAGGCGGCCTGGAGGGCTGTGTGACCTAAAAATAAATATTTATGATTATAGCAGGCAAGAAGAAGATCCAATAAAAACACGCGGGTAAATTTTTAAAACGTTACAATTTGTAAAAAAAAAAAACCAACCAATTTCCTTCAGCATCTGTAAATATGTCGAAAAAGCGAAAGTTATTGTTAGGGTAGCTGCAGCACAGTCTAAAGTTAGAATTATTATCAATGCGCTATCTTTAATCAAAAAATGAGATAAAGAAGAACTGATTCCTGGAACCGTGAGTAGTGACGTAGCATGGGAGGGGTCGCTTTGCTTATCGAGCCATAACGAGTAGAAGATACGAAATATTTTGGTCGTTGGGACGTTGCATTTTATGCTACATGATATTGTTCCATATTTAATGGTTTAGACAGTGTATTGTAAGAGAACGCGCTAGCGGCAATCTTTTTTCCGAGTTGATTCACTATAATCGTCACTGCTTATTCCTTATATTACCTAACGTAATAAAGTATATCCTATAACCTGGCCAAAGAACATATTTATGTTTTAAAGAAAAGAGCATGTAAATTGGATAATTGGTTCTCGGGTGATAAGCGCACTAACGAACAGAGAGACAGAAGACACAGAGAGAGAGACGTTGCATTTTATATATATTATAGATTAGAGTTTTTCAATAAATGATTCACAAAAAAACGGTCGTTTACACCAGCCCTTAAGTCGCCCAAAAGCGGTGCATGCTAGGAATACACATCGCGCTAATACTTCACATCCGTGTAAAGCTCAGCTTGTCACTCCTCGTACAACCCTTTCCAGGCAGTCTTTTATTTGGAATGTTTGGCAGGACTGTGCTTACCATCCCGTACAATTTACAGCGATTCAAGGCCCACGTGAATCGTTTTTTCTGCACAGACGTCGTTCTGTAGCGCTTTATGGATTTTCCTGCAGCACGAGTGCCCATAGAAAAAAGTACAAAATGGCGTATTTGAATGATGATTTTTTACTTCCATTTATAACTTTAGTACTTGAACCACTAATCGAATGATGTCATTTATTTTGACCTTTGATTTTTCGCTTAACTGATTTCTAATAGTGGTGCAGGTTAACATTTAGATATCTAGTTTTAATGAATTGGTTTTCTAATAATAGCAGTATCCATCAGACAGACATATCTTCTTTCTTTGCCACATACATATAGTATCCTTACCTGCAAACACGCCGTTCACATCAGGTCCAATACCAGCGCCGGCGGTGTTACTTTGCTTTAACACCTCCTCACACTTTTGAGCGTCTCCATTGGCGGCTGATTTTACTAGTTCTTCGTTCACGTCGCCAGAAACGTGTGTTTCGAATAGTTTTTTCAGTAGGGCGCTGAGGCGTTCACCAGACGTGGTACCTAAAATAAATTAAGAGTTTTTTACAACGTCAGACATTTAATTGGTAAGAATAATATAATCAAAGGCTTAAAAGGTTGTTTTATAGCAGTAGTTCCCAACCTTCTTTAATCGCGACCCTTTTTAGATTAATTAATAAAAAAAAAAAGGGTGTGAAAAATTATATTTTATGACTTAACAGTGATATTTTTTATAGAGTATTAATTGTTAAGTATTCATCTAAGTTGGGAATGTGGAATCTTTGGCACAATGATACTACTCAGTATATATCACCACTACACCAAACACTTTATTTTTGCACTCGACGCGCGTTTCGCTAACCATGTTAGCTTCATCAGTCAATCATCGCTCCTGATGAAGCTAACATGGTTAGCGAAACGCGCGTCGAGTGCAAAAATAAAGTGTTTGGTGTAGTGGTGATATATACTGAGTAGTATTAAGTATTCATGATTAATGTGATAACTGAATTTGCAACTGCTTAACAAGTGTTATAATTCTTGGTCGAGTTTTTGTCAAGGCCGATCTCATGTCATTTTTAACATCCAGCTTATTCCTGGCTTTTGTCTTAATCTGCAGAAGAGTTGAAAATCCACTTTCGCAGAGGTAAGTAGAAGCAAATGGCACTAATATTCGAAAAGAAAGCATTGAAACTTTAGGATACGAATGACTCATACCACACCAAAATTAAGGTAACGATTTTTCCTGAAATAAATCACGCGCTGAAGAGTCATTTCGCAGCTCCAAAAATTCATCCTGCACTTCATCGAGAATATCGATAACATCCAAAGATACATGAAATGGGTTTCATACTAATGCAGCTTCTTGTTCAGAGATCGCCGGGAAATAACGTTGTATTTCAGATTCAAGGGCTTGAAGGTGGTTATTAATTTCCTCTCTTAAATTATCTACAATTCCCATCTCCGATTCTTCAGTCTTGGTACAAAGGTGTTCAAACATGGTAAAGTTTCCAAGATTTACTTTACGGCGCCAGCTTTACAGCTTTAATACGAACAAATGGATGTTATCTCTGAAGTGAATAATCTGTTTCTCCTTACCCTGCAGTTTCAAATTTAGCTTGTTTAGCTGATCTAAGATATCAGATCAATAAGTCCGATTTTGCCAGGCATAAGGAGAGGTGCGTGCGCCAGCCGTCCGCTGATTACGTCGCATATCTCGTGTGTTGCCAAGCCTAAATAAATTATTAACATTTTAACACCTACCTTTAAATTTCTGAAACTTAATTTTGGTTTTTAAAATCGACAGGCGACCCCCTTGTGGATCGCGTCCCACCGGTTGGGAACCAACGTTTTATAGGTATATAGCTTGTACAATAGTTAAGTTTCGTATCTCGAATTGTGTGCATGTGCTTCGAACGCCCGGCAATAGTCAACTTGTTCAACGAGCATTATTACGGTAGTGTTTTCGATCTATTTAAATATTTTGTCGACTACAAACGAGAGGGACTAGAAATAAAGCAGAGTGTAGTGTTAGAATTAAGACAATAAGTAAAAAATTTCAAGGTTTGTGAGAATAATTATATGAAATTGTATGAAGCTAACGAAACGATAAGCGACGGCCTTCACCGTTTTACTTTGTATAAGGAACCACCGGAGAAGGTAATAAGAAGCATAAACAACAGTTATTTTTCTTTTTCTCCCGTGTTTAAAAATGGAATATACGAGGAGCACAGGTAAAGTTTTTATAACAGAAAGAACAATGGATAGCGATGTAGACAAGGCGAAATCGGCGCCATCGTTGGAAAAAATTTTCTAATTGAATTTTTTTTCATAACCTTCTCCAGGAGATGCCCCTGAAAGAGGATCAACATGTTGCCAGGCGGTAACCTGGTCCGAATTTGTTTAAACAAATTTTTTTTAAACAAAGTCCAAAAATTGAAATTTTCGCCCCGGAACAACTTCCAAATTAAAGTTTAAGATCTCCTCTACAAATTACCGTAGGAAATATTGCAATATCTTCATTTTTAAATATTGTTTTTTAACAGTTAACAAATTGCGTTCGAGCGCCCGCGGCTGCATCGAAACTGTATACATAGATATATACACAACGCCCGTACGTAGGCGCACGGAACTGTATACGCACTGCGATGCTCTATAAAGCTTTGTTTCTTGATTTCTTATTAAAATTAATATATTTGAAAAGTATGTAAAAAATATTTATTTATTAAAGAGTAATTGTTATATCAAATTTAATTATTATAACAAATGAATATAAATAAAAATTCAATATTCGATTAGGATGGTAGAAGAATTAAAACAATTTTATGAAATATAACTTATATATATTTAATAGAATTTTCGCAAATATTTAAATTACACCCACACATGAGTATACAACTTACGTTGTTGCTTTTGCAATTACATGCATTAGTTTTACAATTTTTTCTCCATATTTATCAATTAAAAACTGTTTCATATGTTTGTTATCTATCCAATTTTCGTTTTCTAGATAGTTATTAACTCGTCTAGTTAAAGTAGTGAGTTCAAAAGCAAAATCAGCTAAATCAATATCCTTAAGTACTTTTTCAAAAGCTTCACTAATAAATTCACCTGACGATTGCGAATTTACTGGTCTACCTACTGGTTTATTTAACGGACTAGCAATATAGTTGTAATCTTGTAAACATTTGGAATGATACTTTAGCTTTTGAACTAGTAATGACGTAGTTGAACTATATATGCAAATTTTCGTATAGACTTTGTCCATTTTAAGACGAGCTGTTGCCATTAGCTTTTCCGCTGCATTATAATCAGAAAGTGTATAAGTTGTACTGTCTTTATTTTTATAAATTTTTTCACAGATCATGCACTCTGCTTTTGACACACTTTTTGATCGCAATGTTGGTTTTTCTTTCTCTTCGGGTTCAATTGATAATAACTGTTTTTCATTATTAACAGCTTCATTATTTTCTGCTTCCAGTTTTTTGAGAGCATTTTCCCGACGTACAATTTTTTCTTTACTTACATAGGAAGCATAACACTTTCTGTGCCAAGAAAAAGTTTGTTCACTGCTACTTGGATTATATAAATCGTTAAATTTTGTACTTATGTCATCTTTCCGACGATTAGCTGCTTGTTGAATTTTTTGAAATGATTCAAAATTTGGTTGTTGTACAACATCATCACACTTACCACAGAAAATGCACTTATGATCACATTTAATTCGTTTAATAGAAAAAGACATAATTACACATGTACATACTTGTAAGGGCGGAAAAGAAATGAATAAACTATTAAAGTGTCCGACTCTTATTTAAGCAATAGCATGTTTGAACTTTTGCATGATACTTCACGTTACAGCGAGTTGCAGCGCGTATACAGTTCCGCGCGCCTACGTACGGGCGTTGCGTATATATCTATGTATACAGTTTCGATGCGGCCGCGGGCGCTCGAACGCAATTTGTTAACTGTTAAAAAACAATGTTTAAAAATAAAGATATTGCAATATTTCCTACGGTAATTTGTAGAAGAGATCTCAAACTTTAATTTGGACACTTGGCAACATTGAAAATTTTAATTTTTGACCCCAATATTGGGAGGTGAAAGTGGCCATTTTCGCGTTTTCTCGCACCTAAAATCGCCGATATCTCGAAAACGGCGCATTTTAGAGAAAATTCACAAGAGACATTTTTTTTTGTTCAAAATGGTCCCAACTTTTACCTACTTTGTTTAAAAAAAATTTGTTTAAACAAATTCGGACCAGGTTACCGCCCGGCAACATGTTGATCCTCTTTCAGGGGCATCTCCTGGAGAAGGTTATGAAAAAAAATTCAATTAGAAAATTTTTTCCAACGATGGCGCCGATTTCGCCTTGTCTAATGATTATACATCAGGAGACTCGAAAAGAGGAAGAGTCGAAGAAAAAGAAGAGCCAATGGAATTATTCAAGAAGAGTAAAAAGCTGATAAAAACACCACAGAAAGAGAAAAACGAAAGAGTAGATAAAACAGCCAATTTGATAGAAATGATCAGAGAACTAATGTCAGATATAAAGGAAATAAAACAAGATCAAAAGAGATACTAACAAGAGTTGAGGGAACTAAGAAAGGAGAATGAAGTATTGAAAGAGGAAAATAAGATAATTAGAGAAAACATGAGAAGTATGGATTTGAAGATGAGTAGACTGGAAAAAGACAACGTAATATCGGGAATGAGATTTGAAGCGAATAGCCAACCAGATCTGAGAATGGGTATAGAACATTTTATGGAGAGGAGTATGGACAAAAAAGTATAGCTTAAAGATGTGATAAAAATAGGAGCAACTATATACAAGATAGAACTTGGAAAAACGGGAGATAAAGAAGTTGTGATGAAAAATAAAAACAAACTAAGAAATCTAAGAGAGAAAGTTCACATAAATAATGATTTAACAACGGATGAACGGGAAATTCAAAAGAAATTAAAGCATATAGCAGAGAACGAGAGAAAGAATGGAAAAAAAGTGAACACGATATCAAAAAATCATAATCGAAGGAAGAGAATATAAATTGGACATTAAGGAAGAAAAACTGAAAGAACAAACAAAGAATACTACAACCATCAAGTCAAAAAACTGAGAAAAAGGAGAGAGATAGGTAGATTGACAACGACCCTGGCAAAGATAAAGGATACGGAAGAGAGGGCTAATAAAAGGAATACAAATAAGAAGATAATCAAAGACATAGATAGGAAGAAAGAAATGGAAAAATAATTATTGAATTATTAGATTGAGAACACGGAATAAAAGGGGTATAAACGGAAAAAAGGAAATAGATGCAAAAAATTAGAAGGAAAGGTCCTAAAAGAAAAAGACAAAATTATGGAAAGATGGAGGGAATACTATAAAGAACTATCAGATGAGAATGACATAGCATACAAAAATCAACATAGAGACATAATACCGGAACAAGATACAGAACTCACACAAACAGAAGAAACTAATACAGAAGAAGCAAAAGAGGCAATCGGCAATTTAAACAGGATAGAAGGATTTAGAAGGAAATATGGAAAAAAAAATTGAATAACTCAACTCCACGGGCCTTACACTCCTAAAAAAGGGGCAGAAAAGCATAAGGATTAAGTAAGTAAAAAAGTAAGCTTGTACAACGTTTACGTAGCACCAATAAAGACCGTACAATAAAATTGATGCGTGCAAAAACTTGGCCCAGCTATTCTCCAATCCGACAGAGGGTAGCAACTGTACAGTTTTCGTAAAATGGATAGATAGTTCAATCTATGCCCCTATCAATATATTTATCCGTGGTTGATAGGTATCTACGTTATGATGCCCGATGCCGATTTTTCTGTAGCAGTTTAAACTCTCTACGGGTTAAATAGTTACAAGTTTTACCATTTTGTAAAGTTAAGAATACATAAGGGCAGTTGTAATATTTATTTCGTACGGGAAGCGTTTTCAACCTCAGTTTCCTAGAGTTCAGACCGTTTTAGTGACCTACCGAGTATTTTTCAAAGTTTTTATCGTCGTCTGTGGCAGTTAGTGATCGAAAATTACATCCTGAATATATTAATAACGTGTGATTGTATTGGTAACAACACTAGAATGAATTAAACAATTTCTTTAAAGGTAATGTAGTAATTTTTTACTTTCAATAGAAAATTTTTTGTGTATATTTTTTTAGTGAATTTTTGTTACACACTTATGGGATCACTTCGGTGTCCGTCCGTCACATCCGATTTTCTCCGAAACTATTTGACATATAAACTCAGTATATATCACCACTACACCAAACACTTTATTTTTGCACTCGACGCGCGTTTCGCTAACCATGTTAGCTTCATCAGGAGCGATGATCAATGAGTAGTATCATTGTGCCAAAGATTCCAGATTCCCAACTAAGTTGACATATAAAGTTGAAATTTGACACAAATATAGAATTTGATGGCCCAATCGGAACCGTGCAGTTGTGAAATTAAAATTTTAACTTAAGGGGTTAGCTTGTAGGGATAAGTGATTTCTAAGGTCATCAAGTAGGGTGTCAAATGAAAGGTTGTGAAAACATGAATTCAAAAATATATATGATGTAATATTTGGGCACATTTTTCTTTGCATGATTTTAAAAAAAATCTATGTCCACACATCCTATCTCGAAAGGTATTGATCAAACAATTTTGAAAAAATTCTAGAATATACTTCATTAACTGTAGATTGAGCGAAAATTATTACGACAGCATTACGTTTGATAATATATCTAGTATATGGGGGTGAAATCGGAAGTGAAAAAAAATTTCTTACCAGGACATCGAGTGGAGTGTCAAATGAAAGCTTGTGAAAACACGAGTTCAAAAACATATTTGATATAATGCTTACGCACACTTTTATTTATATTATTTTTAAAAAATCTCTGTCCTCCTACCCTAAACTATGTGCCTTGACAATATCGAGGAAGTTTTTCTGACAGTATGGTGGAGATAAATATATTTTCAGTACCGCGCGACGTTCCTTTAGCGATAAAATAATTTTATTTTATTGGTTTATAATTATACAAATATTTAGGTAGTAAATACTTGTTTTACACTTTTATTACTCGATTCTAGATTGATTTATTGGCTATTGGGTAGCTAAGATGTTATAACTATTATACATTATTGACTAAGAAAAATAAACGTGAAAATACATATTAGATCATAAGATATATACATGTCAGAAACTTTTTGTACTTATTTTAAAAGCCTTCACTGTACGGAACACTAACTGCGCAAGTCCGACTTGCATTTAGCTATTTTTTTTAGGCTGAAAGTAAAATGCTTTTAATTCCTTATACCATAAAATAACAGTTTTGATTGTATACAAGGCAACATTGCAACAGTTCGGGTTACTGGCAAAATCCGACTCAGTCGTTTTCGACGCGTCTATTTAAATATGCTGTAACAACGGAAATCAGAGTCGATTTTCTGATTAGTTATAAAGAAGCGCCAATTATCATTATTTTTGATACACCACAGGATTTACCAGTTTAAATATGTATATGTGTATGTATGTATGTATGTATGTATATGTATATATGTATATATATATACATATATATATATATATATATATATATATATATATATATATATATATATATATATATATATATATATATATATATATATACAGTCCCTGGACAAATTATTAGACGCACTGCAAGATTTCATGTAAAATATTAATTACCGAGTGATACTGTACCGTTTTATTATTTTAAATTGATTTGTTTTTTATTTTTATATTATCCAATCAATTACCTATTTATGTGACATAAATAAAACAGCATTAATTTAGAAAAGCATAAGTTTATTATGTTTTAAAGAAAAGTGAAATTAATGTTAGTAAAAGTCAATATTTAGTTGAGCCACCTTTAGCCGCTATCAAAGCTTTAATTCTGCTCGGCATGCTATCAATGCAAGATTGTACTGTCTCCTGCATTTGAGGATGATGATTCCACACATGAATAATCTTTTCTAGGAGCTGGGTTTTGTTGGTAATCACATCTTTAGCCACTTCTCTTTTCATCAGCTCCCACACATTTTCAATGGGGTTCATCCAACAGAGGGATATTTTTTTCTGCCAAAAAAGCTTTAACAGACCGAGCAGTGTGGCAGGGAGCTCCATCTTGCATAAAAGTGAATAGTTCCCCATTTGGAAACCATTCTCTGAGCTGCGGAATCAACCGATTTTGTAATACTTCTTTGTACTGATCTTGCCTCATTATTCCTTTGACGACGTACAGACGTCCAGTGCCCTTGCCGCTGATGACTGACCAAATCATCACTTTGGTGGGATGTTTAACCGTCGGGACGACACAATCAGGATGAAACTTTTCTCCATGACGACGACGCACATACTGAGCTTTATTCTGCAATATTTCGAATGTGCTTTCGTCACTGAAGCAGACCTGTCAAAAATAGGAAAAATATATAAACTTCCATGTTTATTTGCTTTATTTAACTGAAAATGATAATAATGTATCAATTATTGATTAAATTGCTGTATCTTACCGATCTCCAGAAGTCCACATCTTTGTCTTGCC
>CM032447.1:20763708-20792149 GCA_019049505.1 Pachyrhynchus sulphureomaculatus
TAATTAATTTTACTCCTTAGAATAGAAATATTCCAAATAGTACTTACAGCTGCCATTCCATCAGCCCAATCCCCATGACCTCTCTGCAACATCTTAACCCTTTCCATATCGGCGCAAATTTGCACCACATCTCCTACGACAAACTGCTGTTGGGGCGTTTCGTTGAATCCCGCAGAGTTGGTAGGTGTCGCCACTTTAGTCAGAACTGCAGGATTGAAAGTCCAACGGTTACCGCTGTTGTAAGCCACAACTATATCGTGGTCTTCGTCTATGCCTACTACTGTACCAATGCTGAAAAAAAAAACAATGATGTCATACTTTATTTACATTTCGGCAATACGTTGCCTTCGTCATGCCTTCATCGTCGGTCTCTCATGGTCCTAGCGGCCTCTTACCAACAACCAACTGCTTTTTTCAAAGCGTGCAGGCTTTTGAGAGATTGCCGATGTCTATTGGCAAGCAGCATGACGTAAAATGTGGTTTAGCCAAATACACTTTAAAATAAAAATGTACTGACCTCTCGGACCTGGAACTCGAGATTATGGCCATGATAAACGGGAACTATACCATGGAGCCAAAACCGTTACAAAAACGACAGATAGTTTCTAGTAAAATATTAATCACAAAAGAGATAGCGCAAAGAAGCAGTACATACGGTTGCTCGTAAAATTGAAAATAGTGAAAAAATAACACAATTTTCAGATTGCTTTTGGATGAGAAAAAATACAGCCAGAACCCAAGACTGGTTTGAGCAGTGTTGTGGCACATTTGCTCCGTCGAAAACAACTATACGTCGATGGTTTAAAGAACTTAAGAGGTTACGAGGTGTACAAGTATGAAATGCGGATTTTTTTTCTGAAAAAACATGTTAAATTCGGAACAATGATAAAAAGTACTTTATTCAAAGTATGCTCCATCCCTTGTTATACATTTTTCCCATCTTGCGGGCAATTTGTGAATACAATGGCAGTAAAAATCTTCCCCTTTTGCTGCGAACCATTCATCGAGCCATTTTTTCACATCTTCGTACCAACCAAAGCGCTGCTTATTAAGTGCGTGACCCATCGATGAAAACAAGTGGTAATCGAAAGAAGCCAAGTCTGGTGAGTAAGCCGCATGGGATAGAACTTCCCAGCTGAGTGCTTCCAACGTGTCTCGAACTGAATTTGCCGTATGTGATGGAGCATTGTCATGAAGAAAAATGACTTTGTGTTGCCTCTTTCGGTATTTTGGCCTTTTTTCAAGCAGCGAACGGTTCAAATCAGTGAATTGTTGTTGGTAACGTTTAGTATTAACCGTTTCCCCAGGTTTTTAACAGCTCATAATAGACCACGCCCCTCTCAAACACAGAGCGTCTTTCTGCCAAAGCGATTCGGTCTTGCGGTCAATGTGGATGGTGCGCCTGGGTCAACTCATGATGATTTTTTGCGCTTGGGATTCTCAAAATAAATCCACTTTACATCCCCTGTAACTATACGATGTAAAAAACGACTTCCTTTGGTACCGAGCGAGCAAAATGTCACACGTGTTTTTGCGCTTTTCCATTTGCCTGTCGTTCAACTCATGTGGTACCCATCTACCGGTCTTCTGAATCTTTCCCATCTCTCGTAGCCGATTGGAAACAGCTTGTTGACTAACGCCCAATTGCTCGGCGAGTTGTTTTTCTGTTTGCGAATCATCTTCGTCCAACAATGCTTGCAATTCCACATCTTTCTTTGTTTATATAAAAACAGTAATTGATTAATCTTAATAATCGGGTGTACTTCTGTAGAGAATCATATCAAAAAACTATAGTTAAAAGCTCAAGTTAATCGGATGTAAATTGTTGGAGTTATGCTGCCGGCCGATTTAGAAAACGTAGTTTCGAGAAAAACGCGCTTAAAATTTGCCTGAATGGTACTAACTATACTTAATTTAAGAAAGTATTAGCCGTTAGTGATAAATTAAATGTACCGACTAAGCCAAATCACTCCAACAGGATGCGGGCAAAGTAAACGCCTTTTCGTGCGTTACGAATTCTTCCAAAAATTAAGTACTAGAAGCTAAAAAAAATCTCAATCTAAAATAAGGCTATGATATGACTACAATACGCCATTTAAGCAAAAAAAAAGTCGATTTTTTCAAAAATTGCAGGTAGATAAAACCCCTTAAATACAGTCGTTCAAGCGCCGATAAAATACCACGTTCCGGACTTCCAAATGAGGCAGTCTTTCCAAAAAACCCAAAAAAAATCCACCACATTGTCGTGAATAACCGCAAAGTGAAAGTGAGAGAGGTAGCTGACATCATGAAGATATCAACAGAACGCGTGAGGCATATTTTGCATGAATATTTGCATATAAAAAAGCTACGTGCCCGATGGGTGCCCCGCACTCTCACTAGCGTGTGGAAGATTCAGAATGCTGTTTGGCACCATTTCGGCGTAATCTAACGCAGTTTTCGCGTCGATTCGTAACAATGAACGAAACATGGATCCACCACTACATGCCTGAGTTCAACAAACAGTCCGCGGAGTGACTAAAACCGCATAAAAGCCAACCGAAGCATCCAAAAATACAAACTGCAGCTGGAAAGGTTTTTGATAAGTGTTTTTGGGGTGCACATGAAGTAATACTGATCCACTATCTGGAGAAAGGGCGAACAATCACCGAAGACTATTACGTCGGTTTATTGAATCACCATTTAATGGTGAAATCAAAAAAAAAAAGCAAAGAAAAGAGTTAATTCACCAAGGTAATGCACCAGCTCACAACTTCATAAAATCGATGGTGAAATTGGATCAATGATTGCTATGATTCACTTCCTTATCCGCTGTATTCACTAAACCTGGCCCCCAGCGATTATTACTTTCCAAATTTGAAAATGGGAAGAGATTTGGATCAAATGAAGAAGTCAAATAGGAAACTGAGGCTTATTTTAGAGAGTTCGACAAATTGTACTATATGAAGGGTATCCAAATGTTGCAAGATTGCTGAAATAAGTATATCGCTCTTGAAGGAAATGATGTGAAAGAATAAAATCGATTTTTGACAAAAAGAAAAATTGTTTTTACTTCAAAAATATCGGAACTTTTCACCCCATGTAGTATAATTAAGGCGTTGAGAACCAGAGTGAACCAACCTCGCCAGCTGTGATTTTGAGAAAAACGCTTTACAAAATTTTACAAATTTATGTGTATGTTCGTTTTAGGCCAGTTTAGAAAGAGGATCCTTATATTTCTATCTCTGTAAGTTCGAGAGGAGACAGATTTTAAAAACATATTAGTTTTATTACAAAATACTTTGGGATGTGGGACGTTTGTATGAAAAAATTATTAAAAATATCATGGAGGAAAATATAAAAGGAAAAATTGGAGAAGATCAAGCAGGCTTTACGGCCGGAAAATCATGTATAGACTACATATACACTATAAAACAAACAATGGAAAAAAAACTGGCAAAGAATAGAGAAGTTCAGCCTTCATAGACATAAGAAAGGCCTATAACTCAGTACCAAGACAAAGATTATGGAACGCAATGAAAGAAATAGGCATTGACAAAGAACTAATATACGCAGTAAAAGCTCTCTACGAAAACAACACAGTGAACATAAAAATAGGACATAAAATAGGGAAGAGACTCCAAACATCAAAAGGCCTATTACAAGGATGCTCTACATCCCCCACACTATTCAAAATATACCTCGAACAAACATTAAAAAAATGGAAGCAAAAATGTAGTGGAATGAGAGTCCCAATACGAGAAGATTACTTATATACCCTAAGTTTCGCAGACGACCAAGTAATCATAGCGCAAGATGAGGAAGACCTCAGTTATATGGTAAGAAAACTAAAAGAAGAATACACTAAAGCAGGATTAGTAATAAACTTTGATAAAACGGAATATCTAACAACAAAGGAGGGAAACGTGGAGAATCTAGAAGTCGATAACGAAACAAAAATCAAAAGAACCGATAGATTTAAATATTTAGGAACCATCATGACATACGGGTCAGAAACATGGACGATCAACAAAAGAAATAAATCTAAAATTAACGCGGTAGAGATGGAGTATTGGAGAAGATGTTGTAGAGTGACACGTATGGAGAGAATAACAAATGAAGAAATAAGAAGCAGAATGAACATCAAAGAGAACGCAATAAACACCATTGAAGAAAAAACGATTAAAATGGTATAGACACATAAGATGAAGTGAAGATAATAGGTGGATAAAGAAAATAACGGAGTGGAGCCCTATAGGGAGAAGAAAAGGAGGAAGACCCAGACGATCGTGGAGAAACGATGTGGACAAGGCTATGGAGGATAGGGGTCTAACAGATGGAGACTGGGAAGATAGAAACGGATGGAATCAAAGGCTGAGAGAAGGAAGACAGCGTTAGCTGTAAAAAATCCTTGATATATATATATATATATATATATATATATATATATATATATATATATATATATATATATATATTGAAAGTCAACATACACACCTGAATAATCACCAATTTTTGAATAGTTATATTAAATATTAACCAGTTTAGATATCAATTTTTTGTTTCAAAGAATAATTTACCTATCACGTAAAGTAAAAAGTTTTCAAAAATGTTACAAAATAATTTAAACTTTAAATTATGTACAATTTTTTTAACGATTCACAAATAATAAAATAAATCCATTTAACAAAAAAAAAAAACAAAAGTAAACACCTTACCTGCTTAAACACTCATACATCCCATCAGTCCATCCCCCATGACCATGCTGCAAAGACTGCACAATTTCCAATTCCAGATCTACATTCACTTGATCCCCTATTTTTAATCCCGCAGGTCTAGGGCTCGCGCTCTGCTCCCCTAAACAGGGAAGATGATCTCGGTAAACATTTTGGCCTTTGGCATCGTTGACTACTTTAAGATCGGCCATTCCTTCGAATCCGACTCTATATAAATTTTTTGAACCATTGTCCCATACAACATATGCTGCTGATCTGAAATGTGATACTTAAACTTAAAAACGCAAAATGTTATACTGAAGTAATTGATATGCAGTGTAATTGCGATTCTGACTTTGATATTAACATCGCACAGTTTGCCAAAGCTCTTATCGTCGTCAAAAAGTAAAGATTTCTTTGATTATATACAGCTGTGGTTAAAATAATAGCAGTGGTTCAATAAAAATAACTAAAACTGTTGAAAGGTAACTGCAAAATTCCATTAAGGCAAAAAATATTTTATCGTTTAAATACAGAAGTGTCAAACTCAATTTTGCAGAGGGCCATATATTAAATTTAGAATGTGTAGGCGGGCCAGATTCAAATAAAAAAAATGTACTGAATTATTATAACATTTTATTTATTTAATTATATAGTATATAATATACGGTTGTTAAAAATTATGATTCTTCATTGCGGCCCGCGGGCCGTATCTTTGACATCCCTGGTTTAAAAACTTATTAACTGTGCTGAGGTTTCAACAAAAAATATGTATATAAAAATAAATATAAACAAAGCATTTACGTTTTTTGTAGCAGGAGATGAATTTTGCTTGGTCAAAATAATAGCAGTGTTCGCTTAACACTGGTGTGTTTCAAACCTAAATGGTTTTTGCTCCTTGTGTTCGGTTAAATTGTCAAATTTAGAATAGTTTTGTGTCAGAGCCATCAACACTTTTTCTGTTTTTAATACAACTATGGGAAGGAAGAAGCACTGTTCTCAAGAAAAACGTGAATTAATAAGAAAATTGCGTCGTGATGGAAAATCTTACATGCAGATTCAAAATATTTTGGGATGCTCAGCTAAAATGGTAGCAAACGTTTTAAGATGGCAACCTACACCTGAAACTCGCGGTCGTAAACGTAAAACTACATCCAGACAGGACACACTTATAGTTCGAGCTTCAAAAGCAAACCCATTTGTTTCGTCAACACAACTTCAGGAAATTGTGGGAGTGGATGTAACTCCTAGGACGATACGACGACGACTTAAAGAAGCAAAGTTACCAGCAAGAAGTCCGCGTAAGGTACCCTTGTTAAATAAAAGACACAGAAAGAGGCGATTAGAGTTCGCGAAGGAACATATTGAACGGCCTCTATTTAAATGGCGTAATATACTGTGGTCCGACGAAAGCAAAATTGTATTATTTGGAAATGTAGGCCGCAGAACATACGTTAGACGCCCTTTAGGAACCGCATATCAGCCTCAGTACACTATTAAGACAGTTAAACATGAGGGTTCAAAAATAATGGTATGGGCATGTTTCTCCTACTTCGGAGTAGGGTCTATATTTTGAATTAAAAACATAATGACCGCCAGTGTTTATGTTGAAATTTTACAGGACGTTATGTTGCCCTATGCAGAATATGAAATGCCACTTAAATGGGTTCATAAAAGAAAAATATTGTTAATTAGTTGTACAGTTTTTGTTAACAGTAATTTTAGTAAAACACTGCTATTATTTTGTCCACCATAATTTTTAGAAATTTGTCGTTTTTCTTTGATTTTTAAGAATTTAATTAATTAGCCTTATATTACTTTGATGCATCTTAGGTGGGCTTCAAAGTTACCATATTAATATTTTAGTTGTTCTATTAAAAAAACTTAATAAATATGTTTTGATAAAAATTTAGTAAGCACTGCTATTGTTTTGACCACAACTGTATTTCAAGCAACAATAACTTCAAGTATTTCCAAATCAATGACTTAATCACACTATATGGCAACACTGTTACAACTTTGTTATCTTTAGAGTTCCGTATGGAACACCTCGGTGTCTGTCCGTCTGTCTGTCACACCCGATTTTCTCCAAAACTATTTGACATAGAAAGTTGAAATTTGGCACTAATACAGGAATTGATGGCCACATCAGAGCCGTGTATATTTGAATATTAAATTTTGACTTAAGGGGTTAGTTTTGGGCGGTGAAATCGGAAGTGAAAATTTTTACCAGGTCATCAAGTGGTTTGTCCAATAAGAGCTTTTAAGAACACGAGTTCAAAAATACATATAATGTAATACTTGCGCACACTTTTCTCCTCCCTTAAGGATGATTTGTAGGTACAATCGGATACAAAAGTACATGAAATTCTGACCAAACCAATATCTTTCAATATCTCTTAAAATACGGCATTATAATAAAACGACTTTTTTTCACAAGCTTGTTTTTCGTGTCAACTTTTTATTAAAATCGAAATTCGTTCGACTTTAATTAATTTTTCAATGAAATTTTTAATATTTTTAACAATAATAAAAAAATTTTTGGGTGGGACTGTACCTTGAATTTAACTTAAAAAAAAAAATACGTAAAATTTTTACATCAGAAATTACTTTTACAAATTTTCTCAATATACTTAAAAAAAAATTATAAGACAGAAAAATACCTCAGAAAACTATAAATTTGATTTTATTTAAATAAATTAAATAAGTCTAGTTTTTAACTACTGAAACGTGACAACAGCGTAACATTCTAATAGTTGGTAGTTGTGATTTTATTTAAATCCAGAACGAAAGCATGCGTGTGCAGGTTGCGCACTAACATAATTTACCACATTGTCGCAAACCGGAAAATGCAGTAAGTTTGCCAATCCGGCAAAAATTAGCAAGAGCTGGAATTACAATGGAAATTTTGAAAACATGATCCTTCGAATGGCAAAAGCCTTGAGAAATTTCTTACCGAAAAAATTAATACCAAAGAATTGCAATTGTTAATTAGTATAAAAAAAATTTTATACTTTTATATCAATAATTTATAACATTGTTATTAATAAATTATATGTCACTATTTAATTTTGATCGTTCCTACCTTTAAACGCATTTTCTTAACATTTAAATTTACGCGGTAACATAGCATATAGCAAATTTTTAATTTTATTTCCCGTAACTGTTTGCGAGGTTGCCACGTTTTCGATGTGAATTACACTCTGCATTCAATTATACCGTAAATATCACTCATTTTTATTTTATTTTTCTCTAAAAATAATATTGAAACCACTAAATATTAATTGCTTATGTGCTTCTCAGATATTTAATCTACTAGTTTACAATTTTATGAATTTTTCGAATCGTATTTTCTATACTTTTTTTTACTTGAATTCGGCTCGAATGCATGTTTTCCATTTAACTTTTTTTTTTTTTTTTTTATTGGTCTAGCACACGTGCTGCAGGGAAGTCCCTAAAGCGCTCCAGGAGCGGCACGAGTGCGGAAAAAGCGATTCACGTTGTTCTTGAATCGCTGTAAATTGTACTCGGTGGGAAACACAGCGCTGGGTAAATTATTCCAAAGGGATGACGTTCTCCATATAAAAGATTGCTTGAAAAGCGTCGTACGCGGAGTAACAAGCTGAACCTCATACGGATGCGAAGCACCAGCGCGACGTGTATTTCTAACATGCACCGCTTTGGGAGGAATTAAGCGGGCTACATCCTTCGAACACCTTCCATGAAAATACTTGTAGAACAGACTCAAGTCGCCAACCGTTCTTCGATGTTACAGCGAATCAAGGCCGCCGGTCAATTCCGGGTCCCCAATCAGACGGACCGCTCTTCTCTGGACAGAATCCAACAAATGCAGTGTATGTTTGGGTACGGAGCCCCAAACGTGGGAGCAGTATTCCATAGTTGGTCGAATTTGGGCTTTGTAAAGAATTAACAGTTGCTGTGGGGTGTAAAGCTTTCTGGTTCTAAATAATATTCCCAATTTTTGAGAAGCTCTCCTTGCTATGCCTGCAACATGTTCATGCCAAGACATATTTGCTCCCAAACTAACGCCCAACAAATTGAGCGACGATGCTAGGGGAATGGAGTGCCCCGACATAACTATGTCGGGTTCAGCAACGTTAACTTTTTTAGAAAAAACTGCCGCTTGGGTTTTTGTAGCGTTAAATTCCACTTGGTTACTGTCACCCCAAGATAGAATTTCTTCCAGGTCTTTGTTAAGTTGAACGACCTCCTGCTGTCTGCGGATATTCGCCTGAGCAGCCGATGTCCGAGCGTTCAAGGTGAATGAAGAGACAAGCGTACTGTCATCTGCAAAGCTATAGATTGGATTCCCGGTCTTTTCCAGCAGATCGTTAATGTAAATGAGAAAGAGAGTAGAAGACAGTATGGAGCCCTGGGGCACACCGGCGTTGA
Source organism: Pachyrhynchus sulphureomaculatus (assembly GCA_019049505.1). Lineage (NCBI taxonomy): Eukaryota > Metazoa > Arthropoda > Insecta > Coleoptera > Curculionidae > Pachyrhynchus > Pachyrhynchus sulphureomaculatus. Next base: position 20,772,816 of record CM032447.1, read on the forward strand.
TAGTGAGGGTGTTAGAAAGAAATCCGTCGACCGCCACTCGTAAAGAACGCTCTCTGAGGAAACATGAAAGCCACAAACAGAACCTTTCAGACATACCATAAGAGCGCAACTTAGCCAACAGTCCATCGTGCCAAACACGGTCGAATGCCTTGGATATGTCAAGAGCAACCGCTCGAGATTCTCCAAAGTGTTCAATTGCGTTGTTCCAAACATGTGTTACATAAGTCAGAAGATCTCCTGTTGATCTATGTTTACGAAAACCATATTGGTGATCGCTAATAATATTGAATCGTTCAAGATATTTTAGAAGATGCTCATTGATAACCTTTTCCATGACTTTCGATATTATTGAAAGCAGTGCAACTGGTCGGTAGTTATTTGGCAAGGTCTTCTTACCTTTTTTAGGTATCGGCTGAACCGTGGCACATTTCCAGCAGGACGGAAATATTCCCTTTCTGTAGGATAGGTTAAAAAGTCTACAGAAAACTGGTGTTAGTTCCCTTGCACAGTTTTTGAGAACTATGGCAGGTATTCCGTCAGCGCCAGAAGCCTTCTTGGTGTCTAGCTTCATTAAAATACGCTTTATGATGCGCTGTCTGAAGACAACATCGGGCATCCTTGACTGCAATATGGGAATAGTAGGTGGTGTTTTTCCTTGGAAATCGACAGTAGAGTGTGAAGCAAAGAGTTCAGCCAACAAGTTCGCTCTCTCAACAGGTGTGGTTGCAATGGAATTATCTGGCCGTGTGAGTGGTGGTATCGTGGATTTGGTAAAGTTTTGACTAACTGCCTTAGCGACTGCCCAAAAGGACCTGGAATTGTTGGGACAAGCGAGAAGTTTGTTTCTAATTCGTTGATTGTGTGCCTCCTTGGTTTCGTCGATAATTCCCTTGCATCTGTTCCGGGCATGAACAAAGATGTTTCGATTTAAGGTGTTAGGATTTTCACGCCATTGTCGGTAGGCAATATGTTTAGAAGCAACAGCTTCTTTGCATTTTCGGTCGAACCAAGGCTTGCCGTTGGAGGAGCATTTCTTCGAAAAAGGGATGTAAGCTTCCATACCAGCCAAAATAACATCGGAGACCTCCCTGGCGCAGTCAGATGGGTTATCGGATCGAAAACAAACGTCCATCCAAGGGAAAGTTCGAAAGTATTCCATGAGATCTCCCCATTTAGCAGATTTGTAGTGCCAAATCTTGCGCGGCCTAGGCGCCTCTCTGTCACTACTACGTGTAAATTTGTTACAACTAAAAAATGCAATAACTTTTGAACGGGCTTGTAAAAAATTTTCCAGTTTTTTGAGGAGATTCAGGAGACTTATCAGAATAACATATAATTTTTTCATCGCTTTTAATATACCTACAAAACATCCTTAACTTAAAAAGTACTGATCAAAAAATTTTGAAAAAATTCTGGAATATTCTCCACAGGATGTAGATTGAACGAAAATTATCACGAAGGCATATTACCTTTAATAATTTATTTGGTATATAAAAAAAAATAAAAATTTCAAGGTCATCGGTTTTAAGTTAAGATCGGAAAAAAAACTTTGTTGAAAACTCATTTGATGTATGTTTTGTGAAGTCATTGATCATTTTATACCTCTATAAGAAAATTTTTTATTTCAAAAGCAATCAACGTATGGAACACTAATTCCGCAAGTCTGACTTGCACCTGGCCGTTTTATTTCATTTCATGATTTAAAAAAAAACAACGAAATTCAAATTTTACCAACCTGGGGCTTGCAGCAGACCAATCCTGTATCTCCTGCACCTTTCCTCTTCTGCCGTTGCCACCGTCTTGGTCTTCCCATTGCCAATCTACGCCTCGCACGACTCGAGCACCAGGGAAAATACCACGGATCGCAATTTTCTTGGTTTTGCGACGAGGTTCCAGGTAAAAACGCTCACCACCGGGTGTAGTAATCCGATAAAATCTAGAAAATAAAATGATTTGACATTTTTTTTACAGTAAATTCCCAATATGGAAAGGAAGCTTTCACAGACTCGGTTGAGTTGAGAAACTGTCGTTTTTGAGATTAGACTGTGTCAAATTGGAGGGCTTTCCGATGCTTCGACTACGGTTACAAGATGTGTCTTCAAGGATCTTCACTCCTTGAGGTTAGAAACCTAATGTGCAAATACTGTCCATAGTTGGGCAATTAAAGTTTAGTTTTACAGGAGCTGAAGTTAAGACACTTACTTTAAAGGTTTTCATGAAAAAATTCACCACTATAGAACAGGGCTGTCAAGGTCGTGCACAGTTTGAGCCAATTTCGGAGGTAACGCCTCCCGCTGCCCCCACCACTGCTGCTGCCGCCGTTCGCGCAGTCTCAGGAGCGTCTATGAGAGACATAGGAGGAGCGCATTGTGTTTGGTAAGCGGCCGAGCCGCGATCGGCGGCTCGGCCGCTTAATGTCTAGCAGTGGTGGGGGCAGCGGGAGGCGTTACCTCCGAAATTGGCTCGAACTGTGCATGATCTTGACAGCCCTGCTATAGAAGGTAGTGGAAAACTCATGGCTGCTCCTGAAGTTTATTCATAAAATGTTCCTTGGGAAATTAAATAATTAATAAGTAAATATGTTGATGATAGACATATTTGTATTAAATCTACCAAAGATGAGGCCACGATATTATTTATTTTTTTTATTTATTTATTTACACATTCAATTCCAACAGGCCAGGGCCCAATTACAGGAATAACGTTTATACTAATGAGCTACATATAATTAAAATAAAATTAAAAAAATGTTTTAACCATCTCCAAATTTAAAAAAAAAAATAGTAATAATAAATAACTACAAATTTGAGCAACCTTTAAACACTGAGAAGAGAACCAATAAGTACCGACAGCCTACTGCTATGGAAATCACCGGAGTTCCCAGTGACATTGCCGTTCTTGCACATTATATAACTAGGGGCTGTGGAATAATATATTTGACCTAGCCCGGCCGAGGCTAAAAATAGGTGAGCGCCTTGCCCCAAGGCGTGGTACATGGAAAGATACATTGCTTAATAGGAAAGGGCAATCAATATGGTGATTTAACAGCTTATATAAAAATTTGATGGAGTGAATGTCCCTTCTCTTTGCAAGAGGCAACTCATTAAACCTTGACAAGATTAGTCCGTGATCAACACCGCGGTCCGGATAGACACCATCCCTCTTGAAAATAAGATATTTAATGAAGCGCCCCTGTATCGATTCGATTGAGTTGTTATGGCAATTGTATATTGAATACCAAACACTAGAAGCATAGTCAAACTTAGACCTAACGAAGGAATAATGGAGAAGCTTGATTGCAGATATGTTAGTAAAGTCTCTACAATTTCTAATCAGGAAACCCAGCATCCTTGACGCACCAGCAACCATTTGTTCAATATGGCCAGCAAAAGATAATTTCTCGTCAAAGATGATACATACCCAAATCTCTAACTGAACGAAAATTCTGTAGAACTGTATCACCTATGGAATAATTGAAAAATATAGGGTTGTTACGATAGGAATATCGGACGTCATTGCATTTGGAAACGTTTAAGGTGAGCCTGTTAGTAGAGAGTACCAGTTGATGAGAGCATTAATGCTGCTCTGTAATTCGTGGCAATCAGAAACCGAGTCTATGCGTTTAAAAATCTTAAGCTCATCGGCCGAATTTGAGCCTTGTACAGAATTAACAGCTGTTGTAGAATGTAAAGATTTCTAGTTCAAAATAATATTCTTAGCTTTTGAGAAGTTCTCTTTACTATGCATGCAACATGTTCGTGCAACGCCCAGTAAATTGAGTGACGATGCTAGAGAGATGGAGTGTCCAGACATAACTATGGCCTGGGTTTTTGTAGCATAATATTACAAGAAAAGCAAACAAACCAGAAGCTAATGAAGAGAATGTTTCCGAGGTTAGGGATTCTTACTCTTTGTGCCCTATTTAGCCTGGAAACTGCTATCACGATCTTTAAAAAACATCGTCTTGGGGCAATGCTAGTCAGCCGGCACGGCACTAGGCGAGCGTTCATCCTGCCATTACTGGCCCCGAAATCGGAGCTGATCAAATTTGCAATTGTTTATAATGGCAAAAAAATATATAATCATCTGCCTCTCAAATTGAGAGGCCTGAATTGCGAGAGGGTCTTTAGACGAAAGACTAGGGCCCTACTTATAAAAAAAGCGTACTATGCACTTGAGGAATTCTACAATGATAGACTGGAATAAGCATATAACAGTAGTTGAGTGGTTGGCATTTGGGTTGACTTATGTGTAATTTTTATTTCTTTTATTTTGTATTTACTGCATTGACTACTAATCTTGTTCTGTTTCTTTATTTTTTCTTTCTTTGAATTTGTGTTTATTAATATAATAATAATTTAAGTTAAGCTTGCTTTGTCAACAAATACATTGTATTTTAGGGCAATAAAGCATATTTCTATTCTATTCTAATAAAAATCATACATGACATTAACACAGAATGCAGAACAAATATAAAAATTGGACATCTACTGAGCAAGGAAATGAAAATAAATGCCAGAATAATACAAGGTGATTTACTTAGTCCCTTTATCTTCAACCTTGTCATGGACAGAATAGTGGAGAATCTTCCAAAAACTAGAGGATACAAAAAGGGTAACACACACTTCCACACAATATGCTATGCCAATGATGTAGTCCTCATCTCCGATTCTGAAGACAACTTTCAGAAGATCTTTCATGCCTTCAATTTGGAAGAGAGAAAACTAAACACGATTATTAACATAATCAAGACAAAATCTATGGTAGCTTCAAAAGAATTATTAAGATGCAAGCTGGAGATCCAAAAAAGTATTACTGAACAGGTTAATAATTTTATATACCTGGGAACAATGATAACAAGCTACGGAGACTTAAAATGGGAAGTAAAACAACAGTCTATGAAGGCATCACTAATAGCAGGTTGCGTGACAGATATAGTAAGAAAAAATAATACCTTACATCAAAAAAAGAAAGCAAACTAAGAATATACAAGACCGTAAGTAAGTAAGACCGATCCACAAATATACTGTAGAAACAAGAGCTCACAAATGAAATGAAATGAAATTTATTGACAAATAGATAGATGCACCTACTAACAATAAAAAGAAAAAACAAAAAAAAAATAGATACATCCCTTAATAATGAAAAACTGCATATTACACTAAACAGAACAACATACAAAGATTAACCCAAACTGAGGCAGAAACACACTCCTGACTAGATTATAAACTCCCTTAGTCTTGCCTTAAAAACATTTACCGTTGCGACACTCCTAACATTTGTCAGCAAAGCACTATAGGCTTTAAATCCCTTATAAAAAAGGAAAATCATTCCGCATGAATGTTTCATTCCTACAATATGAAAATCATTAATGCTTCTTGTAAAGTAGTATTTCCCTTCGTAATCCAACAAATTCATTAGGATAATTTGGAAGCATTCCCCTGCTCAGCTTAAAAATAAATATCATTGTAAGATAGTATAAACTTTGTTCAACTGAAAACCACCCACATATAAAACAGCACAAATGATGAGGACAACAACGACAGAATCCGGAACAAAGATCTACCCGATGTACAAGTATGAAATGCGGATTTGTTTTCTAAAAAAACATGTTAAATTCGGAAGAATGATAAAAAGTGCTTTATTCAAAGTATGCTCCATCGCTTGTTATACATTTTCCCCATCTTTCGGGCAATTTGTGAATACCACGCCAGTAAAAATCTTCCCCTTTTGCTGCGAACCATTCATCGAGCCATTTTTTCACATCTTCGTACGAACCGAAGCGCTGCTCAGCAAGTGCGTGACCCATCGATGCAAACAAGTGGTAATCGGAAGGAGTCAAGTCTGGTGAATAAGCCGCATGGGGTAGAACTTCCCAGCTGAGTGCTGACCATTGTCATGAAAAAAGATGACTTTGTGTTGCCTCTTTCTGTATTCTGGCCTTTTTTCAAGCAGCGAACGGTTCAAATCGGTCTATTGTTGTTGGTAACGTTTAGTATTAACCGTTTCCCCAGGTTTTAACAGCTCATAATAGACCACGCCCTCTGGTCCCACGAAACACAGAGCATCGTCTTTCTGCCAAAGCGATTCGATCTTGGTCGATGTGGATGGTGCGCCTGGGTTTACCCATGATTTTTTGCGCTTGGGATTCTCAAATTAAATCCACTTTTCATCCCCTGTAACTATACATGCAAAAACGACTTCCTTTTGTACCGAGCGAGCAAAACGTCACATGTGTTTTTGCGCTTTTCCATTTGCCTGTCGTTCAAATCATGTGGTACCCATCTACCGGTCTTCTGAAACTTTCCCATCTCTCGCAGCCGATTGGAAACAGCTTGTTAACTAACGCCTAATTGCTCGGCGAGTTGTTTTTGTGTTTGCGAATCATCTTCGTCCAACAATGCTTGCAATTCCATATCTTCGTATTTTTTTGGCGGTTTTCCACGTTCCTTGTCTGCAACATCGAAGTCACCACTTTTGAAACGCCGAAACCATCGTTCACACGTATTTTGCGATGGAGCATGTTCACCATAAGCTTCTCGAAGTAATGGATATGATTCAACAGCAGTTTTTTTCAAATGAAAACAAAAAATTAATGCTGTCCGCGAATGCTCTTTGTTCGGTATAAATTTCGACATATTGAACATAACAACACAACACTATGCACACACTTTTCCCATTTATCACTCGTGCGCGTTTCATATTTGTACAGCTGGTACAAGAGCTAAGTAAGATCCAAGAAATATCCAAATTGATCAGAACTAGAAGAAAACAATGAAATAAACAAGTAGTTCGAATGGACGACAACAGACTGTTAAAAAAGGCCAAGCTCAATAAACTTTGCGGTAGAAGAACTAGGGGCAGACCTCCAAAGAGGTGGAAGGAATGCTGAATGTCCACATTGGACCTAATGGGAATAAAACAGGCAGTATGCCTACTTATAAAGGGTGTGCCAAAATTCACGCAAGATTTGAATTTGGCGCCATTTGTATGGTAAAGTGTTGCCAACAAAACAAAAAACACAGCGTGACAGCTGACAGCTCAGGGTTGCTAAAAATGGAGCGCTACACGAAAGAACAACGTGTTTTCATTGTTGAGCAATATTTTAAAAATAATGAAAGTTTGACAGCTACAGTTCGGAATTTTCGTACAAAATATGGTCGGGATAGTGATTTAACCTCATCAACTGTGAAGAGATTAATTAAAAAATTCAGGGAGACTGGATCAATTTGGTGACCTTAAACGCTCTGGCCGTCCTTCAACAAGTCGTTCGACACAAAACATTCAAGCAGTTCGTGCGAGTGTTGATGAGACTCCAGGAACATCAATTCGGCACTGTGGTCAAGAATTGGATTTTTCGAGAAGGTCTCTACAGCGTATTCTCACGAAAGATTTGCATCTTCATGCTTACAAAGGTTAATTGACTCAAGAACTGTAGCCTACTGACCACGCACAACGAAGAGAGTTCGTTGAATGGATTATGGAACAACAAGTGGATACTAATTTTTCGAAGAAAATCATCTTCAGCGATGAGGCTCATTTCCACCTTGATGGCTTGGTTAATCGACAAAATTGTCGCATTTGGGGTTCAGACAAGCCACACGTGACTGTTGCGAAACAAATACATTCACAACATGTTACTGTTTGGTGCGTATTTTGGGCTGGAGGCATCATCAGACCATTCTTCTTCGAAAATGCGGTTGGCCAGGCAATAACAGTTAATGGTGATTGTTATCGCGATATGATAATCCAGTTTTTTGTGTTGAAATTGCAAGATATGGATGACGTGGTTTCAACAAGACAGTGCCACATGTCATACAGCCCGAGAAACAATTTAATTACTTCATGAGTCATTTCCTTGTCATGTAATATCCCGTTTTGGTGATCAGAATTGGCCGAACAGATCATGCGATTTAACGCTGTTGGACTTTTTTCTTTGGGATTTTTTAAAGTCTAAGGTATATGCCAACAAGCCCACAACCACCCACAACTTGAAGGAGGAAATTAAGCACTGTACGAATGAAATTCAGCCACATTTATGCTAATACCCAATATATTATTCCATACATAACCCTATACTGTATACTTTATGAATCAATAAAAAAAATTACAATTTTTAATTAAAAACCTGTGTTTCCTATCACAATTACTTCTGGAGTGAATTTTGGACCACCCTTTATGACACACCATGTAAGAAAGAAGAAGAAATTCTACTTGGTTACTGTCACCCCAGGATAGAATTACTTTCACAGTCTTTCTTAAGTTGAACAACTTCCTGCTGTCCGTAAATATTTGGATAAGTAGCCAGTGTTCGAGATTTTAAAATGAATAAAGAAATAAACATACCGTAATCTGCAAAACTGTAGATTAGATTCCTAGCCTTTTCCAGCAGATCATTAAATGTAAATGAGAAAGAGAAAAGGAAATGGTATGGAGGTTGGTATTGTAGGTATTAGACAAAAACTCATTGACTGCCATATATAAAGAACACTCTCTGAGAAAATATGAGAGCCATAAATAAAACTTTTTGAGCATATCATAGCATAGCTTAGCTAAAAATCTGTCATACCAAACACGGTTGAATGTATGTATATATAAACTGGAACCGCTCGAGATTCTCCAAAGTATTCAATTGCGTTGTTCCAAACATGTGTTACACAAGTTAAAAGATTTCCTCTTCATAGGAAAAATATTATTATTAAATTATTACAGCTTATAAATGTTATGAATTATATTTTAAGTTCTCTTTTTTTTAATATAACATGGTTTCCCTAAAATCAATTCTACGAGCAGAAAGCTTTCAAATAAAAAGATTATATTTGTTAGTTATTACCTGTGCCTCAACTGATGTTTATCTCCATGATAACATACTGAACACAAATCATAATTCCCACATTCAGCACATTTCCAACGAATTCCGAAAATCGGTTGCTGGCGACATGTATCACACATGGTACCCTCATGTTTAATTCCAGTGGGAGCACTATCAAGAATTCTCAAATCATACTGGCCAGAACAACGGTAATTGGCTGCTGTTCCGTTGTCCCATACAACTACCACTTCATCGGGAGATTCAAAGTTACGGACTGTGCCTACATGCCCCTCACCACCATCCTAAAAATTATTTTTAAGTATTTGTCAATTAATCAGAATGCCTATATAGATTGGTAATACAAACATCTTTAGATTTAGGAAATTCTGACACTAGATATTTCTTTCTATGTATGAATTAAGCCCAATATCCAGTCGAAAAACCCCTTTCACTAGATGGTTTCAAGGCTGTCGTTGTTCTCCCTAGTAAAATGTATCTCGGTAATTAGCCTTAAGTAATCTTACATTACCTTTAAAGTTCTTCTCAATTAACCCCTAATTATAACAAAAAATCGAAGGGAAGCCCCTTTTTTTATCATTTGAAAAATCAAAACATAACCTCTACAGACCTGTTTACCCCATTTCCAGTCGGGGCCTCTGATTACTCTAGCCCCGACGCCCTCCATTATCCTAGTATTTCTGGGAACCCCCGAGTTGGTCCCCACCGCGTTAGCGATTTCCATTTTTCACGAAAACACTTCCAAACTTTTATTCTTCCTATAATCGCGAAACCGCAACACTATACGCCACTGTTTACTTCTTTCGTTCGTTTGTATAGCGGGGAAAATAAACATCAGACAGTCAAATCTCAAAAAGCCTTATGAGTGATTTCATTGGTAGGAATACGTTGCTACATGACTAATATCGCATTAGCAACGGGCAAAATAATTCTTTAATGAAAGCAAGTGTTGTTCATAGGCGCGGATTTCACATCTGCTCCTTTTTGTATTTTTTTAGTGTTCCGTATGGAACACTTATAAGATGACTTCGGTGTCCGTCCGTCTGTCTGTCTGTCACACCCAATTTTCTCCGAAACTATTTGTCATAGAAAGTTAAAATTTGGAAATTGATGGCCTCATCAGAGCCATGTAGTTTTGAGAGTTAAATTTTGACTTAAGCGGTTAGTTTTGGGGGGTGAAATCGGAAGTAAAAAAAAAATTTTTTTACTAGGACATCGAGTGTGATGACAAATGAAAGCTTGTGAAAACATGAGTAAAAAATATATATATAATGTAATACTTGAGCGCACTTTTCTTTGTATTATTTTTAAAAAATCATGAAAAATCGCTGTCCACCCGCTTTATCTCGAAAAGTACTTATCAAAAAACTCTGGAATATTCTCCACGGGGTGTAGATTGAACGAAAATTATCACGAGTGCATTAACTTTAGTAATTTATCTGGTATATAAAAAAAACAAAAATTTCAAGGTCATCAGTTTTCATTGGATTGGAAACAAACTTTATTGAAAACCCATTTAGGGTGTGTTTTGTGAAGTCTCTGATCATTTTATACCGCCGTAATAAATGTTTTTATTTTAAAAGCAATCAACGTACGGAACACTAATTGCGCAAGTTTAACTTGACCGGTTATTTTTTAATATCTTTTTACTTAGAAAAACAACACTATGCTTTTTTTAACGATTGTATTTAAATAATTAATAATAACAAAATAAAAATGTTAAACTACCATAATACAATATTTCCTTATTTTAGAGATATAAGGTACAAACATTTAACATTATATAAGTACTTATTGTATAAATTCGGATTGAACAAGTACTAGGCTTTAAGATTCACAATCTTGGTCTTAACGCTAAAAAAAATGTTATACATTTTGAAAAAATAAGAGAACAAATTTTCATTTTTCATTGAACTTTTATCAAATAGTTAATTTTGGGGCAATCACATACATCCCTAATCATGATATAATAGATAAAAAAAACAAACTTTCAAATTTTTACATTGTTAACAGTTTTTACTACAATCGTACCCTTACTTTATCAAAATTCAAAAAAATTTGCCCCAAATTTAAAAGTCATGCCTTTATAAACTACAATTTTTGTTTAGGGAAAATTTGAATGTTCCTATCAATTACAACTAATTTATAAAATAGTGTTTTAACACCTACATAGGACGCATATAACATCACATTTTTAAAATTTAGTTTTCACAACACTTATTTAATGCCAAGAAGTAGAGATTTTTAATTTTACTACTTATGTAGAAACAAGCTTGAATCGATTACTTTTAAAACAACTTAGAAAATGGCAGCATTACTAAAAAATCATTTTTTTAAAATTTTTCCAATATTAAAAATAGCAATTAAAATTTTTACAGATCATATAGAAAAAAACTAATTTTTTTTTTTTTTAAAAGTAACCCTGTGAGACCACCATTATTTAATATTTTTTTAAAGGTGTCTCTTCATAGATTCTTTCTACTATTTACACAAAAAACAATAAATAATTTATAAAAATATCGCTCATCGGAAAGTCCGATAATACCACCCTATATAGTTTCAAACATAATGCTCTGAGATAAAACTACAACTACTACAGCAGAACACCTATTCTATAGACTTTTATATTAAGTATATTACTATACATATCTTGTATATACATATTCATAATACTATCTTTTCTTAAAGTGCCGGTTCGGTTCGAATGTTGGCAATCATTCTGGCTATTATTACTTTATCCATTGCAGCTCTGAAAAGACCGGTTGAGAACCAATTTCATAGATTGTTTAGCCAAGAGATACGTCTGCATCTTGATCCCCTTTTTCCAAAAACCTTTCCTTGGATTATTTGCTGTAGTAATCCATATCTGTAGGAATTTCTCATTATGTGTCCTACATACTCTAATTTTCCTACTTTATCAGTTTCCATAATTCCCAGTTTCTTGTTCATGCGACGTAAGGCATCCTCTTTGGTAATATGGTCAGTATAAGAAATTTTCAAAATTCTGTGATACAGCCATAATTCAAATGCTTCAAGTTTGTGGCTTCAGTCAGCGTCCAAGATTCCACACCGTAAAGAAGGACACTGAAGACATCATATCTTAGGGGTCTTATTTTTGTGCTTAATTTTATTGCTGTATATGTTTTTGAAAAGGAATGTCATTTTGGGGAACACTGCCCTAGCTTTCTCGATACGGCAACGAATTTCCCGTTCGTTTATCATGGTACCTAGATATGAATATTGTAGACTTCTTTGTATTTGTTGATTGTTAACCATCAACAAGGCAGCAGGAACCAGAGACTTGCTAATTATCATGTACTTGTTTTGCTGATATTAACTTTGAGGCTGTATCGATTACTGACTTCGTTTATTTTTGTCATAAGATGTTGTAGACCTTTTCAGTTATCAGCCATAACCGCGGGGTGGTCAGCATAACGAATATTATGTATTCGCTCTCCATTACGCAGTATTCCTTCATCAGCCTCTTCTACCGACTCTCTGAAGATTTGCTCAGAGTATATTTTAAACAATAGTGGAGACAAGATACAACCCTGCCCTATTCCACGCTCAATTGATATTGCTTCTGAACGCTCCCCTTCTGCCTTTATAATAATCCGCAGATCCTTTCCATCTAACTGAAGGTCTTTCAGAATTCCGATCATTTTGTAATGTTGGACTCTATCAAAGACCTTTTAGTAGCTGATCAGGCACAGATATACGTCACAATTAACGTCTCTACATCGCTGATTGAAAACTTGCATAGAAAATAAGGCCTCTCTGGTTTCCATGGCATCATGAACGCCGAATTGTGTAGCTGACATGTTTTCTTCACAATACTATATACAGCTGATATTGTTGTTTATGGTTGTACTTTGAACATCGGCTACTCATGTACCGCAGACAGCAGGAAGTCGTTCAACTTAACAAAGACCTGGAAGAAACTCTATCTTGGGGTGACAGTAACCAAATAGAATTTAACGCTACCAAACGCCCGGGCGTTAACTTATTCTGAAAAAGTTAACGCTGCTGAACCCGAGATACTTATGTTGGGATACTCCATTCCTCTAGCATCGACACTCAACCTGTTGGGCGTTAATTTGGGAGCAAATATACAACTAATTGTACTTCATAAAACTGAACACCACTTTTACCTTGTCACCATGAAAGTACAATAGATAATATAGAGGGCTCATTGAGGAGGCCTGAATGCATCTTTAAAGTTATTATGAACTATGTAAAATGATCCTAAATATGGTGCATACTCCCATATACGCCATATCCGAGGTGAGGTTAAACTTGGGACTGATTGGTGTTATTGAATGCATGTTACCAACACTAAACACCTTATTACTGAAAATGTCCAACATTGTTGCGAATTTATTACAAATTTAAAATACACTGTGTCTGGGCTACTAAGTATAATAATGTACAATATTCCAAAGTTCACCAACTACTGATATGGCCAACATTTTTACATTACATTTGCAGTCTTGTTACCGAAATATAGATTTGAATAATCACAAGCCAATTGAATTGGCTACAACACTCTCCTTTCGCAACTTTACTGCCACCGAAATAATGGGAATCCTTTATCAAACGGCAATTGATACTTTCCAGCGTTTTGAAAATACTCCAACCAGGTTTTTTACAAAGGGCGTTCAACTCCGACGAATCTGGCGGTTAAGTAAAACTTTTTAGAATCCTCAGTTAATTCTAAAAAGAAAACAGAATCTATTTACATGGTTCTTTTTAAGGCCTTCGACAGCGTCAACCAACCTCAGAAATTGGTGTTTCTGGAACATACTTTAGATGGATTAAGTCCTATTTGCATAATTATCGGCAGAGTGTGCATAATTAACGAAACAAATTGCTATATTGGAAAACTCTTGGAAACTCTTAAGAGACAATTTGACTTTTTTTAAATAACAATTACAGAATACATGAATTGATGTAGTGCCTATCACAGTGTCGAAATGCCTATGATTCAATATTTCACTCTCGTCTTGCTTATTCCATTCTCGTCTGGGGACACTCTGCGCAGATCTATCGCGTATTCAGCTTGCAGCCTAAGGCACTGAGAATATGCATGGACTTGGTTTCAGGGATGAGTGCCAACAGTTATTGATATCGCTCAGAATTTTATCAATTCCCTCACACCCGGAACCGGAGATTCTTGAGAATCTCCGGTTCCTAAAGCAATATATTCGTTACTACAGAAGTCATGGATGTGCATTGTCATGACACCAGGCATAAGGAGAATCTAATTCCAACATTCTGGAGGCTGAAGAGGTGTCAAACGGGTCCTGGGTACTAGCCCGTTCAATTTTTTAGTGTATTACCGCTAAATATTAGAGATCTACCAGACAAAGAATTTGAAAAATTGGTTAAAAAAATTCTGGTGGAAAATGCTTTTTATTCCATAAACGATTATCTCTGTTATAAGTTTTAGGTTTTAAGTTTTGGTCTTGAGTTTTATTTTTGAGGAGTTTGTTCCGATACTGTCTTAATGTTCCTCAAGTGTAAATAGCATTGTAATAGAAATTTTATGTATTAACATTTAATCTTATTGCTTTAATTAGTATAGTAGCTACATTTTTTATTATATCATTATTTATTGATGTGTGTAAGACCGTTTTTGTAATTTAGCATGAATGAATATCTATATATCTAGTATTTTACCGACTGAGAATCATTATATTGTTCATTTTTTGAAATTTCTAATGGGCAGTATTAGCGGACCTTATTTTTCTCACTTATATTTGATAACAATAATTAATAGCAAAATGAATTTTAGATATATAGGAAATAGCCGATTCAAAGCCTAAAAAGATTTTTACACTATGTCTATTTTTTTTATCAAAAACAGTCATTTAGGAAACATATTGGAACTATATTGCTTCAAAAAATCATATTTAAAATAGTGTACAGGATACTCTGTAAGTATAAAGTTGACATTCTAATACTGGAGTGTTTTTTTGCATATTTAGAAATAAAACAATTCATGATATTTCCTACAAGGGGTGTTGCAAATTCTTGTTTATTAATCATTGAAATTTTGGAATTAAGCATATGAAACTTGGTCTATTATGATGACAGCTCTGGCTCCATGGTATAGTCTTAGGTTCAATCTCCGGCAAATCAGTAAACTTCTATATTAAAGTGTATTTGGCTAAACCATGTTCCACGTCACGCGCTAGCCAGCAGACACCAGCAACCTCTGAGAAGCCGACATCGCTGTAAAAAGGCAGTTGTTGGAGGGAGGTTGCAGCATAAGGGGCTGGCAATACAGGCACCGCCCTCCCATACAGACAAGTTGATCATCTGATGTCAGCATTCAAGTGAGGACCACAGCGTAGAAACTGTTGGGCACATTGTTGGAGGGAGGCTGCTCGGACTACGAAATGCTGACGGTCGGTCTTCGAAAACTGGGCAAAACGTATATCATATAAAATGAAAGTATATTTTTGTATTCATCCTGTACACTTTAACCTAAAACAACCTAATGTACCTTGGACGTATGGGCCTTCAAATACCCCTGACTCTTAAAATACCTATTGCACCTTTCACATTTAAAACTACGACGCAAAAACTGATCTTTTAACAAAGGATTAATATAGGGATGGTCTCTCGTGCGACATCTAACGTTAGTAGCGGAAAATACTTTCCTAGAACCCATGGGATAATTCTGAACTAACTTATCTAGAAGCTTAACTGCAGGTGAAGAATCTATGCTTAATGTAGATTTATAATTTGGCTGTATTAGGCAGAGTGGATCTAGAATATTGTTACCATTGATGCTTTTTGGTGGAGAATCGATTTCTTCTTTTATTCTTCTATTACCGTAAAAATGTTGCCGTTGGTTTGCGGTAGGGTTATCAACTTTATTGTTTAATGGTTCATTTTCCGAATCTGATAGGGTTCTTCTTTTCTTACTTTCGGTTCTTCTTCTTCAAATGTTGTCTCAAGGTAGTCCAGGGGACACTGGCTCTCTAAAGTAAAAATAAATAAACAAATAAATATGACGATTTTTTATTAAGTTATCTACCTAACCATGAAAATAAGATCATACAAAAAAATTATTTGCCTGTTAAATTACTATCATTGTTATTGTATCTTTTTTTAAGCCCTGATTTTTCCCTCAAAGCTAGGTAGATAAGATGAAAAAGACATACATATAGAGAAAACTAAAGATAATCAGTAACCAGTCAATAGAAGTAAAAATAATCATTAGTCAGTCAGTAGAAGTTGTGGTAATGGAAGGCAACAGGTGGCTATTCTGGAATCGCCTTAGAAATGTAAACTTTACTAAAAGTAATTAACCTTGTAAGCAAAAAGACTAATCAATTGCTAAATAGGGATCGATGACAACAAGTATAAACATCTATTTATTACAACAAGAAAATACCGATTATAAAGATGCCCCTACCAAAGTTTTTAATAAAACAAAAGTAGCAGTTATTACTATTATAGAATTATATAAGTTTCAAAGTTTTAAACATTCCTCTTAACAGCGAATATTTTTTTCTTACCTTCATCTTCACAATCCATAACCTCATCCTTAATCTTAATATCAGGTTCAACCATAACCTCTTCAAACGCCATCTCTTTCCCTCGTCCATCAGTTTCATCTTCCATCTCAGTTTCACTCAAAAAATCGTCATCATCCGAGCTATATATAATACAATTCTCAAATCTGTCTCTATTTTCAATAATATACAAAACATGATTTTTGAACTCTGTAAAATCTCTTCTAAAGTAATTTGTCGAAAATGCTGTGAGTTTATCAAGTGGTGTAGATTCAATGTTTGAATTTTTATCTAGTTTAAAGCTAAATTCATAGTTTTTGGCAAAGTCTATTATGTTTTGTAAGCCTCCTTTTTCATAATCGAACATATTGTGGATATTGTGAGTAAAAACAGGTTTATCTCTTTCTTTCTTAGGCCTATCTAACAGCCGTTTCAGCAGTGAACACCTCTGTTCTTTGGTTATCCTCGGTTTTTTTCTACATT
Organism: Pachyrhynchus sulphureomaculatus; assembly: GCA_019049505.1. NCBI lineage: Eukaryota > Metazoa > Arthropoda > Insecta > Coleoptera > Curculionidae > Pachyrhynchus > Pachyrhynchus sulphureomaculatus. The sequence continues at coordinate 20,789,655 of CM032447.1, forward strand.
GACGTATTTGATGATCCATATCTCCATAGAGGCTTAGTGAGTTGTGATAATCTTTTTCTGACTCATTTTTATTTTCAATTTCTAACTCATATTTACTGTTATCAGTTTGGTCATTATATTCTGACCCAATTTTTTCTACCTTAATATCTGGTAACTTTTCAATAACAGTGGTAAGTTCACTATTCTCAAAATAAGTAAGATTTTGAAAATTTTGTTGTGCATTTTCTGTTCCTATAAGTTTCTCTAGATATCCCTGAATAATTTTTGTACTTTTTTTACACATATCTAGAAAGTGGTACGAAACTCTTAGTTTGTTTACGCATTTCTCGCATATATCAGATGAGATGGTGTCTTTAGATACGGCCTGCCAACAAATATGGTATTGAAAAATATGCAAAGTGTTTAAAAAAGGTAACAAACAAAGAGGTGTCTTACTGTGGCAATCAATATTATGAATCTTGAAATTACTACTAAAACTTGGGCAAGACTAAAGTAGAACTGCGGTAAAACTTTGAGAGTCTACCAGATAGGCAGCAGCCTAGCCAGCTCAATTAAATTCTTCCAAAATGTTTAAGAGTCATTACCTGACTGGACCCAACAGGAATGTGTCAAGAAACAAAGTAGGACTGCAGCAGAAGCTCACAAGAGTTAGAAGTTCCTAACAGAACCATGTTGTGACAAGGCAGGCAAGATCTGACAGGACAGAATTATATGATGAGAGGTCCTGCCAAGTTTGGCAGTAAATGTACAAATTTTGGCCAGCGAGACACCTCTCTGTAACAAATAATAAACATTAATTAATTATAGATTTTCCAAAATTCTTTTTCTCAATTGAGAAATTTAATTTTTTACAAAATATTGTCCCAAAAAGTCCAGAAACAATATAATAATAAGTTTGTCATAAAAATTCAAGAGAACATTGATAAAATATAAAAATACTTGATATTTTCTGAATCAAACTACACAAAAATTTTAAAAACTAAAAAAAAAAACATTTTTCAAATTTTTATATGGTATGTTCTTTTAAGGTTCTTAATTTTAGTGTCTTTATAAAGTTATTAAATTTATTTTTTTTGTATAACTGACCCTAAATAACTTTAATGATTGAAGATATTTAGAAATGATGTGTTAACTTTTTAACAATGTCCATTAACTGAATTTTGATCACACTTTCCCATCTCTTAATTACAAAAGGAGTCAAAACTTTAAATACTAACTTTATTAGGGAATAGTGCAATTTTTTTGTGTGTCTTTTACAAAGACCATTAGATCCCAAGGTGTAAAGACAGATAATAGTTCTTGTCTTCTTAATGAGTATATATTGAGGTTGTTTATATGGAGATACAGAAGTTTCATGGTGAATTCTAACTGACAGATAAATGTCCTTTTTCTAAACAATTTCAATTTAAAAACTACATGCATACGTCCGTCCTCAAATAAAACCCCACCACTGTCTACAACCTGTGACAAGAAAAATCAATAGGTAAAGACACTTTTTAATATTTAAAAACTTTACATATTTACCATTTTGGCGCAAACTTCCAACTTTTCACTTAACTTAACCGAGTCGAAATCCACTGTGTTTATATCTACTAAAGGTACACCAACTTGGACACATATTCTGCATAATTTTTCTAAGAAATACATTTTTAAAAAAAATTTAGGACGACTGTCAATCAAACGTATCATATGTCAAAGTGTCACCTGCCGATCTGCCACCTCCGCGCACCATAAACAAAAACATTGACATGTTCTTAAAAAAAGTTTTGATGACAGTTGTTGCTACTGGACAAAAAAATAATGAATAACTAAAAAATATCTTAAGGCGAAACGATTTTAGACCACTCAGCAAATGCCTAAAAATGCTACGTTTAACGGAACTTAAATGGAACTTAATATATTTAAAAAATTTAAGAGCAAATAAGGGGGTCCTTAAAAATTCTTGTTCCTTTTTTAATTTCTCAAAATGAATTAGTTTTCTCATAATTGAATAACGCCGTGAAATAAGTCGACCACAAGATTATATGAACGCAGAGGAGCTGGTTTTGAGGTAATAGAAAGATTTAATTACTTGGGCTCAATAATAACCAATAACGGAACATGTGAAATCGAAATCAGACATAAACTGAGCATGGCAAAAAAGTCTGTGGTAAAATTGACCAAAATATGGAAAAGTCGTGCAAACTCACAAAATACCAAACTAAGATATATCTAGTTTGATATTTCCTATTGCCTATGCCACCGACATTTGGGCTCTAACGTTAGCACATATATGAACGTTTTGAACTTTAGGTTTAGCGGCGAATGTTACGTGTACCATGGATAGCTAAACGTACAAACGAATCGATACTGAACCAACTAAACATAAAGAATAGACTGTTAGCTGAAATAAGCAGAATGTACCTAAATACTTCGAGCATATAGCCAGGAAAATTGATGCGATAGAAAAGCTCATCATATCGGAGAAAGTAGATTGGAAGAGACTACGAGGTCGC
>CM032447.1:20792249-20807249 GCA_019049505.1 Pachyrhynchus sulphureomaculatus
CTTACCTTCAATGACTCTGGGTGCTTGGTAACCAAGAGTCTCCTTTCTTCTAACGACTCGGGATGCTGGATTAACGTGAGAAAAGAACTGTCGAGCCATGTTTGGAAAAACATATATTTTAAATGGCCATTTTACGCAAATACTGTGATAAAAAATTGATCAATCCGAGAAAAACAATATTCCTACGTATTTTTGGTCAATGAATCCAAATATGACATCCGATTTGCTAATAATCCTATTGAAGTTGAGTAATGGTCGAAAAACGACCTCTAAATGGTCAAAATTGGTCAAGTTAGCAATAATAACTAGACATACATATTCTGATGTATTTTTAGTCACTAAATCCAAACATGATATCTGATTTTTTCGTACATCTACTGAATTCAGTTAGCGTCCAAAAATGGGCTCAAAATGGTTAAAAGTGCATTTTATCTTCCAAAAATGGGCCCAAAATGGTTAAAAGTGCATTTTATCTATCTTGCAATCATGCATTCGATTTATGGAATATTGCTTTGTTTCAACTTGTGGTACTTAGTTAATGTGAGCCCCCTTACCTTCATTGACTCTGGGTGCTTGGTAACCAAGAGTCTCCTTTCTTCTAACGACTCGGGATGCTGGATTAACGTGAGAAAAGAACTGTCGAGCCATGTTTGGAAAAACATATATTTTAAATGGCCATTTTACGCAAATACTGTGATAAAAAATTGATCAATCCGAGAAAAACAATATTCCTACGTATTTTTGCTCAATGAATCCAAATATGACATCCGATTTGCTAATAATCCTATTGAAATTGAGTAATGGTCGAAAAAAAACGACCTCTAAATGGTCAAAATTGGTCAAGTTAGCAATAATAACTAGACATACACATTCTGATGTATTTTTAGTCACTAAATCCAAACATGATATCTGATTTTTTCGTACATCTACTGAATTCAGTTAGCGTGGGCTCAAAATGGTTAAAAGTGCAGGGCCCCCCCCCATTTTATCTTCCAAAAATAGGCCCAAAATGGTTAAAAGTGCATTTTATCTATCTTGCAATCATGCATTCGATTTATGGAATATTGTTTTTTTTTCAACTTGTGGTACTTAGTTAATGTGAGCCCCCTTACCTTCAATGACTCTGGGTGCTTGGTAATCAAGAGTCTCCTTGCTTCTAACGACTCGGGATGCTGGATTAACGTGAGTCCCCTTGCCCTTCACGGCTTGAGGTGCTTGATTAACACGAGTCCCCTTACCTGTCACGGCTTGGGGTGCTTGATTAACGTGAGTCTCCTTGCCACTCACGCTTGGGGTGCTTGATTTACGTGAGCCCCTTGCTTGGGATGAAGAATATTTTTATGGGATCGAAAATTTTAACGACTAAAAAACAGGTTTAAGTAATTTTTAGTTATTAAAATAAAACTCTGAAGGTCAGTAAACAACTCACTTAGCATGAACGGGCGGACAAATTAAAATCCCCGTAAATGTACACTAATAAAAATTTCTGAAGAAAAGATTACTTGAAAAATTAAAAATATCATTTCGCGTTATCACTTGTATTTCCTTTTATATTTTCATGGGCATCTTGATTGCGAGAGATAACTATTACCACAGTAAACATACTACAGTAGCGAAACTGAGCTCCAATTTGGTGACGAGATTTTGACGGCGCGTGCGTCGACGGGTCCTTTTTCAAAATGGCCGCTCAGTGTTTACATCCGATCTCGGAATGTGTCTTTGGAAATGTATCGTCCATCGTTTCTTGATGTGACTGCAGTTTATATGAATATAAAGACAGAAGGAAAAGAGAGTTTGTAGAAAAAGAGAATTAAAAACGTTTGTTAAGTGAAGAGAATCGAAAAGGTTGAAAAACAATTTATATAATCGTGGGGAAAAGAGGTTATTGTTGAGCCGTTGAGAATTGCAATATTCCATATAATTATTTTCACAAATTATTTGCTCGAGTTACACTTTTTTATACTCTAAAATTTGCAAATAAGAAATTTCTAACTCAATCAGGGCGCGCTATGACTATTATTCTAAATCATAACTAAATTTAATTATGCTTTATTTACATCACATGTAATCATCAACAGTATTAACCGTCAAAGTTTAAGTTGCTGCATTAATGATTTTTTTTTTGCAGTTTCTCTCTGTTTTTAGTTGAAACAATGATTTCATAGAAATCATGATATGCGATTAAAGTTGTTGGAGTTGTTGATTATTTTAATAAATCTCTATTGCTTGCTTTCACAAGACAACTTTTCACTATCTTAAATGCATTTTTGAAAAAATACATATGCATGAAACAATATTATCATTACTAATGTATATTTTGTTTGGGCATATTTGCTCAAGAGATGGCCTTCCAGGGAACCTTGATTGATTTAATAAAACGTTCGTATTGGTAGAGTGATTTGGTCATTAAAGCTTGAAATTTATTTCTAAACTTAGTTTGGCTGGTTATTATTTCAAAAATACATATAGGTATAGCGATCTGTTCAGTAGTGAAAAACTTTTTTTGTGTGCCTGTGTAATTTTTTTTATGATTAATAAATAATCCTCCAGATTCTGGTTTTTAAAAAGATTTATTTTTGTGTAAACTAGTTTTCAGTTATTTAAAACTATTTATATTTAATCAATTATAAATAAAACATATTATTTTTTTCTAAAAGGTGTATTCTCAAGAGGCTTTTAGTTTTCAATAACTGCATCTGAATTAATTGTTTGACACAATGCCTTTTCTAATAATAAACCTGATAAATTTCAAGTACAATTAATACTCTGAAAGTGACTTTTTTTCTATTTTTCTCTATAAATTACATTGCTCCTTTTTCATTCCAATCTTTCAAAAGTTTCTGTGAAAATATTGTAAGGAATACAGAACATATAACAACATATTTATTATTTTCAAATTTTAGACAGTATATTTTATTTTCTTATAAACTCTTTTGAAAGTTTAAATATTAAGTGTCGTGTTGAGATCACAAAACCACTGGGGAATGGGATTATTGAAATAACTGATATAAATGGATTATTGAATCAAATATGCTACGAGGCATGTTTTTTAAGTAAGTACCGTTTTGCGATTCCGCCGCCGCAGCGATACGGTCGGCGTTCCGCGCATGCGCGCTGGTAACCTACATCTCATGTCTACGCACTGACGCCATTACAGTCTGATTCTTCATTGTATACGTTGTTTACTGAGTGTTTAAGATGCCTCCGACAATCGTGAGTCCCGCCGATTGTGAAGTACGGGCTGTTATACGATTTCTTAGTGCTAAAGGCGTAAAACCGATCGATATTCATCGTGAGATCTGTGAAGTTTACGGACAAAACATTATGAGTGATGGAATGGTAAGGAAATGGGTGAGAGCATTTAAAGATGGCCGCACAAATGTGCATGATGAAGAACGGAGTGGGCGTCCTTCGGTCGTTAATGAAGATTTGGTGCAGAAAGTGGACGAAAAGGTGAGAGAAAACAGACGCTTTACAATTTCATCATTGTGCGACTGCTTTCCTCAATATTCTCGTAGTGTTTTGTGTCGCATTTGTGATACAGTGGTTAACAGGTCAGGCGGCAGAATTTTATGAGGAGGGTATTCAAAAACTGGTGCCACGTTATGACAAGTGCCTCAATATTCACGGAAATTATGTAGAAAAGTAGATTAAGGTACAGGCTTTCATGTAAAAATAAAATTATAGCGATATCTTTGCACGTCTTTTTTTAATTCCAAAACGGTACTTACTTAAAAAACATGCCTCGTATTAAAATAAGAAAAATTTTAATGTGATTCCGAAGAAATTTTTGTAATATGATTTTGTCAGACGATGTGTGCCAGAGGGTAAAATATTCTGAAAATAAGTTCGTTAAATGGACAGTACACCTAATCGAAGTCCATTTTGATGGTAATTATGGTTACTATTAAAATTTTGAAAATTCAGTTACCTGTTATTAATATTCCTCCTATAAAGAACTTATTTCTATTGTTGTATACCTATACTATAAATTAAATATAGTTATTTTCCTTTTAAACTGTAATTGACAATACTCGGTATATATGAGTCAATCATTTCTCCTATGAAGCTAATATGGTTAGTGAAACGTGCGTCGAGTGCCAAAATAAAGTGTTTGGTGTAGTGGTGATATATACTGAGTAGTGTCATTGTGCCAAAGATTCCACATTCCCAATATAGTTGTAATTGACTAGTCAGCCTGGTCACAACTAACTATTGTATGTAACTATAATTAGGAAATTACTGTATTGACTCTTTGATCTAAATATTAATTCATTGTAAATAAAGGCAAGGTTAAATTACATTATCAAAAAGCAATACAGATAACAGAACACAAAAAGGTATAAAACCTCTAAGAATCATTCACATAGAAAATAGAGGTCTATACATATACGTTCATAATTCATTAATAATATTATATTAACCTTTCTCGAAATTACACAATATAGTTTTGTAGTTTAAGAAAAAAGTAAGTACCAATATTATGCAAATTATACATTTTTTATGCAAGTTATAATTTTTTTTTTATCAATGGCAGATTTTTCACTTTTATTTAAAATTTTTTACCAAAAATTATACAATATTAAATTTGAATTCTTAAATAAAAAATAAAATTTAAATCGATTATTTTATAAATTTTTACTTGAATTAGTATTCATATCTTAGCACTTCACTTATGATAAGGTTTTATATGACCACCAGATATAAAGTCTCTCTTGTTCTCATTTTTTATGGTTTAATCCGTTAGGTTACGTTAGGCTTAAGGCTCGTTATATATTTGATTTTGCTCCTTTATGACCTTGAAATCGTATAGATACATGAAAAAAAAATCAGACGTTAGATTTAACTTTAGTGACCAATATAACATATCTGGCCATTTTTATAACATTTGGATTCAGTGACTGAAAATACATCGAAATATGGTTCCTCTCTTAACCACTTTTGACAATTTTTTAGACCTTAATTCGAAATGAATTGGTGTACGAGAAAATCAGATATCATATTTGGATTCAGTGACTAAAAATATATCAGAACATGTATATATTTGTCGTTATTATTATTGACGACTTTTGACCACTCACTCGAATTCAATAGGTTTATTAGCAAATCGGAAATCATATTTGGATTCAGTAACCAAAAATAAGTAGGAATACATCTGGTCAATAGTAAATCAATAGTAAAGTCAACATTATTTTTTTCCTCGGATTGATCAATTTTATCACAGCAATTGCAAAAAATAGCCATTTAATGAGAATGGGGACCTACTGCACACGGCAGTGTTGCCAGATTTCGCCTAAAACCGCTCCCTGTGGCTCCAACGCTTTGGGAACCTTACTTACGATCAGCCTTCGTATATCGCTCTTGAAGGAAACTATATATATTTTTGGCAAAAGCATTGTTGTTTCTTCAAAAGTCTCGGGATTTTACACACCATGTAATAAACGGAAGTTATTTGGAAAGAACATGTTTTTTTAGGCTCAGCGAGTTCGTAGCTAATTAAAAAAAAAACGCCCTTATATATGTGGGAAAAATTAGCTTGTTTTCTAATTTCATTATTTATTTCAAATAAATACATTCAGTGTCTTAGCTAAATTGCTAAAAATAAACGTATTAAATATTTACAATTTAAAAAATATTAATTTCCATATATTTTTTCCTAAGTTTAAAGTAAGTACTTGTCTCAAAATTCAGTTTTGGTACCGATTTTACATTTATGACAAGTAAATTGTATACGTATATCGGGGGCGCTTTCATGAAGTCCGCAAATATCCATCTAAAACACTGAATTTAACACTATATCTCACTCTAACTCACATAAATCGTTAAGAAAGACAGTAGTAGAGGATTTGATATTAAAGAGAACTTTTTAAAAGCGCCTTATAGGCGGTATTTGTAACAAATGTAAAATATAAAATGTACAGCAAAAAACTGCTATAATTTTTAATTATTATTATTTAGACCACATTTTAACTGAACATGTAAAATTTGCGATGTATTCTATATGCTAATGGTGTACATACATATTTAAACACAATAAAACTGTCGATATATCGATAATTAATAAACAAAAATTGATTACCGGTTCGGAAGAAACTTCCAAAAAATTGTGCCATCTTTTAAAGTTGATGACGGGGTGTGGAAATATGTGATGAATTCCACCAATACAGAGGATCGGTAGCAATAATTTGGGGATATACTTGAATAACGGAAGGAGATAATTGAATTGCAAAATAGTGAGGGAAAAATAATCTCAAAAATACACCTACTAAAACAACATCCAATGAACCCCAAGAACAAAGAACACAGATCAGGAAGAAAATACAAAATATAGGTTCAAAATAACTACCATAAGTTAACTGTAGAGGAGGTCAACAATGCACTGAAGGGAATGAAGCATAACAAAACAGCAGGTTCTGATGATATTCTATCGGAAACGCTATTGGGAGCAGGAGACGACTTAAAACAAGAATTGACCAAACTTTTTAACATGTGTCTAGAAAGTGGCAAAATACCAACATTATGGCATATATTAGAAGTAATACTCCTATACAAGAAAGGAGATATCAGAAAGTTAGACAATTACCGCCCTATAAGTTTATTATATATTTATAAACTGTTAACTAAAATTAACGCTACCAGCCATGCGGACAGGCTGTTTTAGATCCGGCTGTAACACATTCGACCACTTACAGAAGTAATATCATCAAGAAGACTAATAAATACAACTTCGAACTCTACATAACCTTCGTAGATGTACGGCTTTTGATTCTGTTGAAATGTGGGCAATCAACGGCTTGAAGAATTGTAGAATTGATTCTAGATACACTACCCTAATTAAAGATATATGTGAAAACGTAAAGATGTAACCTAGTACAGAACAAATGCCAAAAGAGAGATAAACCTCTCCCGAGCTATTCATACCAGTTCCAGGAGACGTATTTCGCTAACTAGACTGGACAAAGATGGGCCTTAAGGTAGATGGTGTGTACCGCCGACGATACTGTAGTTATCAGTGACAATCCACAGTTACAAGAAATGATAAATGCGTTAAATTACCATTCAAAAACAATCGGTCTTAAAATGATAAAAATAAGATAAAAACATATCTGAACTAACCTGAACCAACACTAATAACAATAAAGTTATAAATTTGGAAGGAACAGCTCTCAAAATTGTTTTGTGTCTGGGGCAACCAATTACTATGACGAAAGACAATGTATCGGATGAAATCTCAAGAAGAATCGGGCTAGGAAGGTGCACATTCGGAAATTTAAGTTATATACTCAAAGATAAAGACATCTCAAATACGTTAAATGATTATGTATGGCGTTGAAACTTGGAAACGGAATAAAGCTCATATGCCAAAACTAGCTCGGACCCGGACAGCACACGAAAGACAGATGATCAGGATAAAACCTAAAAATAGAAAAAGAACCATGTGTATACTTGAATAAACGAAAGTTAAAGGCATCATAGAGCATGTAGCAGAAAGAAAGTGGCAATGAGGTCGACATGTGGCACGAACGACCGAGGATCGATGGACCAAGTAAAAAAATAAAATGGAGATCACGAGAACAGAAAAGGAGCACCTACGCTCTCAAAACAAATTGGCGGGACGATATACAAAGGGTTGCGGGCATTGGATTTTTTTTTTTCTTCATGGGTCTAGCACACGTGCTGCAGGGAAGTCCTTAAAACGCTACAGGGACGACACGTGTGCGGATGCGGATGGATGACAGCTGCAAATAGATGAAAGTTCATGGGGAAGGCCTACATCTGGCATTGGATAGAACTAGGCATAATATTTATCGTTATTCGAAATAAGTAATGCTTACAGATAACTATCCATAATTATCGATATACCAATAGTTACCGATAATTGTTGGATTCACCTATTATTATTCAGTATATCGAAAAAATAAGTTCCATCCCTAATCTTTAGAAAATTTTTTATAACAAAATTCATTAAAAAAAAATACCGCAAGTTGCTGTTTCACGTGTGGTAAAAAGACCTTATTTTCGTATCAAACTGGAGCGACTTTCCAACGTATCGCTGTAATGATTGCTCAAGACATCCTTAAAGAGATTTCTGAATTAATTTAGCGTTTTAATTAATGTTTGAGTCCCATCTCAGATATGCCAATATCTTTTGAATATTTATTTTTGCTGCTGAGGAAGGCTGACCGCTTCATCAGTAGTGCCCATCAGAGGGAATTCTGAAGAGCTATCTTTCTCTGGAATTCTGACCATCACTTCCCTGTTCATCCTGGAGATCGCTTCGTTGATATTTAAAAATCCCTTAAGTATTCAGTGCGTAGCATCTCACAGGGGCGCCTGATGGGCTGCAGATTTGCCTTTGCCTGTTCCAGTTAGGGCACTCACTAATATACGAGGACAGAAAATTAACCATTTGCCACCTTACATTAAGATTGCTAACTCACTTCGAGTTTTTCGAAAGTGTCTTAAAAAATTATTAATTAACAAATCATCATATTATGATCTGGGCGAGTTTTATGCCGATTCGCTTGCATGACCCCCTTTGTCTGCTGTTGGCGTCCGTTCCGTTTGATCGTAAAGCATCTGTGTTGTGTTGGTTTGTATGTTCCTTTTTCCCTTGCTAATGACAACTACGTGTTATTGTTTTAGTTTAATATACTAGTGTTAATTTTACTTTGATTGGAACTAGTTCTGTGTTAACTAGGTATCTTGCTGTTTGTCTACTGTATATTTGATATTGCGTGTTCTAGATTTTGCTTAATATATATTTCGTTTTCAGGTTTCCTTATTATTTATTTTGCATAGAGTTACTTTGTTTGTTTTATTTTTTGCATTATTACGTTTTTATATTCCTTAGATTTAATATGCTTTGTAAAAGAAAAACCATCGATTTTTTATGACAATAAAGTACTCTTGATTTGATTTGATTAAACTCGGTTAGTAAAGATCTCAGAATAGACATGATGTAATCATGGGCGAATCGCTGGAAAGCTACTCCAATTTGACATGGTCTAATCCCCCAAAGAATCATGATATCTCATTTAACTAAATGCGTGAAAGTTCCTTTTCCATGTCGGTACTTTTTTCCAAAAATAATTTAAGTAAAATTAAATTGGCAAATAAACATTTTCGTCATAAAAAAAATAACCAGACTAGGTCATTTTTCTTTTAATATTCAAATTCGATTTTAATTAGCAACAACTTAATTTTATTTTAAACAATATAAAACCTAACTAACCAACAAACCAATTATATATAATGTTAAAAATACAATCTTAATTGACTTAATATATAATACAAATGGAAAAATCACACAACAATTTTGTATCTTCATTCGAAAAGTGCTCAAATTTTCTTTTTCTTTTTGGAGACATTGCGCATATACCAAAATAATAAGACCTATGAGTATATTTGATAATAAAGCATTTTTCTAATTTTAGTTATAATTAAAAATATTGAAATAAAATCAACCCGGCGTATTTTGGCGGGATGATCTGTTTGGTTCGGCAAAATTAGTGCAACCTTAAAATTTTATTTTAAATATACGTAGCAAGGTTCAAAAGTTTCCGCCCACACATGTAAAAAAGGGTATGGACGAGTGTACCTCACGTCAACCCAATGTTATGTTTAAAGCACTGCAGTTATAATTTTGTGGCACTTCATCTTTCGTCATAGATATCCTGTTGCGCAACATTTGAAAATTTGAGACCCCTGTGGCCATTAAATGTTTGATTAAAGAAAGCGATAGCCCGGCAGGAATTAAACGACGCTTAGATGCTGTATACGACTAATCGTCCCCATCATATTCGATGTTTAAAAAAGAAAAAATGCTAAATGATGGGCGACTGAAAATTAAAGAAATATCAGCACAGTGTGGAGTTTTAAAAACCACGATGCTTCGAATTCTACACGACCATCTTGGTGCAAACAGCGTGTAAACACGACATATAGAATGCTATACTGCATTTTTTTACACTCTATAAGGGACAAGAAAAAGATTGTGACGGGAAATAAAACTTTCTGTATCGTGAGTTACTGTCTAAACACTAATCTATGAAGTGCATCCCCACAGCCAATAAAGGCAAAAGCAAGATCACGCAAAAAAAAAAGATCATGGACACAATCTTTTGGGATTCCCATGAAATTTTGTTAGCGATCTTTAAAGAACGGAATACTATAGTTACTGGTGGATATTAGGCGTCATTAATGCACAAATTGAAGGATGACATAAAAGAAAAACGTTACAGAACGGTATCTCGAGAAACCAGTTTATTGCACGACAACGCACCAGTGCAAACAGCAGTTGTTTTGAAAGCTAGTAATGTAGTTTCCTGAAATTAAGTCAGCCACTTTACAGGCTCGATATGATACCTAAAGACTATTTTTTGTTCTCTAAATTGAAATCAGACCTACGTGGCACAAAACTGACAAGGAATAACGAACTCAAGGCCATATTAGATCATTTTAAGAACAAAAGTTCAAAGTTTTAGCGGTGTAGAAAAGTTCTAAACAATGTATCGAAGTAAATGGTGCTTGTATCCAAAAATAAGAATGATGATGCTATTACACCCTTGGACCGAGAACCTTTAGACCTTACTACGTATGTCATTGTACTATGTTGCCAATCGTATGAAAAAAAAACACATATTAGCTGAAATTATTTCATATATGAAAATATGTTACTTAGCAAATTCTATGTTACTTAGCAAATTCTATGTTACTTAGCAAATTTTTTAAAGTAAATTCTCGGCTGAAATTTTCAAAATTTAATTAATATAAAACCAATATTTACACGCATCAATTTACCTTAACTAAAATGTCGAATCTTTTATTTTTTCTTCTTGTATGTCGCCTTCGAACCTCTCAACATACGTATATGACCGATTTTATTCTAATTTTACTGATGAATGGCAAGCTTAAACCAGGCAAAACGATATTTTCTGTTTCAGTTGTTTTAATGGACGGAACAAAGACTGCTAAACTAAGACAACAGGAGGTTGACCTTTATACAATGTTGCCGCTTTTACCCGAATGAGCTACATGCTTATAGCGATAAAAGTGTGACAATAATGTATAATATGGCCCCGATCAAATTTACATCCTCTTTTTACAAATGGGTAAGCTTGGCGCTAAGCAAACTAGCTTAATAAGGTTAAAAACTTGCAAATTTAACGAAAAAACATACAATAGCTCAAAACGTGATGGATACAAGACAAATTAATAAAACTTAACATAAAATGCATTACTAAAAATGGGAAAAATACTGACACCTTAATTATTATGATGCGATATAATGTTAACTTGCAAATATCAATCGCTTTAAGCACCTTTCATTTTCCTAACTTTAACCAAAGAAAAAAGTACTATAAACACAAAATACTAAACAAAAGTCATTAGGTACCATTACTACAAGAAAAATGTGATGAGAATTAAACAATTAACAATTAAAACACAAATACAAAAAAAAACAAATATTAACTTAGTTTAAATTAAATAATAAGTAATGTAATGTAATATTTCTAGTTCCTATTGCATTGCTAAGATACAGAAACTTCTGACGCAAAGGGAAGTGATAAAATTGACTTTATTGCATTAACAATTGCAAAATATAACGAAACGTCTATTATTAGGCGGTAAATATACAAATAAAAATAATATCGATCGAACTTTCCTTTAATTAAAAATCTCTAAAAACTCTTTCAGGAATTCGAAATAACCCACAACGAAAATATAATGAAATCATGAGTTTTTCTACCAAAATAAGTAATTTTGTTCTCAAGATGCGTACATCCTCCGTAGGTCGTACTGGTATTTATCCTGGATGTCTTTTCGTTTCAATTTGAAGGCTGCTGTTACCAGACCCATATCTGGTGACCATACCTCGGCTACTAGTTTTACTGCTTGCGGGATTTCGAATTTTTCTAGTTTACCTGAAAGAAAAAATACCTTGTAATAAGCAATGTTAGTACCTAAAGAAAATGCTAAAATTTAACGTCATTTTGGGACGAGTTACTCCGTAAATGATAAATCATGGTTGAGACTAAAGTGTGTTAATTTGGAATGTCTCTGCTACGTCTTGCATACGTTTGCACGCAGCATTTTCGGGAATCTTTGCTCTACAATGAACACTGAATTAAGTATTCTAATCTTGAAGAGTAAAGTGTCCTGAAGATACCTCGTGCGATCGTAGTTACGCCAATTTGACAGTCTGAACCATGGTTTCGCATCTAACCAAACTTGTAAAAGCTTTTGTTACTCCATAACGTTTAAATTTATAGGCGGGTTCTCTGAACACCGGACACTCACCTTCGCGACCGGTTAAACTGAAGCGCCACGGATACATAATTTGGCAGCCTGAGTTCTTTCTCAGATCCAAGTTATCTTTTATCCAGCCTTATATGGCATAGGTTTACAATAAATTTTTAAATCTGCTGAATTAATTTATTTTTATTTATTATTATTTCACACCAGAGTTGCTGAGCTTGTCTATGAATAAAACGAGTGTTTTATGCTCCTAAATCTTCTACAAAGCCCGATTCACTAGAGAATAAAAACACATTAATATCTATCCAGCAGTTCTCGAAATTAATTTGATTAGGATGTCTTTTATTTCTTACCGCACTTGCTTATGCCTTTGAATTGGCACATCAAAGAAAGTAACCAAAACAGAGAACCCCACAAAAAAACCAAAAGAACATTCTGGGAAGTCGACAATGGCTGACTTGCTTTATTCTTGTAATTATTTAGTTTACTGTGAGATCTCGTAGTGTACACACTGTACTGTACTAATTTTAGTGATTTCCATACAAAATGCCTTTTTTTAAAAAAAAAACTTATGAAAAATCTTTTTCAAAGTGAAAAAAATAAATCAGGCATTGAAATGTTCACACAGTACGATCATATATACTGCAAATCGTTTTAAAAAGGCAAAAACGCACAAAAATTTAAATAAGAGTGGTCGAAAACGCAGTACAAATGCGAGAGACGTCCGGCAATTGATACATGCTTGTCTGAAAAATCGCATGTTTTCTGAGCTATGTGCTGATTATTCTAAAAATAAAAATTCTCCTCAAAAAAAGCCTCTAAATGCAGACGAAAAAGACTGGTCTAGTATTAGGTAAGATTGGTCTAGAATTATATGGTCGGACGAATCTAACTTCGAGGTATGTATTGTTTGTTTAAACCATTTATTTTAGTAAATGAGTAACCCGAAAGTATTTTTTATATTTTTCTCTGTTTTTCTCTTGTTTTGGGTTTTTGGAAGTCCTTGTGCTACCTACGGAAAGGAGTATAATTCCGATTGCACCGTAAAACACGGAAACGGTAGTATTATGGTGTGGGGATGCAAGTCAGCAAGTGGCGAGGGCGAAATAGTATATTATGAGGATCGAATGAATTCACAAAAATATATAGAACTTCTAAATACTGCCTCGTTTTGTAAATTATATCAATCATATCAAGAGATACCCCCGCTCGCGTCTGTTCTCCCCTAGTCTCCGTTTAAGCAATTGTGTTGTCTATTTACCATCATTCATTCTTTCTAACCACATGCCCCGCCCATTATCATTTTAATTTTGCCTTTCACTGATATCTGTAATTCTTGTTATTCGTCCAATATCCTCGCTCCTCATGTGTTCTTGTAAACTAACACATTTGTCTTTCCATGACCCGTTGGGTACCTTAAAGTTAACAAAGACTACTTTTGTAGGGGTCATGGTTTCCAGCCTATAATACCTACTGGAAGTATCATACACCTTTCTTTTTAAGGTCATGGGGATATCTGTTTTCAAAATGAATCCTAGTCTTTCAAATGCAGTCCAACTCAGACCAATTCGACTTGGTGCTTACGCTGTTTGATTGTCCTTATCTAATCTAATTCTATGTTCTAAGTACACATATTCGTTTATTATCTCAATCTCTTCCGTACCAATCTTCATGTTTGATTTGTGGGCTTAGAAGTTTTATTTTCTTGATGTCCATCTCGAGTCCTACTTTTCGCGAAGCTTGATTAAGTTGTTCTATCATGATTTTTAGTTCTTCTAAATCTTCGCTAATCAGTACAAGTGATGCAGATGTATGCTATCAATTTTACTTTCTCCTCTCACTCAAGACTCTTAAATACATCCTCCAAGGTTAGGGTAAATAATTGTGGTGAAATTGTGTCGCCCTGCCTAACATCTTTCTGGTTCTTTTTTTTGTCTTTATCTAATTTAAAGGTTAATGTCGCATGTTCATATATGAATTTGAGGAGTTCGGTATATCTTGAGTCTATTCTGGCCTAAGCTAAGGACTGCATTGTTGCCTGCTATTACAGGGAGTTGAAAGCTTTCTTATAATCGATGAAAGATACGTAAACGTTAATACTATACTAGGTTTGTTGTTTCGAATCTCTTGCGAAAGCCCGCCGCCTGTTCGACTCGTTCGTAGGTGTCGAATTTATTTGTTACACGATTTGTGCTAATTTTAGGAAGAAGCTTATACAAATGCGATAACAAGCTGATGGGCGATAGTTTTCGTGATCGCCTTTTTTGAACAAATGTATGACCTCACTGTTTCGCCAATGTACATGTATTTTTTGTTCTTCAATGTATTTATTAAGTAATATCTGTACCGCTTCAAAAAGATCATTTTCAATATTTCAGATGCTATTTTATCTTCACCTGGAGAATGAAGAATAAAAAATCTCCAGATGGATATATATATATATATATATATATATATATATATATATATATATATATATATATATATATATATATATATATATATATATATATATATATATATATTTATATATATATATATATAATATATATATATATATATATATACATTTATTTATATATAAAACTAACTCTCTTTCCATGGTCCGCCAATTCCGAACACACAGCCTTTTCCATATCCGGATGTTCACACAACTCCTCGAATTTCTTTTCGCCCAATCCAATCTTATTGGCCAATTCCGTGAGGTGTGGTTGATTAGGTACTACGAGAGCCACGCAA
>CM032447.1:20812249-20916149 GCA_019049505.1 Pachyrhynchus sulphureomaculatus
AAGCATGCGCCTCTATATTTGTAACTTGCGCAGTATTGAAACAAAATAAGAGAAACCTTTATTAAGAATAACGATTTCCCTTATTTCAGAACTTATAAGAGAGGTTCTTGGAAGTTCGTTATTCTTATCGCTCTTATGGCAGGGCTTGTTTTTTTTTTCCTAATTAGGTATACAAACCACTAAGAAAATATAGTAAAAATGATAATCTCTTAATGCAAATAACACTGACAACAGTTAATTAGTGCTCAGATTATGTTGGAATTTTTTAATCTTTGCCACAAGGGCATTACAGTGTGTGTAGTGCTAATTTCAAATGAAATTCGTATCACCTCGGTAATATTGAAGAAAGTGATAGACACCTGCCAGATATAATTTTAATTTAGAAATTTATGTTAACCCATTAAATACTAATAACGGGTGTGTTTAACCATGAAATGAATGAAAAAAAAAGTTTATAGAAGATGAAGACCAACCTAATTTTATAAAGAAAAGTTTGCGCGAATATTACATCATATATACTTTTGAACTCGTGTTTTCACAAGCTTTCATTTGACACAACACGCGAAATATATATTTTTTCCACTTTCGATTTCATCCCCAAAACTAACCCCTTAAGTCAAAATTTAATTTTTAAAACTACACTGTGATTAGATCATCAAATCCTATATTTGTGAAAACTTTCTATGTCAAATAGTTTCGGAGAACATCGGTTGTGACAGACATACAGACACCAAAGTGACATAAGTGTTTCGTTTTTCAATTTTGGTACGGAACGCTAAAAATCAGTAAAGCGGGTGCACTTTAGTTTTTGTGTTCCATACTCCCAAAGTCGTACATGCTAACAGCGCTAAAACTTCACATCCGTAGAAGGTTGAGCTTGTCACTTCTCGCAGAATCATTTTCAACCATTATATGAAGAACCTCATCCCTATGGAATAATTTGCTGTGTTTCTTATCGAGCACAAATTGCAGAGGTTTAAGACCAACGTAAATTTCCGCATACACGTCTCTTTTGTAGGGCTTTAAAGATTTCCCTGCAGCGCGTGTGTTATGCCCATAAAAAAAAAATTTCCTTTACAATTCCCAGTAGTTTATTTCCGACAACGATAAGTACCGCGCTAATTGACGGCCTGCGTGACAGAGGACATATTAAAAACGGCATACTTTTCATTGTCATCGGTGATAGCGTTTAAAAGATAACACAAAAATAATCCGTTAATTCTTGTGTATTTTTGTTTCGCAATCGCAATTCTGACAAAGACCCGACACTTTAAAACGTCTATACAGAACTTTGCCACGTGGCCAGTTAGTACGTCTTGACTAATACTTACAGTCTTGTACACATGCGCACGACGTTGTTTCCGTCAAGCCGTAACCTTGCAAAATAGTGACGCATAGACAATTGTTGATTTGTTCGTGAGTATCACCGGATAAAGGCGCACCTCCAGAAATAATCATTCTTACATTTCCTCCCAATAATTTACGAATTGGACCAAAAACAAATCTGAAAAAAAAGGATAAGTATTATAAATTAAATAAAAATGGCACTATTCGTATCGTACAGAACCTCAAGAGCTCGACACTTGTACGAACAGGTTGTTATCGATTAGGCTGAAGGCTAACTATATCACGTGACATAGTGAACAAATTAATACTATAAATCGCACGACCAAGTTAGTTCAAAAAACAGAACTTACCCTTTTAACAGCTAATTGATAATGAGTTGTCATTAAAAACATTAAAAATTAAAAGGACTACGGAGGGATAGGGATACGGAGACATAAAGTGGCCGATGACTTATCTAGTTAATACTTATAGTATTATAGATTCTGGAATCGTTAAAATTTCATTTCATCTAGCACATAGGGTTTAAATTAGGGTTCGTTAATTAATATTCTTTTGCTACTTTCTATATAAGAATGAAATTGTAATTTTGTCATCAATTGTCAAAAAACCGGTCAAGTGCAAGTTGAACTTGCACAATTAGTGTTCCGTACGTTGATTGTTTTTAAAATAAAAATTTTTGTTAGGGTGGTATAAAATGATCAGTGACTTCACAAAACACACCCCAAATGAGTTTTCAACAAAGTTTGTTTCCAATCTTTACTGAAAACTGGTGACCTTGAAATTTTGGGGTTTTTTTATATACCAGATAAATTATTAAAGGTAATGATAATTTTCGTTCAATCTATACCTCGTGGAGAATATTCCAGGATTTTTTCAAAATTTTTTGATCAGTACTTTTCTAGATAAGGTAGGGGACAGCGATTGTTCACGATTTTTATAAGTAATACGAAGAAAAGTGTGCGCAAGTATTACATTATATATTTTTTCGTGTTTTCACCAGCTTTCATTTGACACCACACTCGATGACCTAGTAAAAAAATTTTTTTTTCACTTCCGATTTCACCCCTCAAAACGAATCCCTTAAGTCAAAATTTATGTTACGGTGACATAAAATGATCAGTGACTTCACAAAACACACCCCAAATAAGTTTTCAACAAAGTTTATTTCCAAACTTTACTGAAAATTGATGACCTTGAAATTTCTGTTTTTTTTATATACCAGATAAATTATTACAGGTAATGCACTTGTGATAATTTTCGTTCAATCTACACCCCCGTGGATAATATTCCAGAATTTTTTCAAAATTTTTTGATAAGTTCTTTCCGAGATAAGGCGGGTGGACAGCGATTTTTGGCCATTTTTTAAAAATAATACAAAGAAAAGTGCGCGCAAGTATTACATTATATATATATTTTTTTACTCGTGTTTTCACAAGCTTTCATTTGACACCACACTCGATTACCTAGTAAAAAATATTTTTTTTCACTTCCGATTTCACCCCCCAAAACTAACCCCTTAAGTCAAAATTTAACTTTCAAAACTACATGGCTCTGATGAGGCCATCAATTCCTATATTACTACCAAATTTCAACTTTCTATGACAAATAGTTTCGGAGAAAATCGGGTGTGACAGACACCGAAGTGATCTTATAAGTGTTACGTACGGAACACTAAAAAGGAGTACGTAGCAATTCACAGCGGCATTTGACTGGAATTAATCCCTAGTTTTTACAGACTTATTTGATCATTATAGTAGTGATCAGGTAGTTGAGGTTAGTACATCCGACTACAACTTCATCCTAAACAATAGGATAGTTCGAAGGTGGACTAATAAGTCTGGTAAATTTCTACGATATGGCGGGAAATCTTGTTAAGGTACACCTCGAATTTTCAAAAATTCGTTTTTTATGGATATTTATTCTTATATTTTATTAAATAACCTCAAAATGCAAGAGGAAGAAGGCATACAGTACGAAGCTGGAATGGGAGACTAGCCGTAAGTTCACTTTTTATCTACCCGAAATTTTAAACACGTTTTTCTCGAAACTATGTTTTCAGACACTGTTTGCAATATTACTCAGTCAATTTTGAATATTTTTTAACTTTTTTTTTTTAAATCTTAATAATTACTTTTTCTACAAAATGTCGAGAGGTTTTTTAAATTTTTCTAATAGACAATTTTTTATAAATAATTAAACATACATTTTTGGTCGAAAATTGCATACTAAAGAATGAAACACCGTAATTTTTTTATTTTTGAAAAAAAAACCACTTCGACAGTTTTTAACTACTACATTATTTTACAAGATTAATTTTAATTCTTGCAGATTGGATTATTTTTTGTGAAGTTATCCTGCAGGCAAGTAGGGGCCATTAAAAAAAAATCTTTTAATTTAAAGTACAGTAAAAATATATAATCGCCATTCTTTTGTATTACTCACTTAATAAACTTTAAAAGTCTTTTTTTAAATATAAAGGCTGTCTCAAAATGACCTGACATTTTAAATTGCGCGCCATTTTTTTTATAGCGAACACAGAGTACTAATCTTTGACAACTGGCATCAGAAAGTCTTGAGATTTAGTCATGGAGTATTACACGATCGAGCAACGCATAGAAATTGTGAAAATTCACTGCAAAAATGGTGAAAATTTTGCAGAGACGGTTCGAAAAGTCCGCACGTATTTTGGTCATCATAACGCACCATCTCGCAACACTGTAATGCAGTTAATCGATTCTGGCCGCGAAAAGCAGTGGCCGTCCTCGTACCGGCCGGTCGAATGAAAACATAGCCGCAGTGAGTGCGAGTGTTGACGAAAGTCCTTTCACCTCGATTCACCATCGTGCTCTGCAATTGAACATTTCAAGATGCTCTGTGCAGCGAATTTTGACGAAAGATCTGCATTTGCACGCTTACAAGATCTACATTCGCCAATTGGATATTGGAGCATCGACAAATCGATAGTAATTAGAAATTCTAAATCAGAGACCGTAGTTTTTTCACTTTTTGCTAGGTGTGAGCGTTCACTAGAATAATGAACCTTTCCAAACCTGTATTATAATCCTTTAATAATAAAATTTTGGTCCACTAGCACTTTTTGCAGTTTACAGCTAGCACAAGGGTCACAGTTTCTAGTCTCCTAAGCAGCAAACTCAAGTCGTATTGCATGCATAGCTCTCGTCGCTAGAATTAGGTGCTTACGTTAGACTCTCTGATCGAGTAGCTCGCGTCACTCTGAGAAAATCGCATACGTAAAATGCTGCATAAGGCACAAATTTGTATTTTTCTCGTTCAATTTGTTTAATTCACTTAATACTATGAACTAGTAACTCATGGCTAATTAAATATTATTTTCACAAATCAAATCAGATCTTCTTATCTGTTCTTTATTATTGGACTCGTTATTCAAGGGAAAATGTACTCATACTGTGATTTCTTCGCAACTGTCAAAAGTAGCTTGTTGGCAATCCCCTTCACCAAATTAAAATTAACAAAAAGCCAGCATTTACTATGTTACAATGCAAGCTATCTCAGTACATTTAAAACCAAGAAAATATTTTCTTGGTAAACATAGAAACACTTTGTGCAAAGGCAAAGAAAAAATTTATCAATATTTTTCGTTGTTACTCTACCACTAGAAAACAAAACAAATGGGATATATATTGTTGCCGTGGTTTAAGTTGAAGTTTAATAAAAAATTAAAAATAGAAAATCATTTTCAGCGATGAGGCGCATTTTCAACTTAATGGCTACGTAAATAAACAAAACTGTCGAATTTGGAAGACCGAAAATCCACAAGTGATCCAACAGCTTCCCATGCATCCACCACGAGTCACTGTTTGGTGCGGATTTTGGGTTGGAGGAGTGATTGGGACGTACTTTTTCGAGAATGCTGCTGGAAATGTGGTTACCGTCAATGGTGTTCGTTATCGTGACATGATAACCAACTTTTTATGGAATGAATTGAACGGCAAGCTGGCGCAACCTGCCACACTGCGGCTGAAACAATGCAGTTATTGCAGACGAAGTTTCACGGTCGTATTATCTCGCGCCGCGGCGATGTGAATTGGCCACCAAGATCGTGCGATTTGACGCCATTGGACTTCTTTCTTTGGGGTTTTCTGAAAGGAAACGTGTATGCTAGTGATCCACAGACCATTTCGGAGAAGAAATTAAACGCACTATTAATAAAATTAGTCCGCAATTATGCCAAAAAGTTATTTGAAAATTTCGTCAAAAGAGTGAAAGTTTGCAAACAGGGTCGAGATGACCATATATCGGATATTCTGTTCCACACGTAACCTCCATGTTTGTACCTTATAGTAAAATAAAATTAATAAAAAAGAATGATTCTTGTAACGGTTGTGTTCAAAGTTTTAAACAGATACAACGCCTAGTTGTTTGTTGACAGCTGTCGTAAGTGATCGGTGTTACACATTTCGCAGAAATGCATAAAGCAGAGCACCGTGCGGGATCAAACATTTTTAAAACAAGTGGACGATGGCCTAAATTAAAATTGGACCGAAGGCAATTCATCTGGCTTTGGGGGAAGAGAAGTAAGTTATTAAACATTAGTAACTTTCTTACCTGTCGATGATTGGTGTATTGTATCCTCTCCTCTTCCACTTGGCTTTGTAATCGTAGCAGAATTTGAAAATTAATTTTTTGGCACCACTACTTTTGCTCACCGTATCCAAGATCGTTTTTGAGATCCTATCCAGAATTAACTAAAAAAAGAAACAAAAACATATGTAATCAGATTTTCTCAAAATCTTGTCAGATGGCGCCATGTCCGTAAATTAGTAATGAAAAAAAGAAAAGTGTTTTATTGATGTAATGAAAGACTGCTTTTGTCAAATTTCCACTTTATTTAGTTTCACTGAAACTGTATGACGCGTTTCGCTACACCATAGTTTCTTCTGATACAAAATGATATTTGAATATTAGTGTTGTTACATTTATACAAATACTCTAAGGTAGATAGGTAATAAAATTAATACTATATGCTATGCTATTGACTTCTTAATTTAACGATAACCAGACATGACCACAAACACAAATTCTCTATTTTTCACAAACCCTCACATACAGACACTACAATAAACATAAACTCAGCTCACCCCCTACAACACAAATTGGTAGCTTACCACAGTATGTGACTTGTAAGTGTCCCCTTATCTGTAGATGCTTTTAATAAAGAATTCAATCTAATAAAACAAATTGCTGTTAACAACGGATATTCTCCTGACACCATAGATTCAATTCTAAACAAAAAATTAAAAAATAAAGCTATTTCTTTAGTATACCCCAAGAAAGAAAACACAGGGAAAAATATATTGTTTTAACCTATTTTGGTAACACGTCAGAGAAAATTAGAAACCACTTAAACAAATATAATATCAACATAGCTTTTAGAACAAACAACTCGTTAGGAAAATTCATTAAAAACGCAAAGGGAAAACAAAATAGATCAAAAAAATCTGGAGTGTATCAGTTGAATTGTGGTTCTTATCATAAAAGTTACATAGGTCAGACAGGTCGCTCATTCGAAACTCGGATTTCGGAACATAAAAGAAGCTATTTAAAAAACAAAAACGACTCAGCGTACAGTAATCATTTAACAGAATCAAATCATCTTTTTGACGATAAATTTAAAATTCTACACATAGACAATAGACAATTTATTCATCTTTTCAGCTACAAAAGTTGTAGATAAGAGATGTCATCAAAGGGATGTATGATCCCATCTTAGGTAATATTAAAAATAATATATAGAAAAAAAAAAAGAAATCTTACTATTAAACACATTAATATTCAGTAAATACAAGATATAACAAAAAACATAACATACATATTTATAACAAACAAAATACAAACTGACGATGCTTTAATTAAGTAAGGATGTTATAAAGAATAACATTCACACTCCCAGCAGATAACTTTCAAATTCAGTTACAGAATAAAAAGTTTTACTTAATAGTATAGTTTTTATTTGTTTTTTTAAAACGTGCCATAGATTCAATCCTTTTTACATTTTCCGGCAGTAAGTTAAACAGTCTGCAACCTAAGTAATGACTAGTTTTTTTTTCATTCATGATTGTGTTTTTCAATATAAAAATTTTCTCTGTTTCGAGTCGGATAACGATGAAAAGATCTATGCGACATGAAGCTATCTTGATTTTGATAGATATACATTAAGAGTTTACATATATACACTTGTAACTGTTAATATTTATTTATTCTTAAAGACTTCCCTACAGGATGCGTTATATGGCATACTAAAAATTAGTCTCGTGATTCGTTTTTTGCATTACCAGCACTCTGTCCAGTTCCTGCGCACTTCCCCAAACCGCCAGACCATAGGACATGGCTGGGTACGCATTAGCGCAATAGACAGTTATGAGATTGGGAACACTTAATGAGTTTTTTAAAGATTCCACATGAAATGTATTCAGGTAAGTCGTTTATGAACAACAAGAAAAATACAAAACAAAGGCGTAAAATTAAACCTATTAGAAAATTTAGAAATAAACAGAATTAAAAATTCAGACATAATCTTAAATGGACAAAAAGATACCTGTCTCGCCCATGGTAACTCACCTTTACTCAATTTATACAATTAATATTCAGAATGGATTTCCCAGCAATATTCATTAGCATAAAGTATTAATTTTATTACCTATCTACCTTAGGGTATTTGTATAAATGTAACAACACTAATACTCAAATATCGCCTTGGCAAGATAGCTGAAAAAGTCATCCTCGAAATCATCAGAGCAAAGTCCACAGCGCTCCGTGTTGTCCCTGACGAACAGTATGGCTTCCAGCCCCTTCATGGCACCATCCATCACACCACGAAACTCGCCCAAACCATTTCCAACAGCTTCAACAAACGTCACAAAGTTGGAGCTGTGTTTCTCGATGTAGCAAAGGCCTTCGACCGAGTCTGGCACGAAGGCCTCATTCTGAAACTGATCCGACACGGCTACCCCCTTTTCATTAACAAACTCATTCAATCCTTCGTCTCTGACAGAACATTCCAAGTCAGAATCGATAAGGCCACCTCCGAAGTCAAGGCCATTAGAGCCGGAGTCCCTCAAGGCTCCGTCCTCTCCCCCCACCTCTTTAACATTTTCACAGCCGACATTCCAAAAACGGATCAGACTACCCTACTCCTATATGCTGACGACACAGCCATGATAGCAGAATCCAGCAGCTACAGAATCATCACCAGTAGATTGCAGCGCCACCTGAACGTCCTCGCCCCCTGGTTCGACCGATGGAAGATCCAGCTAAACCCATGTAAGACACAGGCCATCGTCTTCGCCAAAGGCAACGGCACTCCTTATGGACAGCTCCAGCTCCAGGGATCCCGCATCCGATGGGCAACCACCCTCAAGTACCTGGGAATCCAGTATGACAAACACCTCATCTGGAAAGACCAGGTCTGTGCTGCCTCAAGGAAAGCCAAGCAACTACTGGGCAAGCTGTACCCAATCATCAGCCGGTCCAGTAAGTTGCAACCAAAAATCAAGCTGCTAATTTATAAAACCATCGTGAGGGCAGACAGAGGCAAGACACGCAGAGCTCAACTTCAGGCAGTACAGAACAAGGCCCTGAGGATGATTACGGGAGCCCCATGGTTCGTCCGAAACCGTCAATTGCATAGAGACCTCGGTGTGCCAACAATCAAGGCACACATGAGGTCCACCAACATCAAGTTCTTCGCAAAGGCGCTACATCACCCAAACGCCACCATAAGGAGCGCATTCCACGTGCCCGCCAACGCCCGCCATCACTATCCAAGACCTTCTGACCCCATATCCGACGAAGACGATGGCCCTCCCCCACCCCCATGAAGATTGTAACCTAGATTAGGTTTAGAATTAAGTTCTAGATTAGTTTAGAATTAAGCTCTAGTTAAGTTAGATTAGTCAACCAATGTAATTAAAACCCAATGTCCTAGGTTATGTTAATTAGGATTACTGTATAGAACCTAGGTTAAGTAGTATAGGAATATAAGCTATCATAAATGTAAGTGCCTAATAATAGCCTAACTTAAATTCAATAAAGACAATGACAATTCAAATATCATTTTGTATCAGAAGAAGCTATAGTATAGCGAAACGCGTCATACAGTTTCAGTGAAACTAAATAAAGTGGAAATTTGACAAAATCACTCTTTCATTACATTCGTTATGAATTTCCATCAAGTAACAGCCACAACAATTCGATATTTTATTGATGTTGCTGAAAGTTAGTAACAATTAGTTTTTATTATGGTTTTGCTAGTTAAACAAAAATATTAATACTTTTATGTTCTGTGTTATATGTAATGTGTCACATGTATCTGATGTAAAGAGTTGATTGATTGCTCCGTTACTTATTTACTTTGTTAACTAACACTAAATATATTGTTGAAAAGATTTGCAAATGCGTTATCGTCATTTCGTAGTACAACTACATTTTCAAACGCTTAACTAAGAATAAAACAAATTTTTGTATTTATTTTATATAATGAACGGTTGTGGGTATTTTAGGTGCTATAAAAGTTGGTAAAGAACGGAATTTCCGACGTCTATTTGACTATTTAGTAAATTTATATTATGATTCTTTAAATGTCTGTAAATTTCTGTATAGATTCTAAGAAATTAAGTTTTGACCATTTAGGTGCCGTATGGAATACTGATAATAATTAATACTAGAAAATGGATGGTCCGTTTCTAAAAAATGATTAGCAAAGTGTGATTTTTCATTTTTTAACCTATAAGATGCATCATATTCTGCGAATCTTGCTTTGATATTCCGTCCTGTTTGGCCTACGTAACAGCTATTGCACTTAAGTTTATAAACTTCTGATTTATTATGTTTATTAGTTTTATCTTTGGCGTTAAAAAATATATAGGATAATTTTTGAGCGGGTTTTAAAGTTGATTTTTTCGGCTGTAAGACCTTGAGATATTTTATCTGAGATGGGACCAAAATATGTCAGAGATATAAATGTTTTTCTTTCTTGGTATTCTTTTATGGGATAAATTAAGCTGAAAGTGATTTGCTTTTGTTTACGGCTTATTAGGGTATTAATTATTTTAGGTTGGAAGCCGTTATTGAGTGCTATATTTTTGATTCCGTCCAGTTCTTTTTTTAAATTATTTTTACTTAGTTAAGCGTTTAAAAATGTTGTTGTACTTAGAAATTGTGGTAACGCAATTGTAAATCTCTACAAAATGTATTTAGTGTCAGTTAGTCAGTAATACGAGGCATGTTTTTTAAATAAGTACCGTTTTGCGATTCCGCCGCCGCAGCGATACGGTTGGCGTTCCGCGCATGCGCGCTGGTAACCTACATCTCATGTCTACGCACTGACGCCATTACAGTCTGATTCTTCATTGTATACGTTGTTTACCGAGTGTTTAAGATGCCTCCGACAATCGTGAGTCCCGCCGATTGTGAAGTACGGGCTGTTATACGATTTCTTAGTGCTAAAGGCGTAAAACCGATCGATATTCATCGTGAGATCTGTGAAGTTTACGGACAAAACATTATGAGTGATGGAATGGTAAGGAAATGGGTGAGAGCATTTAAAGATGGCCGCACAAATGTGCATGATGAAGAACGGAGTGGGCGTCCTTCGGTCGTTAATGAAGATTTGTTGCAGAAAGTGGACGAAAAGGTGAGAGAAAACAGACGCTTTACAATTTCATCATTGTGCGACTGCTTTCCTCAATATTCTCGTAGTGTTTTGTATCGCATTGTGACCGAGAACTTGAATTACCGGAAATTGTGTTCACGTTGGGTTCCAAAAATGTTGACGGATTTGCACAAAACCCAACGTTTAGGCAGTGCATTGACTTTCCTTGAGCGGTACCACAATGAAGGTGAACATTTTTTAGACCAAATTGTTACTGGTGACGAAACATGGGTGGCCTACGTCACACCAGAATCGAAACAACAATCCATGGAATGGCGACATTCATCATCACCCAAAAAAGTGAAGTTTAAGCAAACAATTTCTGCCCGCAAAATCATGTGCACAGTTTTTTGGGACAGAAAAGGAGTATTGCTAGTGGAGTTTCTGCCTCGTAATGAGACAATCAATGCAGCGTCTTATTGTGAGACATTGAACAATCTGCGTCGTGCAATCCAGAACAAAAGACGTGGCAAGTTGAGTAAGGGTATCGTTTTGCTGCATGACAATGCCCGTCCACATGTGGCTAATCGGACCAAAGATCTCATCAAATCTTTTAAATGGGAAACTCTAGATCATCCTCCATACAGCCCTGATCTGGCGCCCAGCGACTACCATTTGTTCCTGCACTTGAAGAAGCACCTGGGTGGTCAGCGTCTTCAAGACGATAACGAAGTCAAAACATTTGTGATACAGTGGTTAACAAGTCAGGCGGCAGAATTTTATGAGGAGGGTATTCAAAAACTGGTGCCACGTTATGACAAGTGCCTCAATATTCACGGAAATTATGTAGAAAAGTAGATTAAGGTACAGGCTTTCATGTAAAGATAAAATTATAGCGATATCTTTGCACGTCTTTTTTTAATTCCAAAACGGTACTTACTTAAAAAACATGCCTCGTATTATTGTATCTGATATGTTTAATGGCCGAGGTGAAACGTATTGTTTACTTGTGATTTCGAAACATACAAATATTGAAATAGTCAGCTAATTTTTGTAAAATAACCGTCGAAAAATTCTATTAGTTAGTCAGACAGTGGCGGGTTTTAGATAAAAAGTTTGAGATATTGCAATACATCCATCCAGTTTAAACAAGTTAATAGACAACTTAATCGAATGTTGATTTCGGGTTCACCTCGATCAATAAAACGCACCTTTGGTATCTGAGAAGGTATTTCAAGTACTACTACAAAAATATCGATTATTTCTACTTTTTATACTCACTGGGACGCTCGTCATACAAGTGGGCTGCAATACTGAAGCGTCTCCTTTGGTACCCTTCTTGATTTTACTAGCTGAATCTATCATAGTTAGAGCGCTTGAATATCCTATAGGAACTCCGGAACACAGACATACTGTTTCGACTAACAATTCAAACACATGGGCTAAAATAAAAGCATATAACATATATTTTCGATGATCCTGTATAGAACCTCGTGAAATGTGCCAAAAATACTCGTTCGACTGTTCATATATCGACTTTACTTCGACCAATATATTCCGTTAAAATTATATAACAGCTGTTGTACACGTTTGAGATACTTTTCACAAAAAAAAATGCACAGGTTACTATTTAAACACAGCAAGATAAAACGCTAAATATCAAATAACCGGTCAAGTGCAAGTTGAACTTGCACAATTAATGTTCCGTTCGTCGATTGCTTTAAAAAAAAAAGAAATGTTGTTACGGTGGTATAAAATGATCAGTGACTTCACAAAACTCACCCCAAATGAGTTTCCAACAAAGTTTGTTTCCAATCTTTACTGAAAACTGATGACCTTGAAATTTTTGTTTTTTTTTTTTATACCAGATAAATTATTAATGCACTCATGATAATTTTCGTTCAATCTACATCCCGTGGAGAATATTCCAGAGTTTTTTTCAAAATTTTTTGATCAGTACTTTTCGAGATAAGGTGGGGGGGACAGCGATTTTTTAAAAATAATACAAAGAAAAGTGTGCGCAAGTATTACTTTATACATATATTTTTTACTCGTGTTTTCACAAGCTTTCATTTGACACTATACTCGACCTACTAAAAAAAATTTTTTTTCACTTCCGATTTCACCCCCCAAAACTAACCCCTTAAGTCAAAATTTGACTTTAAAAAATACACGGCTTTGATGAGGCCATCAATTCCTATATTATTACCAAATTTCAACCTTCTATGACAGACAGACAGACAGACAGGCAGACAGACCGAAATTATCTTAAAAGTGTTCCGTACGGAACACTAAAAAGACAATAATGGGAGATGTTAAAATGATTAATGGTTAAACAAATAACGTAAATCTGTAAAAAATTAGGTTATTTTTAGTGTTCCGAACCAAAATTGAAAACCAGAATACTTATGGAATTACTTTGCTGTCTGTCACCGCCGATTTTCTCCGCAACTATTTGACATAGAAACTAATAGGGCCCCGCACTTTTCTTATAGAAAAGTGATTTCGGTCAAATTGGCTGAATTTTTGATATGTTGTAGTTCTCAGTTTTCTGAACAACAGTGTCTATAGGCACAACCTTCAAAAATGGGCAGATTTCGAGTAATTTTAAATTAAGTACTAATAAAATCCATTTTTTTTAAACCATTTTAATAATTTTGATAACAAGAAAAAAATGGCACTAACCATCTTATCTATACACGTTGTCCCCTAAGAAGTGGCAGTTTTAATGAGAATGGTTGAGAAAACTAAATATACTACCAGAAAAGAAATTTCCTAGGAATTCAATGCCGTAGAGCGCGAAATCGAAACTTGTCTTTGAGGTATTTCAATTTTAAGTACGCCCTATTTGAGCATTTTCAGATTTGTTTTCAAAATTAAAAGAGAAACTAAAAAAATGTTTTATGACGACCCAACACTGGGCGATGGTTTTTTTTATGCTATTCAGGTTAAGCTTCAACATATCGATTCCGATTGTCTACTTGTCTTACAACCTATTGTAGACCAATATGACACGAATTTTCTACAATTTCCCATTTTTATTGAATACGATTTTTTTTTTCGAAAATTCATGAAATTTAAACTTTTTAGAGATTATATTTAATTCTTATTATTATTAATAAGGACACCCAAATATGCAAAGCGCATATATTGCATATTATATGCATTTTTCTAAATATTTGCATAAATACTTTAAAAATAGCATATATATATATATTGGCAGGCGTTTTCATTCATTTTTCGGAATAAGGGTTAATGTTTAGGCCGCCGCCGTCGCGCCGGTGGTTTTCCCCAAATAAATTTTATTATTTTATGGTCAGTAAAACCCAGTCAGTAAACACCAGACGGCCATCAGAGCATACTTGTATTATTAATTTATTAGATTTCATTTTTGGTTGTGCTTTTAAAGTGGTTACGTCGATTTGTACTTTTTATCTTGTGAGTCGTATTTTACTACAGTGAAATGCCCAAAGCTAGTAGTGTGTCAGTGTGGATTAAACCATAAAAAGAACTATAGATATGGGAAAAATCTACTGTTCTGCGTGTGTTAAAATTATAAGTATAATTTTTGAATAATGTATAATATTATATTTAGATTTAGTTCATTCGCCCTGTATGTTGAAAATTTAAAATGGGTTGTTTATTGCTACATTTGTATAGTACTCGTATCATGTAATGTGAAACAATAAATTTACATTTTTCAAGTCTATTTCGATTTTTTTTACTGCATATTTACAATATGTATGTGCATATTTTGAGAAAATTATTTGCATATTTATGCGCGTATTTTAAAGTTTTTCACTTGCATATTTGGGTTTCCTTAATTATTAATATAAATTTATTTATATATATATATATATATATATATATATATATATATATATATATATGTATATATACATATATATATATATATATATATATATATATATATATATATATATATATGTATATATACATATATATATATATATATATATATATATATATATATATATAAAATATATATATATATGTATATATACATATATATATATGTATATATACATATATATATATATATATATATATATATATATATATATATATATATATATATATATATATATATATATATATGTATATATACATATATATATATATATATATATATATATATATATATATATATATATATATATATATATATATATATCCATAAAATGATAACAGGTGTTTAAAAATTCTTTAAAGAAATGTAAGAACCTTATCTCCGATTCGCTAAAATTTAAATTAAATGTGAGTAATCCGATAATACCAAATTTGTATTGCTTAGCCAAAATTCACAAACATGGAAAAGCAATGCGACCCATTGTTTCATCGGTCGGATCACCCACATATTTGATATCCAAATGGTTATCAAAAGAACTTGAGAATTTGCCATTAAATACTTTCGCAGTAAAGAATTCTTTAGAATTCATTAACAAAACAAAAGATCTACTTTTTAATGAAGGTGAAATCTTAATTTCTTTTGATGTCAGTTCTTTGTTTCCTAGTGTGCCAATACCACAAACTTTACAATATCTCGAAGAATTACTTAGGATGAATGACTTTGAGGACGAAATTATTCATGAATACTTAACATTATCTAAACTTTATATGGAACAAAATTATTTTCAATATAATAGTCAATTTTATGTTCAGAAAGAAGGAACAGCTATGGGTAATTGCTTATCACCTTTGTTAGCCAATTTTTTCATGAGTAAGTTTGAAACCGAAGCCAGTCAAGAATTTGAGTATTTCCCAAGGGTATGGTATAAGTATGTGGATGATGTTTTCGCGACTTTTGATACAAAGAAAGCAAATACAGATGATTTTGTTTCCAAATTAAATAGCCGATATGATTCCATTAAATTCACTTACGAAATTGAGAACAAAGGACAACTGCCTTTTCTAGATATTTTAATTATTAAAAATAATAATAGGTTAGAATATGATATCTATAGAAAAGACACAGTAACAGACAGATATATTCCTAATGATTCATTTCATTGCAAACAACACAAATTAGCCGCATTACATTTTTTAGTTCATCGTTTGGTCACTTTTCCTCTGAATAAAGTAAACTTCAATAATGACAGGAATTGTATTAGAAATATAACTAGAGTTAATGGTTATGACGAAGACTTAGTAAACAAATTAATAAATAGACATAAGTTCAGGTTAATTCGAAATATAGCAGGGACTTAATAAGAGATTTAATAAGGTAGGCCTCACCTTAGTCTATAAATCATTAGACAGTCTGAGGAATATCTTAGGAAATCCCAAAGATAAGATTCCTAATTGTGAGAAAAGTGGAATTTATGAAATTAGTTGTAATGATTGCGACAAAAAGTATGTTGGACAAACAAAAAGGTCAATTAAAACACGATTTAAAGAACATTTAGCGCATTTAAAAACCTAGTAGAACAGAAAAGTCTAGCATTGCCGAACATGCCCTTGCAGCTGATCATACTGTAAAATTAGATAATCTAAGATTAATTAAAAATGTATCTGATAGAGAATTATTGAACGCATACGAAAGTATGGACATTATAAAATGTAAAAGTAGTTTAAATAAAGACAGAGGGCCTATTCCTTATAGTCTCCTCTTGTTACTTGACCGGAACTGATGACCTCGCTTATACCACTAGTAAATAAATTTAAATCTGGTTGTTATTAACGTGCCGTTACTTACCTAAAGGAAGGAAACCAATCATAACATCTGACTCGTAAATATCACAAGCATCACAAAACGTTTTCAACGTTGCAATGAGATTTTTGTGCAGGATAATCACTCCTTTGGGTACTCCCGTAGAACCACTGGTGTACATTATAATGGCTACATCCTCAGTATCTGGTGGGCAATTATCTACAAAAATAGGTACAGTGATTTTACCCAGTATTTTCTTCGCAAACATGTAGCTAAATTAAATACTGATTTTGGCTTTCCCGCACTAAAAAATAACTTTACGTAAAGATTTCAATTAGATTTTTTTTATGGGTACAGCAGACGTGCTGCTAGGAAATCTTTAAAGTGTTACAGGTGTGACGCGTGCACGCAAAAAGCGATTTCCGTTGGTCTTCAATAGCTGTAAATTGTACTCGATAGAAAACACGCGACGTGTACTCCTAGCATGCACCGCGTTGGAAGGAATTAAGCGGGCTACATCCATCGAATATTTTCCATGAAAATACTTGTAGAATAGGGTCAAGTCTCCAACTGTTCTTCGATGTTCCAAGGAATCAAAGTTGCTGGTCAGTTCTGGGTCTCCAATCAGCCGAACAGCTCTCTTCTGAATAAAATCCAACAAATGCAGTGTATATTTTGGAGCAGAGTCACCAAATTGAGTAACGATCCTAGAGGAACGGAGTGTCCTGGCATAACTATGTCGGGCTCAGCAACGGTTTTTAGAAAAAACTACCGCCCGGGTTCTTGTAGCGTTAAATTCTATATGGTTACAGTCGTGCTTCGAGGCTGTTTTCCTATGTAATCATCCAAAAGGTCCGAAAATAACGCCTCAAGAGGCTGCTAAGTATATGGGAAAGTCGAGGGCATTCGTTACCAAGTAGGTAAAACGATACTCTCGGTTAAAAAATGTTGATAATCTACTAGAACGTGGTTCGAAAGAAAAGGGTCGGACAAAAGTGAAAAAATGATTATTAATCTGTTTTCTCGAAAGTCTCAATTAATTTTGCCCCAAGCGAAACACCAATAAAATAGAAATGAAAAGAGGGTTACCTTGAGGGGGCAGCTTCTCGCCGAAATTGTTTACGTTGGGCCAAGAAAATCTTTTCAAACAACTTCCATGGGCAAGTAAGGGTGTAAATATAAGAGGAGAGCAATTCAATCATTTGCAATTGGCGGATGATATTATGCTTATACATAACAACAAAGAAGAATTGGAAGAAATGTTGAACAAACTTTACAAGTCCAGAGAGATTGGTCTGAAGATAAACATCACCAAAATCATGTTCATGATAAATGACGACTGTGAGAAGCAGTACTGAACATTGAAAATCACAAGAACGGATTCATACGTATATCTTGGACAAAAAATAGTAATATCCTAAAAAAACTTGAAACCTGATTTATCAAGGAGAATATCATTGGCTTGGTCTGCGTTTGGCAGATTGCGGAACATCTTCCTTTCCAATGTCCCAAATACACTAAAAGCGAACACATTTGATTAATGAGTGTTGCCAGTATTGACATACGGAACGGAAACATGGGCTTTGAATCAAGAAATTATAAATCGCCTACAAATAGCTCTACGAGCGATAGAAAGGAGGATGTTGGGAATATCGTTGAGGGATAAACTGACTAATAAAGAAATGCGAGGAAGGTCCAAGATAACTGATGTAGCTGAGAGGGTAAGCAGGTTTGAAGTGGAGCTGGGCGGGTCATATCGCAAGACTCTCTGATACTCGATGGACCCACAAAGTAATCAACTGAAGGCCCTGGAATGAGAAAAGAAGTAGATGACGCCCGCAGACGCGATGGTCTAACGACATCAAAAGACTAGCGGGATAGAACGAGATAAACAACACCCAAAACTGAAGAAGATGAACGTACTTAAGGAAGGCTTATGTCCGACGATGGACAACATAGCTGATAATGATGATGATAATGATGAAGGGAAGCAAAAACTACAGGAGAAAGGTTTGGATACATCGTATGAAATGATTCGCACTCATTTCCGGGCTAAAGATTTGAAGTGGCGGAATACAATCAAGAAACCATTGCTGAGCGCAAAGCACAGAGAAAAACGACTCGCGTGGGCAGAGGAAAACATAGATCGAGACTGCAGCAACGTAATTTTTTCCGATGAAGCTTTCTTTTGGGGTTATGTTATCAACCCACGAGCCTGGTCCATTTCCACTAACCGATTGATTAAGCGCACCGTAAAACACCGTGTGAAGATCGATGTTTGGGGATGTCCTTCGAAATAAGGTTTTGGGAGGCTTTTCATCTTTACCTACAATTTGAACGTTGAAAAATGCTCCAGATTTACAAGAAGGCATTAGTAATGATTGCCAAACGGTGGTTTGTCGATAAAAATGAGGAGTGGATTCTTCAAGAAGATAACGACCCCAAACATCGGAGTAAAACGTGTAACCAGTGGAAAGGGGAATCCGGTATCGTCACACTAGATTGTGACGCCCGATGTTAACCCTAGCGAGAACGTGTGGTCATATATGAAGTAGAAGCTTTATAGTAAAAATGTGTACACAGTGAAGCAGCTGCCCGGCAAATTCGGGCAATAAGAAAACCTTTGCACCTAGAATAGGTGGAAAATCTCGTCGGAAGTATGCCTCCAAGATTCCAGGTGATGATCGAGACTTATGGAGACTGGACGAACTATTGAATCATTAGCAATTTAACGGCAATCCTTTATTGTCGAATGATGTAAAAACTTTTAAATAAATGCATTTTTAATGAACAATGCGTGACACTTGACCGACTGTATCTAGATGTACGGAAGAATTATCAGCATAGGACAAAAAAAAATAACTAGACTCGAGTTTGCGTAAAAATACGATCTATAATAATATTCCAACAGAAGCCTTTTAGGTTTAACAGTTTAAGAAAAATATATGTATATTATTGAAAATAGGCAATAGCTTACCATATTTTGACTCTTTTCCTTTCTTCAAAACATCCGTAAAACTAATAATACTAATATTCTCCGCATATCCAGTCTTATCCAAATCCTTCAATTGGTCCTCCATATAAACCAAAGTGTTCACTTTCGGAGTCATAGCGAGAATTTTCTTAAATTTAGGCATCAGTTCGTATGATGTGACGACCGTTGTTACTTCAGTCTCGTTGATACCGTGGGCGATGGCTTCATCACCTGTCGAATAAGACCAAAAAGTTAAAACGAATTACATAGGCTGACTTGTCTTGTCTGATAAGGAATATATACTTAAAGCTTCTGCAACCGGACCCAAATTTTAGTATTTAGTTGGTTACTTACCCAAGGTGGCGTAGATGGTCACCAAAGGAATACTTTGCTTGAAAAGGCCATGGGCTGCAATCATCCATTCGGCCCTAGTTTCGGCGAAAATGACGACGTTTTCTCTCGGTTTACATCCCAATTCTCTGAGACCTTTTCCGAAATTTTCAGCTAGCATGTTTACTTCAGAATATGTTTTCCAGCGGTACACACCCATATTGAACTGAAATAAAATAAAGCAATTTAAAATAAATTAATAACACAAGACCATACCTTATGATGATGATACAGACTTAAAATTAACTACTACTAAAAAGTAAAAAATAATGATTATAAAGTGCGGAAACAGCTTAGGCCAAAAACCTACCGATGTTTCTCAATGTGATGTAGTTGAATTGTTTGTTTACCTGGGAGCAGTAATACGTGAAAACGGTGGTACAGAACATGAAAGCAGACGCCGTATTCAACTAGGTCGAACTGCTGTCACAATTGATAAATATCTGGAGGAACAGAAATATTACGAATACAAAATTAAACTTGTAAACACACTTGTAAAGGGTGATTCATTTAGAGGTACTTTTTTTAAAATAAAAAAAGATGAATAAAAACAATTTTATTTTATAATCTTTATTATCATGTAAAAGAACCATTCTTTACAATTATTTCTTAAAGATAATTTCTTTCAAATGTTGTCCGCGACTACGGTTAACAACGTCCATTCTGAAGTTCCAATTTTCAATGACGCACGCATGTGAGTATTTCGAGTGGTATTTGGCCAATGACTCGAGTAATATTGGCCTCCAATGCCTCAATTGTAGCTGACTTATCCATGTAGACTTTGGACTTTACATAGCCCCAAAGGAAAAAGTCAAGAGGTGTGATGTCACATGATCTAGCCGGCCAATTCACTGGTCCGTGAAATGATCTGTTCGCCGAATTGCTCTCGCAGTAAAGCCATGGTTTCACGGGCTGTATGGCAAGTGGCGCCACCTTGTTGGAACCAAATTTCGTCGAGACCACGGGCTGCAATTTCTGGCATCAAATAGTCTGTTATCGTGGCGCGATAACGGTCACCATTCACAGTAACATTCCGGCCGGTCTCTGTTTTGAAGAAATATGGACCGATTATTCCACCGGCCCATAAACCACACCAAACAGTTGTTTTTTTTCTGGATTTAATGGCAGCTCTTGAACCTCTTCAGGTTGTTCATCACCCCAAATACGGGCATTTTGTTTATTCGCGAACCCATTAAGCCAAAAATGGGCCTCATCGGTGAATAAAATTTTTCTCGAAAACAGTGGATCTTCTGCAAGCTTGTCAAGAGCCCGACTAAAACGGAAACGATTCGGAAGGTCGGTCGGCTTCAGTTGTTGCACTAGTTGAATTTTGTATGCTTTTAAAGAAAGATCCTTACGTAAAATACGCCAAGTTGTTGAATATGACAGGCCAAGCTATTGAGAACGGCGACGAATCGACACTTCACGGTCTTCGCGTACACTCTCCGCTACCGCCCCTATATTTTCTTCACTACGTGCTGGATGTAGTCTATTTGGTCGAGCATTATCCAATAATGACAATTGGGTCTCAAACTTATTGATGGTAGAGCGAATTGTGCGTTCGGTAGGCCGATTATGTGGACCATAAGTTGCTCTAAGCGCCCGATAGACATTCCTCGTAGAACGCCCATTTTCGTAATAAAGTTGAACAATTTGTAGACGCTGTGCCGGGTTAAGTCTTTCCATTATGAATTGTCAAACACTACTGAACAGGAATGCCACTTCAGTTGACACGACGCATGCGCAATCTGCAATTAAATCCCCATCACAAAAAGTACCTCTAAATGAATCACCCTTTATATTCGGTGTCTCGAATTTAGGCATTCGAGATGTGCTGCTGGCGTGGAATGCTTCGAATACCTCGAACGGCAAAAAAACCAGTGAGTCTGTTTTGCAAGAAATCCAACCAACACAGAGACTATCCAGTACGACATATCAAAGAATATTAAGATTCTTCGGTCACATCATGAGACACACAGAAAAACTTATAGTTCGGGGAAAAACGGAAGGTAAAAGAAGAAGGAGATCACCCACTTGATGGACCGATGTCACAAAATTGGTGAACACACAACTTAAAAAACGCCAGCAAAATAATCCAAGACAGATCCGGATGGAGAAATGCAATTAAATCAGCAAGAAATTAATCCTGAGTAGCATTGAAACCACAGCACGTCGAATACGACGTTGAATAAAGAAGACTGCCTGATGAATCTGAAAGTAGTTATATTTTTTGCACTCTCTTTCTCTATAACTGACTATCAAAACCTAATAAACCTGATCATATGTATAATTACTTAAATTTATTTAATATCTAAAATATTATAGAGTATGATTTTAACCATTTATAATAAAAAGAAACAAATAGCGTGGTACTATTTTCATCTCATAATGAAGCCACCTTTGCGTCAAATTAGAACCTATTTTCTTGGTAATTTTATTCACTAGCAAATCAATTAAAGACATACAAACACGGGCAAATTTGAGCACTCAAACGTATTAGCGTTGTTATTATTTAATCCTTTGTATGTCTAGAATAATTTTCTTAATACAGTACATAATTTGTATTGGGTAATGTTTTAACTACGAGATCGCATACCCAATGTAGAGATAAGAAAGAGAACGAAAGTGATGTTAAAGTGGAATTGGCGGGACATATTGGAAGAATGACATATAACAGATGGACGCGAAGAATGTAAAGAGATTGGGGGGACATGGCTGGATGCTGAGAACACATGGCAGGAAAGAATGGGAAGAACTAAGGGAGGCTTACACTCGACGATGGATGGAATGACCTGTGAATGATGATGATGATGAATGTTTTAATCGTGGCAGAAGGGATTTATAATTTTTTTAGTTACAGTTAGTTTTTTACACAAGTTGCTCAAGATACGGAATCCATCAACAATAAAACGTGCAGAAAAATCAATGTATTTTACAATGAAGGTATGTAATTGTAAATTTTTTTTCTTCTTCATAGGGTACCATGACCGTTCAACGATTGTTGGTTACCTTATTGGTTACCATGTTGGCTTCCACGTTGATGATGATCGTCTTATTGACAGTCGCTCGGAATAGTTGAACCGTAGACTTTCCGTACCACTGCCTCCAATTTTTCAACCACGATGTTCTCCTTCTCCCTGGATCACATCTGCCTGGAATCTTTCCCTTTATAATCGGATGCAAGATTTCCTATTTTTCTAGATGTCTTATAATGCGGCCAAAATTAGTAATTCTGTACATCCAACTGATTTTCAGCAGCCGTCGATACACCCACATTGCTGCAATGAGAGTCCACGCTTCGATGCCGTACGAGAGAACCGGAAAGACACAGCAGCGTACCATTTTCATCCGTAGTTTAACCGATAGGTCGTGATTAGTTAAGATTTTTTTTGTTCTACATAAATGCGACTCGGGCCTTCTCTATTCGAATTTTGACTTCCACAATCGGGTCCCAGTGGACGTTGATATTGCTAACAAGATCCGTCACTGACTGTAATACCACCATCTTCAATATTAGATTTCTTTGCTTATAATCATACATTTTGTTTTATTTGCATTGGCTCTTAAACCAAACCGTGTACAAGTGTCAGTTATTTTTATCCCTAAGTTTTTTAGATCCTTTCCGTTATTAGTGATAATTAATGTATCATCGGCGTATCTGATGTTACTTACGTTAACGCCGTTGATGTTGATTCCTTCAGTGGTACCAGTGAGTGCTATTGAATATCACCTCCGAATAGAGGTTGAACAACAAGGTTGATAGAATACAACCCTGATGCACTCCCCCGAGAATAACGATTTTTAATATGTTTTATATTATTTAGAAATCTTTATTCTCTATTAACATATTGCTTCTTTATAATTTAACAAAAATAAACACCTTATTACTACTCATCGTTGCCATTATGCCACATTTATACATAAGACTGTCATGTAAATTTGTCTTTGGTGTTTCAATATTGCTAACAATCCACCGTTATATTCCGGAGACAAAACGTCGGTCGAAGCAGTGGACGGACTGAAAACCGACTATACAGAAAGCGAATGGAGTTCAGTCGTCTGCAGCTTTTTGGAATTTTCATAGAAGAATTCGTATCGCCTACTTGGTACTTTCTTCTTCTTAAAATGCCTATTCGGTTCTATGTTGGCAATCATTCTAGCTATTATTACTTTATCCACTGCAGCTCTGAAAAGACTGGTAGTATTGTTGAGAACCAATTTCGCAGTTAGTTTAGTCAACAAATACATCTACGTCCTGGTCCCCTTTTCCCAAATACCTTTCCTTGGAGTATTTGCTGCAGTAATCCATATCTGTGAGGATTTCTCATTATGTGTCCTAAATACTCCAATTTTCCTACTTTAACAGTTTCCATAATTTCCAGTTTCTAATTCATGCGACGCAAGACATCCTCATTGATAATATGGTCAGTACAAGAAATTTTCAAAATTCGGCGATCTAGCCATAATTCAAATACCTCAAGTTTCTAAGAAGTGGCTTCAGTCAGGGTCCAAGATTCCACACCATAAAGAAGGACACTGAAGACATAAGACCTTAAGAGTATCATTTTCGTGCTCAATTTTAT
Organism: Pachyrhynchus sulphureomaculatus; assembly: GCA_019049505.1. Lineage (NCBI taxonomy): Eukaryota > Metazoa > Arthropoda > Insecta > Coleoptera > Curculionidae > Pachyrhynchus > Pachyrhynchus sulphureomaculatus. The sequence goes on from CM032447.1 coordinate 20,836,846, forward strand.
TGCAGAGCTTTTGAAAAGTGAAATCATTTTGAGGAACACTGCTCTAGCTTTTTCGATACGGCAACGAATCTCCTGCGAATGATCCCATTGTTCGTTTATCATGGTACCTAAATATGAATATTGTGGAGTTCTTTGTATTCGTTGATTGTTAACCATCAACAAGGTAGCAGGAACCGGAGACTTCCTGATTACCATGTACTAAGTTCGAGTATCGATTACTGACTTCGTTTATTTTTGTCATAAGATGTTGTAGACCCTTTAAGTCATCATCCTCTTCCAGTGCCTCTCTGAAGATTTGCTCAGAGGATATATTAAACAATAGTGGAGACAAAACACAACCCTGCCTTACTCCACGTTTAAACGATATTGCTTCTGAGCGCTCCCTTCTGCTTTAATAAATGCCATCTGGTTCCAGTAGAGGTTGCCAATAATCCGCAGACTCTTTCCATCTAGCCCAAGGTCTTTCAGAATTTCGAACATTTTGTGATGTTGGACTCTATCAAAGGCCTTTTGGTAGTCAATCAGTTATAAATATACGTCACAGTTGAGGTCTCTACATCGCTGAATCAAAACCTGCACAATTTGTATATTATTCTGTGAATGATTTTTAGAAATGTTTTTAAAAGATGCCTTATGAAGCTAATTATTCGATATTCTCCGCATTTTTTGATCGCCTGCATTTTTTGGGATCGTTATAAACCAGCTTTCTGGGATTCTGTCTAAATTATAGATTTTATTGTAGGTCACCGTAAGCCACTTAATTCCATCCTCATCTAAGAGCTTAAGAAACTCCTCATGGAATTCATCGGGACCGATAGCTTTTCGATTTTTTTAGTTGATTTATTGCAATGCGCCCTTCATCGGTGGTAATACAGAGCCCAAACAAGTCTATAGAGCATTGTGGCTGATCTGGTCTTGAATCAGAAAATAACTCTGTAATATAGTCTTGCCATATCTTCAGTTTCTCTTCTTTTCGATAACAACGTTTCCTTGATGATCTTTTAGACGCTCATTTGATTTCGTCCTCCGTTCACCAGTTAAGTCCTTGATTTTTCGATAGATATGAAAGCTATCATACTTTCCCTGCACCTCCTCTACCTCTTTACATCTTTCACCATTCCACCTATCTTTAGCTGTTCGAATTTCTTTCTGTATTTGAGTGTGTAGTCTGCTATATTTTCTGTTTGTTTACTCTCTGTTTTTGTGTAACCGTCTTTCCTCCGTTAGGCTTAGAACGTCATCTGTTATCCATTCCTTCCTTTTATGTGTTTGTTCCATAGGTAGATACTTATTCTTTAACCCCCTCGTTATTTCATTTAACTTTTCTATTTCAGATGCTCCAAAATTCAGATATCATGTCAACCAAATTTAAAGAGGGCCCTGTTCAGGCGGCCCTACCAAGGAAATGAATAATGAAAAAACATTCGTTTAAGAGCTCTAGTATATTAAAATTCCCAAATAAATTTTACCATGAAAACAAATTCTTAAAAAAAGACTGGGGGTTACCAGACTACCCCCTTAATGTGTAGGTTAACCCAAAATGTGAAGGCACCATTTGATATTGATTTTTTTAAAGTATTAAGAAATGTAAGCATTAAAACAATATAACATTGTTTTCTTTCCATATCTACAAATACGGGTAGTAAATCACTTTTTTTTTTATGTATATTTGCTTAACGATCAGCTGTTTATGGCACCTTCTGTCACTACTTTACGTTTCACTTAAATAATAAAGCGTTTATTATTAGTAATAAATTATTATCCGAAAAGTAAAACGCATTAGCACGAGTAATTTAGTGCATATGCAGCACTACCTAAAATAATTGATCTTTAATAATGAAATAGTTTAAATACGTCATATGTTTTTATAATTAGGCTTAAACGAGGTTTATTTTTAAAATATGTAGTTAGTTACATAAATACACTGCTTATTTGTCAAATTACTGTCACTATTTTAAGTACGAAATTTTGTACGAGTTCGTTGAGTCGTCCAGTAATTTGATGCATCGTGTAATTTCTCACTAAAGATGAAAATTTATTCATAAAAGGAATGTAGCAGGTATACAACAATGACGGTCCACTTTATTTTCAAGTCAAATTTTGGTCTAAACCGTATCGACTAGGACGAGATGCAATTCGGGACAACCACAGATCCGGAAGATCACACTCAAAAATCCCTTTATTATTTCCAATTTTTTACATTTACAATGACACTGCGTACATATTTTACAGATAATACACAAATATATGCATCTTCTACCCTGGCCTGTCGGCAGGCTAAGTAGGTCACCCTTTTTAATAGGTTCCCTGTTGTATCTATTTATGCGTTTTCCGATCATGCCCCGATACTTCCTAGCATGATCCTAAAATCTGTCATCTGGGTAAAACATTTTTAATCTACAAGGATGCCTTGAAAAGTCTTGTAAAAAAACCAAGGTATATAACAGTTTTTTGCAAAAGCAAACATCTATTTCACAACATAACTTCCATCGATTTTCTTCAGTGTGACTCCAATTATTTTATTCCCCCAGAAATTTTTTTCTGAATTATAGAAAGAAAATAATCATAATTAATTGTTTTAAACTATGCATAATACTAGTTTATAGCACAATAACCTCTTCATTCGATGAAAATTTCTTCCCAATTTTTGAGGTTAGGAAAGAAAACGAGTCACCTGTGGTCAAATCTAGGGATTAGGGTGGGTGGGAAAGTATGCCGAAGTTCAGCTCGTGCATTTTTGTCATTAAAAAGGCCGATGTGTGAGCGGGCGAATTATCCTGGTATAGGAGCACTTTTTGCGCGTTAATCTTGGTCGCTTCTGCTTCAACTCACTATGCAAACGGTCCAATAACGCTGCGTTATTTTTTTTTTTTTTTATGGGTCTAGCACACGTGCTACAGGGAAGTCCCTAAAGCGCTACAGGAGCGACACGTGTGCCGAGAAAGCGATTCACGTTGTTCTTGAATCGCTGTAGATTGTACTCGATGGGAAACACAGTCCTGGGCAAACTATTCCAAAGGTATGATGTTCTCCATATAAAAGACTGCTTGAAAAGCGTTGTACGAGGAGTAACAAGCTGAACCTCATACGGATGTGAAGCATTAGCGCGACGTGTACTTCTAATATGCACCGCTCTGGGAGGAATTAAACGGGCCACATCCTTCGAACACTTTCCATGAAAGTACTTGTAGAATAGGTTCAAGTCGCCAACCATTCTTCGATGTTCCAGCGAATCAAGGCCATCGGTCAGTTCCGGGTGTCCAATCAGACGAATAGCTCTTCTCTGGATATAATCCAACAAATGCAGTGTATGTTTGGGAGCGGAGCTCCAAACATGGGAGCAGTATTCCATAGTTGGTCGAATTTGAGCTTTGTAAAGAATTAACAGTTGTTGTGGAGTGTAAAGCTTTCTGGTTCGAAACAATATTCCCAACTTTTGAGAAGCTCTCCTTGCTATGCCTGCAACATGTTCATGCAGGACATATTTACTCCCAAATTAACGCCTAACAGATTGAGTGACGATGTTAGGGGGATGAAGTGCCCCGACATAACTATGTCGGGTTCTGCAACGTTAACTTTTTTAGAAAAAACTGCCGCCTGGGTTTTTGTAGCGTTAAATTCCACTTGGTTACTGTCACCCCAAGATAGAATTTCTTCCAGGTCTTTGTTAAGTTGAATGACTTCCTGCTGTCTGCGGATATTCGTCTGAGTAGTCGATGTCCGAGCGTTCAAAGTGAATGAAGAGATAAGTGTACTGTCTTCTGCAAAGCTATAGATTGGATTCTCGGTCTTTTCCAGCAGATCGTTAATATAAATGAGGAAGAGAGTAGGAGACAGTATGGAACCTTGGGGCACACCGGCGTTGATAGTGAAGGTGTTAGAAAGAAATCCGTCGACTGTCACTCGTAAAGAACGCTCTCTGAGGAAACATGAGAGCCACAAACAGAACTTTTCAGACATACCATAAGAACGTAGCTTAGCCAACAGCCGATCGTGCCAAACACGGTCAAATGCCTTGGATATGTCAAGAGCAACCGCTCGAGATTCTCGAAAGTGTTCAATTGCGTTGTTCCAAACATGTGTTACATAAGTCAGAAGATCTCCTGTTGATCTATTTTTACGAAAGCCATATTGGTGATCACTAATAATGTTGAATCCTTCAAGATATTTTAGAAGATGCTGATTGATAGCCTTTCCCATGACTTTCGATATTATTGAGAGTAGTGCGATTGGTCGGTAGTTATTTGGCAAGGTCTTCTTGCCTTTTTTAGGTATCGGCTGAACTGTGGCACATTTCCAGCAGGAAGGAAATATTCCCTTTCTTTTATAACAGCCAGTCAGTGTTTTAGGCTTTGCCAAATAGACAAACATGATGATACCCTGCGAGTCCCAAAAAACACTTTTCCCGCCGATAAAACAGTCGTTTTTTTCGGTCCACTTTCATGCTCGCCAAACCACTGGTAATGGTTAATTCACGTTTCGTCTACAGTCACAAAACGACGCCAGAAGTCCTTCTGATTACCCTGCAACTTTTCTAAACAGGATTTTGAAATGTCGGCACCCATCGCGCCGGTATTACTATATGTCCCCGTTCATATGAGATGCCTACCATCTCAACAATCTCACGAAGCTTAATGTACCTGGAAATACTTGATCGGACGGGAAAAGAACGAGAATTGATTCCTGCTGTTACAGAAAGAAAAAGCACTTATTTAAATATAAACTCCTGCAACTTATAATTAAAGGAAAAATAATCAGTAAGTGAGGACCAGGAAAGCGCCGCAACTCCTGGTTGAAAAAGTTATGACAGTGGACAAACATGACATCTACTGAGCTGTTTAGAGCGGCAATAGATAAAATCAAATGGGCAAATGTGATCGCCAATGTCCTGAACAATTACTACTTTTGTATGCCCAGATTGAGTTTTGAAAGTCTGGTTAGCGAATTTTAGCGGACAATATAACTTAACTCTAGCAAACAATTTTAATATGAAAGATAATCTTTATATAATATATTGCACAATAGGAATAAAGAATTATGCATAAATTACCTTTTAGGATCTTTACGAAATCTAAAAAAATAACTCCTTTAGAGATACCACATATATTTTTACAAGCATTAACCGCACAACAAAAACTTCCTCTTGACATCTTTTTTATAATTATTGTCAAACAAGTCATTTACTTATTGGAAAATTATTAATAATCAATTTCGGAGCACGTTATAAAAAGATCCTCCTTGAAATCAGATGTTAACACAATCAGCGACCGCGCTGGCAGCCATATTGTTGGTATGATAGGAGACGCATGCGTGATAGAAAACAAGACCTAAAAATTGTCTTGAGCGTCGCTACTGTCTTTTATGTTTACTGTGACCATATCATGATTTCTAATGACCATTTCTCCAGAAGAAATCTCAATCGGATCGTGCAGTACCTGCAGTGATCGTACGGTCACATTTAAATTCATTTATCCAATAATAAATAAATGGTCTTGAGTGCTGGTGTAGAGTCTCTATGAACTTCCTTCAGTTCAGCCAAATTTTTTAAATCAAAATGTTTTATCACTTCACGATACTCGACCTTATCCATTTGTACGAAACGTGGAACGCCCACCACTTACGACAACTGCCAACAAACAACCGTTACAAGAATCACGTTTACTAACAGTCATGTCGCTTAACAAAATTTCCAGCCACAGAATCAGACTTATCAATATAATGCAATAATTTTACGGTTCTATTATTTTGTTTATCGGATTCGCATTATTAATTCAGAGGCAAGATCTATTTTTAAAACAGTGCCATATCTCTTTACTATTTAAAAATACATCAATTTTAATTATTCTATTCTTAACACATTTAATTTTGACACCCACTCCAAGCAGTCTACATTCCTCGTTAGATTTTTAAGGTTATTTCGTTAATAAAACTATTACAATACTTTTCGCATATTGGCAGCTTACTATAAGGGCTAGAGTTTCCGAAAATTACTAGGACTAACACATTATACATACAACTTTTAAAATAAATAAGAGTTTTAAAAGCAATAACGTCATAACCAGACTTTCTTTTAAAATTCTCTCAGTAAACGTCTTGATTTTGTAAAAAGAGTATTCCGACATGCACACTCCGTTCATAGAGGTTTCGGGCTAAATTTGTGCAAAACGCCCACCACTGACAAACGAAATTAAGTAATTTCAACCTGTCTCAATTTAAAACACGTTGGGGTAAGTTGAACAGTATAACGTGTGTTTACATTTATCGTTTTTACCTACTCTAACTGTTCGGAAAATAGAACAACACGCTACAATTCCTATTTTTTTATGTTATGTTCCATATTTTTTTATGTTGCCCAGAATTCCACTGTTTCAAAAGCTCTTCGAAAGTCGATAAGTGCCAACCAGGCTATGATATTGTATTCAGTTCCTCCTCCTAAGTCCTTTTACCCTAGAGAGGGTATGGAAACTCTGTGCTCGAGAAATGCTCGAGTCTTTCCATATTTTGACTAATTTTGTGGTTGCAGAACGAGCAATTGAGAGTCTCTTACGTATTTCTGAGTGACACTGGCCAGTATTGGTAATTAGAGACAGAAAGTATTGATAAGAATCTACGATTTTCTACCCTAGTAGAAGTTGAGGTTGATTATCATCCACGGCGTTGGTATAACAACTAAAGACGAATCGAAAGATTCGCATTTTTAGAAGTCACCAAAAGTGTTCTTCGCATTTGCTGAACCATCCCAATACGCGTTTCGCCGTATCACGGCTCCTCAGTTGGGCTAGGTTCAGCAAATACGAGAACACCATTTTTAGTCCTTATCTAGGTACTAACGGAAAACTTTCGATTCGTCTTTAGTTGTTATACCAATGCAATCTATGCCTTCGAGCGGTAAGCTCGAGAAAGGTGCGTTTCTGTAATAAGTGTCAGCCGTGCGGTGCCGCTCTGCTTGAAAAGACTTTGTAAGTCACCGACAGAGTGCAGTATAAGCATCTATTTGTCATGATTATCATCCATTCTACTAATGATCATTATTTTGGTTTTGTTGTTGTTTACGTCTAATCAGTAGCTTTTACTGACCCTTGTCAGTCTTTGCACAATAACCTCTAATTCACTTTCATTTGTGGCTATAATCAAGGTGTCATCTGCACAGCGCAAGTTCTGTATACGTTTTCCACCATTCCTGTTATTCAAAAATTCATACATTATGTACTCCGTTTAAATGTCGAACAGTAGTGGCGAAAGAATACATCCTTGCCGGACACTAGTTTTTGTGGTGAAGCTTTCTGTGTCCATGTTATTAACACGGACTTTGGCCATGTTGAATTCGTAAAGCGTTTAATAAGTGTGGCGGGGTTCCCATTATATTCTTTTCCTTTCTCTATCAGTTTGACCCCATGCTCCCCCATAGCTTTAAGGGCTACGGCTGTTATGGTATCTGGGCCTGGTGCCTTTTGATTTTTCAGTTACCTTTTCTATAAGTTGTCTGTCTGCCCGTGTGTATATGTTCGATTGTGCTAAATATTTTTCGGAAGCCTGCTTGTTCTTGGTAAGTTTCAGACTTTTTATCTAATCGATTTGTGATTATTTTCATGAATAATTTGTATATTTCTGATAGAAGGATTATAGGCCTATAGTTCTCCAAATTACAATTACGTCAATACAGGCTATTAATTGTTAGGTTATCTGACATTTATAATTTAAAATAAAGCAGTAAAACACATTTAAAAATCACTCAAAAAGTCATGGAAAAGGCTATCAATCAACATCTTCTAAAGTATCCTGAAGAATTCAACATTATTAGCGATCACCAATATGGCTTTCGTAAACATAGATCAACAGGAGATCTTCTGACTTATGTAACACATGTTTGGAACAACGCAATTGAACACTTCGGAGAGTCTCGAGCGGTTGCTCTTGACATATCCAAGGCATTCGACCGTGTTGGCTAAGCTACGCTCTTATGGTATGTCCAAAAAAGTTCTGTTTGTGGCTCTCATGTTTCTTCAGTGAGCGTTCTTTACGAGTGGCAGTCGACGGATTTCTTTCTAACACCTTCACTATCAACGCCGGTGTGCCCCAAGGCTCCATACTATCTCCTACTCTGTTTCTCATTTACATTAACAATCTGCGGGAAAAGACCGGAAATCCAATTTACAGCTTTGTAGATGACAGTACGCTTATCTCTTCATTCACTTTGAACGCTCGGACATCGGCTGCTCAGGTGAGTGTCCGCAGACAGCGGGAAGTTGTTCAACTTAACAAAGACCTGGAAGAAATTCTAATTTGGGGTGACAATAACCAAGTGGAATTTAACGCTACAAAAACCCAGGCGGCAGTTTTTTCTAAAAAAAAGTTAACGTTGCTGAAACCGACATAGTTATGGCGGGGCACTCCATTCCTCTAATATCGTCACTCAATTTGTGGGACGTTAATTTGGGAGCAAATATGTCCTGGCATGAGCATGTTGCAGGCATAGCAAGGAGAACTTTTCAAAAGTTGGGAATATTATTTAGAACCAGAAAGCTTTACACTCCACAACAACTGTTAATTCTTTACGACGCTCAAATTTGACCAACTATGGAATACTGCTCCCATGTTTGTAATTCCGCTCCCAAACATACACTGCATTTGTTGGATTCTATTCAGAGAAGAGCTGTTCGTCAGACTGGAGACCCGGAACTGACCGGCGGCCTTAATTCGCTGGAACATCGAAGAACGGTTGGCGACTTGAGCCTATTCTACAAGTATTTCCATGGAAAGTGTTCGGAGGATGTGGCCCGTTCAATTCCTCCCAGAGCGGTGCATGTTAGAAATACACGTCGCGCTGATACTTCACTTCCGTATGAGGTTCAGCTTGTTACTCCGCGTACAACGCTTTTCAAGCAGTCTTTTATATGGAGAACATCATCCCTTTGGAATAATTTGCCCAGGACTGTGTTTCCCACCGAGTACAATTTACAGTGATTCAAGAGTAATATGAATCGCTTTTTTCCGTACACGTGCCGCTCCTGTAGCGCTTTAGGGACCTCCCTGCAGCACGTGTGCTAGAATCATAAAAAAAAAATAGTTATTCTATTTTATTCCTGTCTTTTAGATTATTCTTTTACAACATGCCCACCTGTCAATCCATTAAACAGTGAATTGGCAGTTTTTAAGACCTGCTTTTAATTGTTTTAATATTTTAAAACTTGATACATTAATATCATATCGTATTGTAATTAATATAATTATATACATTATTTATTTATAATTGTTTTATAACGATATAATTGAAACGCAAAATAAATTAAATTGTAAATGAAGCGAATCCTAATCAAGAACGGGAGTGAAGAACAAAAGATAAAAGTTGGATAAAGAAAGAAAGTATAATATAAATATTCTAGGTTGACTGCAATCTACCGGGAAGCTATTTATGCGAAACAAATTTAAGGTTCATTTTTGGCCTTCATTACCTTAAACTCCATGAAAAAATTAAATAAGTTTTAGAGATACATCTTGTTACAGATCAGTAACAACTCCAAGATTCTATCTCAAAGGGTTTAGGAAACACATTAATCATATTTAGACACTGACTGACTAATCCATTCATTAGAATCTACTGGCACTGTTTTTATAGATTATTTTAGATTGGAACTAACACGAACTAACTCACTAAATACCTAATAATAACATATAGGGTACACTAGGGCAACTTCTGTAAAAGGAAAAGGCTGACACGATTTTCCCCTAAGAAAAAACAAAGCCACATACTTAAATATACTTTTACTTAAAAACTCGGCCTCGTTTTTCATGTGACGCCATCTATGATTTAGAACCTGAACACTTTTAAGAGCTCTAATCTACAATTTTTTCATAAATAAAGATATTTAGTAGATAATTTAGAAAATTGATTAGAACGTAATTTTACAAGTCGCGCCTTATAGATCGTTGAACTTTTGATTACTTATTTTGATTTGTTAGCGTGAAGCATGTTTAAGACCAACTTAAATTATGCATTTTGCTTGGTTAAGAAGGTGACGCCATCTGTTATCGTGGATTTTAAACCGCCACTTAAATGGAAGTATTAATTCTAAGTAAACCCCGGCTTGTTTACATCTAAACGTGATCCAAGATACCAATGGATTCGAGGAAGGGCCACTGGAAACAACGAGGTAAGATTTGGTCGAATGTAAGTGTTGCCAAATTTCTAAAATTTAAAATATTTAAAGGTTCACCGACATTTGCTACATGTTTAAAAGTGTAATATAATAAAGTAAAATTATCAGGCATAGTCTTGGCTAGAAGTAAAGACATCAAATTTATAGGAAATAGCTGAATATTTTCTAAATTTGTATTTGAATAAGTTAAATATTACCACATATAATCTGCTATTAAATTAATATATATATATATATATATATATATATATATATATATATATATATATATATATATATATATATATATATATATATATATATATATATAAGTAACAACGGGCACATATCCACAGTAGGTTTTACTAGCAGAATACGTGCGTTTATTCCGGTTTTTAGCCGCGATGCATGGACGCGGAATACGGCAATTTTTTTGCATAAGACACCAAGATTTTGTCCAATGTTTTCTACTTGTTTTCGCTGCATTCATTGGAGTTTCTTATGGATCATTGATTTGGCAGAAAACTACGTAACGAATGGCATACTCTGTCTATTATTTTTTGTGTCTGGGGTTCTAGGTAGTAATATTTCTTTACCCTAACTTAGATAGGATGACAAATTCAACCACTATCGAGGATGTTCATGAAGGCAAAACAAACATGGAACGTAGTAAGTAAGTATTGTTGACAAGGTGGTTGCTAAATTGAAATAAAACAGTGAGTTTCCGATAATTCTACGTCTATTCTAGGGTGACTATTAATTGACTGTTAAATATATATTTAGCCACCAAATAAACTGTAAAACTGCAAAAAAAACCAATTATAATAAACTATTAGTTGTAAAATAATGTGCATTTCTTCAAGTTTTGTTTTCTTGTAATTAGTACGGACTTTTGTACGATGTCAGCCCCGACGGCTGACATTGTACTTTTGTACAATGTCAGTTTTTTTATGTTCAATAAATATCATTCAATATTACTAATTATGTTACATACTTAATACAATAAATATATGTCATTTTTTTTTTCTTTGTAGTTATTATATTTTAATACGACTGTTTGTCCTTCAGCTAGAAACACACGACAAAGTATTCCAAGATTTTTATGTAATTAAATCCTTATAATATTTTTATTTACGTGGACACTTACTTGTTACAAATCCGCAATGAAATATATTATTTTTTGAGATAGGAATCTCAGCGAAAACATATATCATAGGCAACAACATTTCAGACCATTTTCATTTCAAATTAAATATACTTCAGTGGTGGATTTAAGGAGGGGAAGAGGCATCTTTATTATCGCAGAGATAAACCAGTAATGTGATTTACCCAGTACTTTCCGCGCAAACATGTACAGGGTGGTCCAAATTAGACACTTTTAAAGGTAAAGCCCTTTATCTAAAGGAGATAGACGAAAAATGATGTCGGTATCTGAGGTTCAATTTTTATGATAAACCCAATGGTGAAAACCGCATATCGATATCTAGTACCGTTTCAGATATACAGGGTGTTTTTCAAAAATCTGCATTTTTAAAAAATGTTTGTAATTCTTTTCCTATTGAAAATTTTTGATTTCTGTAAACACATTCTCAAAGCACTTTTTCACGTGGATTTCAACAGTGTAAGTTACATTTTTTACAACTAATATTTTAATAGTTATTAACGCAAAAATATATTTTTTAAATGGGATACCCTGTATATTTTTTCTTATCCGAATATAGCTTTAAATTACCATTCTAAAAATATAGCATACTTTATATTTTGCTTAAATTTTGTGAAGTAGGCTTTGGACGGAGCGGCAATATCAATTGTTTACCGATAGCAGTCAAATCGTAAAAAGAACTTTTAAAGGTAGGGTTATAGGTCCATTTATTTACGAAGGAACACTCACCTCTCAGAAATATTTAGAAATTTTAAGGCAGCAAATAGAACCTCTTGTTGATGAACTGCCGTTAATGGACCTTAGAAATATATTTTTTCAACACGACAGGGCACCCCCTCATAACGCTCAGTTATCAGTAATTTTTTATCGACAATAACTGGATAGCCAACCGAGGTCCGAACCGTTGGCCGACAAGGTCACCGGATTTAACACCCATGGACTTCTATCTCTGGGGAAGATTGAAAGACCTAATTTTTAAATTGCCGACAAACACCAGGCCAGAGTTAGAAGTCGCAGTGATACAAAGGTTTGCAACTCTCACTCCTCTTGAACTAATCAACTCGGTAAGAAGTGTCCAGAAAAGGTGCCGCCTATGTGTAAATAAAACTAGTCGACATTTCGAACATTTCTTATAGAAAATTGTTTTGTTTTAGTTTGCTCTACTCGGAATAAATTGTTTTATTGTTGTTTTGTTTTTTTTTCTACATAGTATAAAGTACTATAGCATTTAGTAAATTTCATTGTAGTTATGACTCTTAGAGTTACTTCTGGGAATTTCTTTTTAAGATTTGACTGCTATCGGCAAACAATTGATATTGCCGCTCCGTCTAAAGCCTACTTCACAAAATGTACATTTAAAACTCGCGTAAAAAATGAAAACCTTTATATCTTAAAGTAGATTTAAGCATATAAAGTGTGCTATATTTTTAGAATGGTAATTTAAAGCTGTATTCGTATAAGGAAAAATATACAAGGCATCCCATTTAAAAAATATATTTTTGCGTTAATAACTATTAAAATATTAGTTGTAAAAAAATGTAACTTACACTGTTGAAATCCACGTGAAAAAGTGCTTTGCGAATGTTTTTACAGAAATCAAAAATTTTCAATAGGAAAAGAATTACAAACATTTTTCAAAAATGCAGATTTTTGAAAAACACCCTGTATATCTGAAACGGTACTAGATATGGATATGCGGTTTTCACCATTGAGTTTATCATAAAAATTGAGCCTCAGGCACCGACATCAGTTTTCGTCTATCTCCTTTAGATAAAAGGGTTTACCTTTAAGTGTCCAATTTGGACCACCCTGTACAGTGGGTCAAGTAAAAATGTGTCTGCGTCAAAATACAATTAAAATTATACAATATTAAACTGCCCCTCCTTCAGCCCTTTTCCTAGGTTAAATTTGAAAGCAATGAAAAAAATAACATAATTTTTGGATTCCTAGGCAGGAAAGGAAATACGGAGCAAAAATTTTGATATATATATATATATATATATATATATATATATATATATATATATATATATATATATATATATAATATATATTAAAATTTATATATCTGCTTCATCGACTATCAGAAAGCGTTTGACAAGGTGAGATGGCCGAATCTATGGTCGATTCTGAAAGAAATGGGAACTTCGCCACACTTATTAAAGCTAATACAAACGCTTTACGAATTTAACATAGCCAAAGTGCGTGTTAATAACATATACACAGAAATCTTCACCACGAAAACTGGTGTCCGGCAAGGATCCATTTTTTCGCTACTACTGCTAAACATTTACACGGAGTACATGATGTGCGAAATTTTCAATAATCGGAATGGGGGTTTCGCCGTTAGAAGAAAACGCATACAAAACCTCTATACACATAACGCCTTGACTATAGCCGCAAATGAAAGTGGATTAGAGGTCATTATGCAAAGACTGACAGGGATCAATAAAAGCTACGGATTGGAAATAAACCACAACAAAACAAAAATAATGATCATTAGTAGAACGAATGACAAACAACCTCAACATCTACTAGGGCATGAAATCGTAGATACTTATCAATACCTCGGGTCTCTAGTTACTAATACCGGCCAGTGTCACTCAGAAATACGTAGGATACTCTCAATTGCTCGCTCTGCAACCACAAAATTAGCTAAAATATGGAAAAACTCGAGCATCTCGCGATCGACTCAGTTAAAGCTCGCAAGAACGCTTGCTTATATTTCCGATTGCAACATATGCATCGAAAATATAGATGATAAAGAAAGCTGACAAATAAAATTGCTGCATTTGAGATGTGGGTGTAGCGTGGAATTCTCAGGATATTGTGGATGGAACATCGAACTAACCAGTCTATTTTATAAGAACTAAAAACTACTAAAAGACTGAACTCGCTTATAAACCAGACATACTTGAGGTATTTCGGCCACATGAACAGAAGGCAAGAGCTGGAAACACTAGTCATACAGGGAAAGGTTAAAGGCAAGCGCTGCAGGGGTAGATCACCTTCACGTTGGGTGGATCAGATGAAACAGTTAACCGGAAGTTATTGCATGAAGCATCATGATAGTTCAATTTGTTGTTTTTTGGAGGACTTGTCAACTTATCTATTTCTGATGATCTAGAATATTCGTTATTTATTATAGATCTCTATATACCAATGAGATAATGACAGATTGGGAAGGATAATTTTGAGAGTTAGGGTTCAAGTATCTATTTGTATTAGTTGGTTTCCTGCAAACCTAATCTCACTCCAATTTCACAAGGTCGAATTTTAACAACTACGATTTCTCAGCCGTGAAAACTTGTATTCCAAGGTGAACAACCTAGTTTGTAAAGAAAACACTTCATGTAATATCAGTCACATAAGATTAAACTCAATGATTTTTTTGCGTCATCGTAGAGACTTACTTTTTTAAATACTTTGTTTCGATTTTTGTAATTCATGTTTTGTATTCATGATTGCTTTTAATACTGAATAAAAACAAACAACACAATAGTAAAGCCACTAATGAATGAAGATCGGTCAACCCAGCGACAGAAAAAGGATTTTGGCGCTAGAGAAATATTTTGATAACGAATTCTCTACATCGAAAAACTTCTGTAAATGGAATTTGTATCCTGAGGTTTTTTAATAAAAGAATACCTTCAATGTAGATCTAAAAAATGAATACATACAGTTTTATCCTTTTCTAGTACACTTGTTTTCATTAGACAAAAATAATGAAAAAACATTAATTGTTTCATCTAATATCAGGTCAGTCAATAAGTTTTGAAAGCGGAAATGAAACAAGATGATTTAATGAGTCGAAATACATTTATTTCTCAGTATAATCTCTCTTAAGCTCAATACATTTTTTCCAGCGATTTTCCAATTCATTTACCATCTCTGAAGTGGTTTTCAGGAAGACCTTGAAAATACCCATCTACGGATGCTATCACCTCATCATTTGTTGAAATATGCTTCCCACGTAGAAATCTTTTGAAGTTTGGAAACAGACGGAAGTCAGACATAGCCACATCTGGCGAATAGGATGGATGTTCCAACAATTCGTATTTTAATCTGACCAATTTTGCCGTTGCCAGAGCACCTCTGTGAGCAGGTGCATTGTCATAATGAAAGATGATTTTTTTTCTCCTGCAAACCGGGCCTTTTCTTGCGAATTTTCTCATCCATCTAGTTTAAAAGGTTGCAATAATACTCTCCTGTGATTGTTTTACCGGTTTGAAGGCCATAATTAAGAAAATTCCTTTTCCATTCCAGAAAACTGATGCCTTAATTTTTTCGATTCTGACCATTTTGGCTGCTGGGGAGCTGTACAACCGGGCTCAGTCCACTGTGCGGTTTGTTGTCGCAGTTCAGGATCATACTAGTAAACCCAAGTCTCATTCATAGGTATAAATCGACGCACAAAAACAATTTTATTCTTTGTGAAACGAGCCAAATATTGTTTAGACAGTTTTTCTCGAGTACATATTTATTTCGATGTTAGCAAATGCGGCACCCATCTTGTAAATAGCTTTCTCATACCCAAAACATTAGTTCAGATCTCATGTACTGTTCCATGTGCGATGCTTATAACCTCAGCTAAATCATGTACGCTTAATCCACAATCTTCCATTACCATATCTTGTACTTGTACAACAGGTTCTTCAATTGTTGTAGTTTTGGACGTCTTGAGTGGATCATCATTGACGCTTGTACAATCAAGTTTAAACTCTAAAGTTTATCAGCTGGAAATGAAGGAGCAGATTTCTTTAACCTTTTCACTAACTTTGCATGGATTTCAGTTGCCTATAAACCTTGCAAAACAAAGAATTTTATCACTGCACGATATTCTATTTTTTCCATTTTTAAAAAATACTCCAACACGTCTACTTCAATCAGCTGTTAAGCAATGAATGACTTGACAGATCATCTTGAAATTTAGAGTGTGTTCATGTGACAGATGAAGCTTTAAAATGGTGTTCAATATTTGATTCGAGTGATACTCTATAGGTGTCGCTTTCAAAACTTATTGACTGACCTGATAATTGGCAGAAGTTGGTTTTCTTATGTTCCACCGGGGTTATAAGTAGCATCCTCCGACCACAGCTATGAAAATAATTCTAGGAATAATATACCTAGATATATACGTAAAAAGTGAAGCTATCAATATCGCCTATCAAATGAGGAAAGACGGAGAATGCAAATAACAACCTGTACAATTTGGGCTCATAACAGTTATGGACCTAATCCACGACAAACTCTTGACTACGTAATCTGAATATATGGCAACGTCGTATGATTTCAAAAAAACCATACAGAATTAGCTGCGATCCTATTCTATGGATGGAGATGGAGACTCAAAAATTTCGAGAGGAGTAAATGCTGGCATATATGCAGATCACCACTTATGTTTATTATTGGTGACAATTGTTTCGACACACTGTGTCTTCTTCTGGAGCACGATATAAATTAACTAACGAAGTATGTTTCAGAATACATAGTTTACCTAATTACAAGTACTAAATTCATGATATCATGAATAAATTAAATAGGATGGAGTTACAGTACCTTAATTTATTAGCTAAGTATGAAGATCAAATCAAGATTAATGCTGAACTTAAATTGGAAATTGCCGAAATTAAGACACAATTATCGAACAACAGTAAGGATGCTGGGCGTGAGAATCATGTGCCTGGTGCGATTGTGAGTGAGTCAATACGTGAACTTGCTGAGAGGCAATTGCGTCAAAAAAATCTTATGATTTTTGGTGCCAATGAAGATACTTCTGTGGATATTCAAGCCAGGAGAGATTCGGATGTCGCATTGGCAACTGATATTATTTTGAAGATTTACCCTGATGCCAAAACCCAGGCCATTAGGGTTTTTCGAGTTGGTCGAGAGAATCCGACAGGGATTAGGCCTATGAAGGTCATTTTGGAATCACCTAACGATGTTAAATCCATAATTCATAATGTGAAAGAGTTGAAGAAGATTGAAATGTATGAGCGAATTTCCATAAGTTTCGACAGAACGCCCAGGCAAATTGAAGAGTACAGAATCTTGAAAGAAACTCTCACTTCTCGGCTGCGAAATGGTGAAACTAACCTCAAAATTAAGTATATCAGTGGTATCCCAAAGATTGTTAATTTAAACTAAATAATATGTCTAACAGTAGCTCGTCAACAACTTCTCATGGTCTGAGTTGTATGTATCAGAACGTCAGAGGACTTAACACAAAGACGGATTCTTTTTATCGTTCAGTATGTGAAAGTGATTATGACATCATCGCTATCACCGAGAGTTGGATTCAAGATAATATATTTTCAAGTGAACTTTTCGACGATAGATACTCTGTATTTCGGTGTGATAGAAACCTTAATGGGATGGGCGTTTCACGGGGTGGTGGTGTGATACTGGCTATTAAGAGACAATTGAAACCAATACAGGTTGATTTCCAGGTTGTTCGCGACAGTGTAGTGAAAGTCGACATGGTATGTAGCAAACTATTTTTAAATTATAATACATTATATGTTTTAGTATTGTACATACCTCCGCATATAACAAATGCGGAATTTTCGTCCTTATTGGAGTATGTTGAGGCGCTCTCATTTATGTATGGTAATAACCTGTTTATTATAGGTGATTTTAACGATCCAAATTTCACTAAGGGTGCAGTTGGGGATATGAAGGCTGAGATGTTGGGAAATTTTATGAACTTGCTAGCTCTGGAACAGTTTAATAATATACTGAATGGAAATGATTCAGTTCTGGACTTAGTTTTTTCTAACATCAATTGCACGGTACATAGGGAACAATTTCCACTGGTGGATGAGGACAGCCATCATCCACCCTTAGATATTTCATTATCTCTCAAAGTTAAATCCCATAATGTTTCTGTCAACTTATCACAAACTAAGTACAATTTCAGGAAGGCTAACTTTCCGAAGCTTTATGAAATGATATTAAATATCGACTGGTTAGATCTTTATATTCTGAAGGATGTTGATGAGGCATGCGGTTTACTCTACCGGAATTTGTTTGGTATATTTGATGTGTGTGTACCTAAATCGGTCATTCGTAAAAGAACATTTCCTGTCTGGTTCACAGCTGATATCATTAAAGGCATAAAGCGTAAACACAGAATTTTTAGGAAGCTCAAATATTCTCATTCAGATTGTCATCGTAGAGAGTTTAATGAACTACGACGTAATGTTAAATTATTGATTGATTTGGCGTATAAAAACTATATCTCTAAAGTAGAGCATTCCATCACTGATGATCCAACTACGTTTTGGTCGTTTATTAAAGCTAAAAAATCGGCAACTTATTTGCCTGATGTGCTTAAGTTGGGCAATCTTCAATTCTCTGAGCCGGATAAAATTGCTGATGCATTTGCTGGCTTCTTTGGGAGTGTATATAGTGCGCCGTCAGATCGCGTCCCCAAAAACGATGTCTTCACCTCAAATTTATGTATCGCTCTTGATTGTTTGCCAGAGCAAACTATACTAACGGCATTGAAAGGATTGAAAGATAAACTTACTTGTGGCCATGATAATATTCCCAGCTTTATTGTGAAGGATTGTGCTCATGCTTTGTTGTTACCTTTATCTTATATATTCAATTTGTCTCTAAAAACGAACAGATTTCCTGACGTATGGAAGAAGGCCAAAATCATTCCCGTATTTAAAAAGGGTGACGCAAATGATATATCTAATTATAGACCGGTATCTTTATTACCGATATTCGCCAAAGTCTTTGAGATGTCAGTATATCAGTGTATTTTTGCACAGGTTAAAAGCCTGATTTCTGTAAATCAACATGGTTTTTTTAGCAAACGTAGTACAATAAGTAATTTGGCTTGTTTTGCTCAATTTACAGGCAATGCTTTGGACAAACGAATGCAGGTTGATGCTGTGTACAATGATTTCTCGAAGGCCTTTGATAGAGTTGACCATTCCATATTTCTACATAAGCTGGATAGACTCGGTTTCAGCAATAACCTAATTACTTTTTTCGAGTCCTATTTGTGTAACCGCTTGCAGTACGTCGAAATTCGTGGACATAAATCCTCAACGTTTAGTGCCACAAGTGGTGCACCACAGGGTAGCAACCTTGCACCTTTAATTTTTTCACTCTTCATTAACGACATTGGTGATGGCATAACTAGTAATTTTCTTTTGTTTGCTGACGACCTAAAGCTTTTCCGCACCATAAGAGACTCTAGTGACTGCCTTTCATTACAACATGATATGGAGTAGTCGTTACAGCAATGGTGTGAGTTGAATAGGCTGCCATTGAATGCCGGTAAGTGCTTCTTTTTGACTTACTCGAATAAATTTAGCACCATCGACTTCCAGTATAAATTGGATAATGAAGATATTACACGTTGTAATACTTTCAAGGACCTTGGAATTATTTTTGATCATAAACTTTCATTTGCCCATCATATTAATTGGATATGCACTACTGCGATGAGGACGTTGGGTTTCATAATACGTAATTCAAGTGGTTTTCATAACAGTAAAACATTAAAAACTTTATATTCCAGCTATGTGCTTTCACGGCTTGAATATGGTGCAGTTGTTTGGAATCCAATACACGCTAAGTATATTAAACAGGTAGAGAATATTCAAAGAAAGTTTGCCAAATTTCTTATATTAAAATATGATGGTGTGTATCCTGATAGGGGTGTCAATGAGGTCATTATAACTGAACGTTTCCAGCTACCTTTATTGACGAATCGAAGAAATTACCATCTGGTCTGTTTTCTTATAAAACTATGTAAATCTCTTATTGACTCTCCTGACTTACTATTTCAAGTAAACTTTCACGTTCCTAATAGATTGGTCAGAACCTCTCCTGTTTTCTGTTTACCTAGTGCATCAACTAATTTTCTCATCAAAACACCATTGTTTCAAGCTATGAGAGTTTTCAACAGTACTTGTAACGACATTGACGTGAACAACCTGTCATTTGCGCAATTTGCCAAATGCTTAAAAAAGAAATTGTTGCATGTATAGATATTTATTCCAAGTGCATCATTTTAATTTTAATTTTTCAGTTTTATGTAATTTCTAAGTGATTTTTATATTATCTGTGTCTTTTGTTCTATACTGGTACTTTGTTTTTCTTTTTATCTCTATCTCCTTTGTATTATGTTATTTATGCTTAATTGTCTTGTAAATGGTATATCTGTTAGACAATAAAGATTATTATTATTATTATTATTAACAATATTTACCTTAATACCTAGAACAAGTTCCATAAAGGAGACCCTCCCCCATCTAATTGATCGTTGAGTAATAGACCTGAGGATTTTTTCTGATTAATTTCTACCTGTTCTAAACAATTCAGTAATTTTCCTTTCTTTCCGTTCTGAAAAATTTTCAAATCTTCATTGAATGAATGATTTTCTTCTGTTAAATGTTTAGCGTAATGAGATTTATTATTTTTCATTCTAAAGCTTTGTTTATGTTCGTTTATTCTTTTATAAAAAGGTCTGCCTGTTTGTCCTATATACGTTTTATTGCAAGTGCCACAGCATAATTCGTAAACCCCCGATTTATTTTCGTTTTTTGTTTTACTTTTATTATTTTTAATATGTCGCGATAATGTTGAAAAAATTTTGAATTTTATTAGTTAATTTTCCGGTATAAGTGAGTGTATGAAATTTTTCTTTGTTTAGTTGTTTGTACGGGTACACCAGTCCTGTTGCTTTTTTAAATTGTTTTTTCGTTAAAATATTATCTACGAAATCGCCCCTGTATCCATTGTTTAGACTAATTTGTTTTATAATATTTAATTCTTTCTGAAAATTTTCTTCCGTTAATAGTGTATTTATTAGTCTATGGATGAAACTATTATAAGCCGAGATTTTATGTGTGAACGGGTAGTTAGAATTAGCGTGTATAGTTAACACATGGGCTGAAAAGTCCCGGGCCTAACACATAGATGGCGCTAGTTTTATTGCAGTCACCTTTTTTTCAGTTAATACTAACCTTCAAAAGACAGCTGTTAAAATTTCACGATATTCTATTCATTAGTTTGTGAGTTATTGTGCTAAAAGTGACGCTACTTTTGTTATTTTCAAAACAATGGATCAAAAACAATTTCGTGTTTTAATTTTACACTGCTTCTTGATGGGAAAAAATACCGTTCAAGCGAAGCAATGGCTTGAAAAGTGTTATGGGGACTCCGCTCCATCAGAAACAACAATAAAACGTTGGTTTGCTGACTTCAAACGTGATCGTAGAGACACCGATGATGCAGAACGCAGTGGACGTCCAAATGAGGCGGTAACACCAGAAAACATCAAAAAAATCCATAAAATCGTTTTGAATGATCGAAAAGTGAAGTTGCGTGAGTTAGCTGACATCGTAAAGATATCAAAAGAACGTGTTGGCTTTATATTGCATGAGCATTTGACTACGAGAAAGCTCTGTTCAAAGTGGGTGCCGCGTTTGCTCACTGTTGATCAAAAACAAGAACGTGTTGATGATTCTGAGCAGTGTTTGGCCATGTTTTTAAACGTAACAAACCGGAATTTTTGCGTCGATATGTGACAATGGATGAAACATGGATCCATCACTTTACTCCGGAATCAAAACGATCGTCATCTGAGTGGACAGCAACTGGTGAACCTCGTCCAAAGCGCCCGAAAGCACAACAATCGGCTGGAAAGGTTATGGCCTCGGTATTTTGGGATGTGCGTGGTGTAATATTCATCGACTATCTTGAGAAAGGAAATACCATCAACAGTGAATATTATATAGCGTTATTGGAGCGTTTGAAGGCCGAAATTGCAAAGAAACGACCGCATATTGCAAAGAAAAAAATTTTGTTTCATCAAGACAACGCACCGTGTCACAAGTCAATCAAAACAATGGCAAAACTATATGAATTGAACTTCGAATTGCTCCCACATCCACCGTATTCGCCAGATTTGGCTCCCAGCGACAACTGGCTGTTCGCAGACCTGAAAAAAATGCTCGCCGTAAGAAATTTCGCACGAATGAAGAGGTTATCGCTGAAACTGAGGCCTATTTTGAGGCAAAAGATAAATCGTTCTACAAAAGTGGTATTGAAATGTTAGAGCGGCGCTGGAATGATTGCGTTGCTCTTGATGGAGATTACGTTGATGAATAAAGCTAATTTTGAACCAAAAAAAACCGTGTTTTCTTTGTTAGGCCCGGGACTTTTCAGCCCATGTGTTATATCTGAGTATGTTGGTTTATGGAAGATTTCAAAATCGTGTTTATTCATTTTGTTTGATATTTTTAAATCTAGGAAATTAATCGATTTATTTGTTTCTATTTCTGTTGTAAAAGTAATATTATTATGAAGTTGGTTAATATAATCTAGAAAAAGTTTTAATTGTCGATCTCCTACTCAGATGTAACTATACATAAGTGGTGATCTTAAACATTTGTTTAAAAAATTTTATTCCTAGTTATTATGGATCTCCATCAAGTAACAGCTAAGTCAGTGCGGTATTTAAGAAAAATCAAGTTTATTATGTCTGAAAAGATGATTCGATGAATGAAATTGTTGAATTTTTAAAAGATAATATTTTAAAAGTCATAAATTTTGACTCAGACGATAAACGTCTTCCCACAGTAATTTCCACTTCTTTTAAAATCTTAGTTTATAAGGCTGTTAAAAAAAATAAAAGAATCCACTGAGTTATCTGATTATTCAACATTTACAGCATTGCACAGAAATACGAGGTCTCAAGATGAAAATGATGTGAATGCAATTTGTGCTGAGTTATTTGGCACGAAAACCAGGACATATTAATTTTTTAAATAGTGAATCTAGAATGGAAACAAAAGAAATAGTTGCAAGGTCTTGTCCAAAATGTACTATGGAAATGACATGTAGAAAGCCTCATCTTTGCTGCCGCTCAAATAATTTAGAAGAGTTAAAAAAATATGTGATACTTTGCTTCCGAAAGAAAAAGAACGGATGTGATTTATTAAAAAACATTAAAAAAGAAAAATTAGTTGAAAAAAAAAACATTTGAAGTAGCTATTTCCTTATCTCAAAAAACACCGAAGCTATTAATTGTTGTACTAAAGATAAATCATATTATCTGACGTAATTTACAAAATTATACCTCCATGAGAAAACATGTTCACATTAGATTATGAAACTCGAAGTTAAACTCTTCAATATCATTTTTTAAAGAAATTTTTAGATGATCTATAACTGAAGTTACGAAAATTTTTCAAAAATACGAAAAAATGAGAATATGTTTTCACAGATCTTTGACCGGGAATTTTGAAAAATCTTAAAATTACCATAATTTGGTTCCAGCGCACCACTTCTTTTACCACGTCTCAAATTAATGATTTTCATGTATACTATTATAAACAATTGCAATAATATCGCATACATGTAATGTAAATATATTTTAAATAAATTCAATGAGCTTTATTAATGTAAAAAATTATGTTTATTTTGAACACTTGGATTGATTCAGCCGATACTTGGTGGAGATCCATAACTAGAAGTTTTGCAAGAAGTAAAACACTACTTAAATTTCCACTAAATTTTTTATTTTTAACACCATGACATGTTTCGCTGTACGACAGCTTCTTCAGATGGTTTGTTACAAAATGAGGGTAAAATTACTATAATAAATGGTTGGTTCACAATTTATGGCAGGTAATAAAATAATTTAATTAAAACAGATTTAGTAATGGTGAATTATTTAAGTCTAATTGTTCATTTATTAAGGAATCTGAATTTTTCAATTTGTTTATTTTTAAAGATTCTAGGTGATTAAGTTTCAGGCTCTTTATGTAAGTATGTAATATTTCAAAGTTTGGGATAAACTGGTGGTTATTTTCAATTAAATGATTTGCGTAATTTGAGTTATTTTTTCTATTGATGTATGATGAAGCATGTTCTTTTATTCTTTTTGAAAAACTTCTTCCTGTTTGACCTATATATGTTTTCTGAGCACTTTCCACAATTTAATTTGTATACTCCGGTCTCTATCTGTTTTAGTTTCGTTATTTTTTATAAATTTGCCAAGTGTGTTCGATGTTTTAAATGGTGTGTTAATATTTAATTTTCTCAAGAATCTATTTAATTTAGTGCTGCATCTACCATAGTACGTTAATGACTTTACGTTTTTATAAGGTTCTTTATTACTCGGAAAAACTGTACTAATGGCTTTTTTGTAAAGTTGTGAGAATATTATCTATTATGGATGGTGAATAGTCATTATTTACTGCTAATTGTTTTATAATATTAAGTTCTTTTTGAAAATTGTCTTGGTTCAGAGGAATATTTATTAGTCTGTGAATCATATTATAGAACACTGCAAGTTTGTGACTTGGTGGATGACATGAGGTATTATGGATAATTATGTCAGTATGTGACGGTTTATGGTAAATAGAAAAAATGTGTTTTGTTATTATGTATTTTTATTGTTAGGTCAAGGAAGTTTAAACTATTGTTGATTTCAATTTCACTGTGAATTTTATATTTTTATGTATATTATTCAAAAAATTTTGAAATGTGGCAAATTGTCTATCACTCCCTGTAAAACAACATAAGATATCATCAACATATCTATGCCAGTATACAAATTTTTTAAACAGTTACCTGACAATTCAAAATTAATCTCTTTCGATGTTCAAAATCTTTTTTCCAAGCATACCAAGTAGGGAAACTATATTACTAATTAAAAAACTTCTTTCTGAAATCAATGTTAACCAAATAATAAAACAAGACATCTTAAAGTATTTAAAGGTTTGCCTAGAACAAAATTATTTTGAATTTATAACGACCTATACAGCAGTCTAGACGGTCTCATAATAGGCAATCCACTTAGTCCTCTTTTGGCCGAAATATTTATGAATAACATAGAAAATCAAATAAGCAAACACCCACTGTTTAAAAAATTTGAATACTGGCATAGATATGTTGATGATATCTTATGTTGTTTTACAGGAAGTGAGTTTTTTGAATAATACACATAAAAAAATAAAATTCACCAGTGAAATTGAAATCAACAATAGTTTAAACTTCCTTGACCTAATAATAAAAAGGCATAATAACAAACACATTTTTTTCTATTTACCATAAACCGTCACATACCACCTCATGTCATCCACCAAGTCACAAACTTGCAGTTTTCCATAATATGATTCACAGACTAATAAATATTCCTCTGAACCAAGACAATTTTCAAAAAGAACTTAATATTATAAAACATTTAGCAGTAAATAATGACTATTCACCATCCATAATACAACTTTACAAAAAAGCCATTAGTACAGTTTTTCCGAGTAATAAAGAACCTTATAAAAACGTAAAGTCATTAACGTACTATGGTAGATGCAGCACTAAATTAAATAGATTCTTGAGAAAATTAAATATTAACACAGCATTTAAAACATCCAACACACTTGGCAAATTTATAAAAAACAACAAAACTAAAACAGATAGAGACAATAGATCCGGAGTATACAAATTAAATTGTGGAAAGTGCTCAAAAAACATATATAGGTCATGAGATCTTAAATGTATCCATCAAACCTTCAATATTGGTACAATAAACCAACTCGTCCTCTTGGGCAAAGTAGAAAGTGAACTGCTTCTCACGATATCTAAACCAGGAGAAAGACACTCCCGGCAAAAGTAAGTTCCTGCTTTTGAGCCTTGATCCAAGCAACTCAGCAGCGTTTTTGGGAAGATTCAAGTCTCTTACCAAATCATTTAGCTCGCCCTGGGAAAACAATTTCGGACTGCTGTCATCTTCAAATTGAAAACTTGACTTGTCATCGAGTTCAGGTACAGCACCATCTTCGTCAGAACTTGGAATTTCTTCCAAGGTAGCAGCGGCCTTGGGCACTGGTATTTCGGTCCCATGAAGGATGGGACAAATAGCTGATTGCAGATTGGGGTATGAAATGGACTGCTTCCATTTTGAATTATGCCCTTTCACATTACACGAACAAAAGTAACAATCATCACTATGGTTCTTTTGCTCGCGCCATACCATAGGAATCGCATATCGGAAAGCTTTTTTCTTGCCCTTAAACCAATTTCGAAGGTCTTCAACACATCGTTTGCAGACTTTATGAGGTGCCCAAACTTTATCCTGATCTCCAAGTTTTAAGCCAAAATACGTGAAGTATACTTTTGTACAATAAAATTGTACCTATTTATTTATGACTTCAAGTTAGCCCAAAAAACCCCTTTTTTATAATAAATTTTTGCGTTTTCCAAAATAACCTGACGTTCTGGAATTTTTTGAGTATTTTTTTAGTTTTCAGAACACCTAAATACATAGAAATCAGTTGAAAACATCCAGACAGCATTTTTATTGCAGACCTGTGTAATTAATAAGTAATTATATTTAAAATAATAATAATAATATCTGTAATTATATAAATGTTTTCATGCATTTTAGGAGTTTTACATGCAGGGATGAAATATGCTTATCTGAATAAATTGCTAGCTTCTGTAAATGTACCACCAATAGACTCAAACCTGTTTAAAATAATTAAATATCCCGCCATTACTACTAAATGTAACGTTGCCGCTATTTCAGAGATAAAAGGTAAATCATTCTAGCTTCCTGATTAAATTTGAAAATTTTTTTAAAATAATAGCGAAATTTCAATGTCTAACATAGTTAAATTTCCTATTGATGGCATTTTTTTTTTCATTTGTTATAACAAAAAATGTGTCATTTTTATATCAAATTGACGTATTCTCCATAAGACTATATGTATTGTTATTTTTGGTTTTTATATAAATAAGTTTCCTAAAGAAATTAATCTAACGAAATAAGTCTATACGAAATAGTTTTCATATTTTAAGTTTAACGCCTCAACCTCCTTAAGGATAACGATTTCCTTTATTTGCGAACTTATAAGAGAGGTTAATTGAAGTTCGTTATTCCTATCGCTATTATGGTAGGGTCTGTTTTTTTCCTACTTAGGTATACAAACAACTAAAACAATTTAGTTAAATTGAAATGATAATCTTTTGTTGCAAATAACACTGACAAAAGTTAAATAGTATGGCATTACAGTGTGTCTAGTGCTAATTTCAAAAGAAATTTTATTTATCGCACATCCGTATTACCTTGGAAATCTTGAAAGAAGTGACAGAAACATGCCAGACCCAACTTGTGTTGATCCATCAAACACTAATAACCGGTGTGCTTAACCATGAAATGGATGAAAAGAATCCCTTAGGTTTATAGAATATGAATACTAACCTAATCTTGCAATTCGTTCGCTTTAATACTGCGCATGCTTGAGATAACGATAAGGCAAAAGCTTGTGAAAAAAAGCGTTGGAAGAAGTTTTTCAAAAAGAATAAAAGAACATGCTTCATCATACATCAATAGAAAAAATAACTCAAATTATGCAAATCATTTAATTGAAAATAACCACCAATTTAACCCAAACTTTGAAATATTACATACTTGCACAAAGAGCCTGAAACTTAATTACCTAGAATCTTTAGAAATAAACAAATTGAAAAATTCAGATTCCTTAATAAATGAACAATTAGACTTAAATAATTCACCATTACTAAATCTGTTTTAATTAAATTATTTTATTACCTGCTATAAATTGTGAACCAACCATTTATTATAGTAATTTTACCCTCATTTTGTAACAAACCATCTGAAGAAGCTGTCGTACAGCGAAACATGTCATGGTGTTAAAAATAACAAATTTAGTCGAAATTTAAGTAGTGTTTTTACTTCTTGCAAAACTTCTGTTTATTTTGAAATTTCCCGTTTTAAATTTTTAAATGCATTTTTTCAAAACGGCTCCGCAAAAAATTTTAAAATTATTCATACATGCTCTGTATTACTACACTAATCCATTACCATCGGAAAATTTGGAGTGGTCGCCGAAGTTATTAAAACCTGTTTCAGGCACACCATGGGGAGTAAAATAAACCAAGAGGTTGCATTGCTCAAACAAGCACAACCGCCTACCTCTCCTACAGCGAACCGACTATCCAGTAAGACATAATATAATTATTCACTGCATCTTGTTCCTTATTTTATTAATTTGTAAGTTTCATAAATATAATTTGTATATTTTCATAGTTGCCTCATTCTTTTCTTTGGAACGACCATTCCTCATGCGTCTAAATCCGTAAATATATGAACGCCAGCCTCATAAGAGGCCAACTGGAGTAAATTAAAGAATTCTGCCAACTAAAATTTAATATTTTTTGTTTTTACTTACCTTTTTAAACACTCTACCATTAGCCTGAACCTCGTCATCCTCTCCAAAAAATCTCCCTAGTTCCAAGACACCTCTTGTTGGGGTACTTTTTGCTAACAAATTCCAACAACTTAGTCATGGTATTGATCTTTTCACGGAGTAAAGTGATGTGAAGCGGTCCAGGTTGCTGGGTGGACCGGTACGTTATGCTTTTCGTATCCTGTGTTATCGGCTGAGCCTATATAAAAAAAGTAGAAAATGAGAAAAACAGTACTTAAGAAATTAAATACATTGAAAAATCTAAAACAACTCTCCGTATAATTTTTATTTCATTTATAGTTGCAGTGAATACTTGTATGCTACCTTGGTCACAGTCTGAGCGCTTTTTTATCATTCAAAAATTTAATAAGCTTCCAGAAATGACATGCTGTTTATTTTCAATTTGAATTTTGAAAATAGAAGCGAGAAGAGAAATTGTTGCACATCCGTGGTGCGATCCAAAAGTTCTCGAACTAACGCTATAAAATCTGACATAATTCCTTTTAGACTGTCGACCAGCGTTGCCTTCAAAGTAGTCCTGTACTCGAATGTCCCGGTCCTTCCGTTTTTTCCACTAGTCGAATATTTTTTAGGTTAATGCTGACACTGCCTACAGCGTCGCCAGTAATTTGCGTTGTATCTCCTCCTGAAGCGGCCATCCTTTAACTTTTCCGAAGTTTAAAATACGAGGCATATTTGAAAAGTAAGGGCCGTTTAGTCATAAAAATATATATAAGTTTCCGGCCAGTGACATTTAGTACTCTAATTTATT
Source organism: Pachyrhynchus sulphureomaculatus (assembly GCA_019049505.1). Lineage (NCBI taxonomy): Eukaryota > Metazoa > Arthropoda > Insecta > Coleoptera > Curculionidae > Pachyrhynchus > Pachyrhynchus sulphureomaculatus. The sequence goes on from CM032447.1 coordinate 20,866,159, forward strand.
AAAAAAAAAGACTAATGATTTTTAATCACTATGAGATGTGATTATGAGATATAGGAAATAAAATAATATAGTAAAAGAATATTATTTATGTTTGTGAATATATTTATTATTATTATTATTATTATTCTTATATTTACATGTGCAAAAGTTTCCGGCCACATAATATACATTGACGCAGTAGGACGTTCAAAGACGTATTTACGAATAATAGCGCGTTGAATGTTCACATTTAGTTCATAAAAGGTCGTGGGAGCATAAACATGGCTCGGCATATGCAAATCCAAATTCATGAAAGAGTAATAAAATTTTCAAAAGAAGGAAAGTCTTCTCGTGAGATTGTCAAATCAACCGTGAACGATATTATTGTAAAATACCGTTGTGGATATGGTTTAAAAGATCGTCTGCGTAGTGGAAGACCAAGAAAAACGTCTAAAAAGTAGATCATATCATTAAACGCAAATCAACTGCGGATGTCAAGAAAACTGCTGCCGAAATTGCACGCGAGTGAAAGGATGAAAACCTAGCTAATGTTAGTCGTAGTACTGTGACACGAAGACTACATGATGTGGGACTTTTTAGCCGTATAGGTATTAAAAAACCATTAATCAGTAAAAAGAATAAGAAGGTCCAATTACAATTTGCCAACGATCACCTAAATTGGACAATCAAAGATTGGAAAAAAGTAGATTTCTCAGACGAATCTAAATTTAATCTTTTTGGAAGCGATGGTAGACAACATGTACGACGTCCTATTGGTACGAGAAATGATGTTCGGTACCAAATTCCTACTGTAAAATACGGTGGAGGAAGTGTGATGGTTTGGGAAATTTTCTTTGCACAAGGAGTCGGTCCATTGGTCGAGATCAACGGAAATATGAACGCTAATTTTTACAAGAACATTTTAGAAAACAATTTGTTATCATATGCTGAAGAAACAATGCCGCAGAATTGGATATTTCAGCAGGATAATGACCCCAAACATACATCCAAGTTGTTAAAACAGTGGTTTTCTGCTTGAAATGAGAAAGTTTTAAGATGGCCATCTCAATCACCGGACAATAGAACACTTATGGAAAACGCTAGATCGTCAAGTTCGAAAGCATACATATTCAAATAAAGCCGCATTATTCAAATCATTGAAGGAAGAATGGGATCAAATTTCACCTGCTTGTATTAATCGATTAATTAAGTCAATGCCACATCGTTGTACAGCTGCAAAGGGTATGGCTACAAAATATTAACATAAAAATATAATGTAAGTCTATTATAGAGCATAAGGACTAATAATTTTTCTCGTAGTATAAAGTGGCCGGAAACTTTTGCACATATAAATATAAGAATAATAATAATAAATATATTCACAAACATAAATAATATTCTTTTACTATATTATTTTGTTTCCTATATCTCATACTCACATCTCATAATGATTAAAAATCATTAGTCTTTTTTTTTAATAAATTAGAGTACGAAATATCACTAGCCGGAAACTTTTGCACGCCACTGTATGTATGTATATATATATATATATATATATATATATATATATATATATATATATATATATATATATACAGTAATACCCCGCTTAGCGCGACCCCGTTACGCGCGGTTTCACTATAACGCGAATTTCAAATTTCGCGCTCATGTAGTCATTAACTTCTCTATGGTCGCGGGGGGATCCCCGCTTTCTCTCTGAATATTCTCTTTGAAGAATTGGGAATTCCCTGTCCTTCGACTTTGTTCTATGGGGATTTCCTCGTTCGTTTCGTGTGTTCATTTGTTCCGTAATGTTAGTTGGGTCGGCTGGCAGTTTTGTTTTAATATTTATTGGAGATACATACATACATAATTTAACCCTACGTTAAAAATGCCGCCTGTAAAGAAAAAAGAGCGTAAAAGCGTCACTTTGGAATTGAAGATGAAAGTGTTAAGAAGAATGGAAAAATGGAGGCAAAGCAACAATTGTTGGGAGAGATTTTGGACTCTCAGAATCGACTGTGAGAACGATTTATAAAAATCGGGAAAAAAATTAAAATCTCCAGCGAAGGTTCAACACCTATAAGTGCAACAAAACTTTCTCGTTCGAGATCATCTATCTTAGAAAGAATGGAGAAATTACTGTCAGTCTGGATCGAAGATTTGAATAAGAAGAACACACCACTAAGTCAAGATCTCATATGCACAAAAGCAAAATCTTTGTATGAGATGCTGAAAACAAAAGAAGGAGAAGGGAGTGCCACTCCGACTTTTGCTGCCAGCAGAGGCTGGTTCCATCGGTTCAAGCAGCGTTCTAATCTTCACAATATCCACATAACAGGCGAGGCGGCCAGCGCGGACATTCAAGCTGCAGCTGAGTTTCCAGACAAGTTTCAAGACTTCGTTAGACGAGAGAAAATTCCTGCTTGTCTCATCTTCAATGTTGATGAGACCGCACTTTACTGGAAAAAAATGCCATCTCGAACATTCATTTCTAAGGAAGAACGTCAAGCCAGTGGTTTCAAAGCTGCGAAAGATCGACTAACACTTCTGCTGGGTGGTAATGCCACTGGTGATTTCAAACTGAAACCTTTACTAGTGTACCATTCAGAAACACCCCGTGCAATGCGAGGCACAGACAAGACAAGTCTACCAGTTGTGTGGCGATCAAACAGAAAGGCGTGGGTTACACGGGAAATTTTTCAAGAATGGTATTCTAATAGTTTTTGCCCATCAGTCAAATCATACTGTGACAGAAATGGGCTTGAACCTAAAATTATATTACTCTTAGACAATGCCCCAGGACATCCAACCTCACTTGATACGCCCAGAGACTTAAAAGTGTACGTAAAGTTCCTTCCACCAAACACTACGTCAATATTACAACCTATGGACCAGGGAGCAATAGCAAACTTCAAAGCTTATTACCATCGCCGCACTTTTAGCCAACTAATTCATGAAACTGACGGGGAAGGAAGACAGTCTATGCGAGAGTGGTGGAAGTCATACAACATTATGAAGTCTATTCACAACATAGAAGAGGCTTGGAAGGAAGTTAAAATGAGTTGTATGAATGGGGTGTGGCGTAATCTTTGGCCAGATGTAGTGGAAGCACCTAGAAGAATTGTCCAGATGCAGAGACAAGTGCTTGAAGACATTGCTGCAATGATTGAGGGGTTTGAACTTGAAGATGTCACGGTAGAAGATCTCGTAGAACTTGTAGCAACGCACGACGATCCTATTAGCAATGAAGATCTGATCGAGTTACAGAATAATCCTATCTACGATGAGGAAGAACAAGTAGAAGAGAAAGTTTTATCTTCAGGGGAAATACAAAATGCACTTTCAAAAATTTATTCAGGTTTGGACATATTGCAGAGTATAGACAATAATGATGACCGTGTCTTGACCGTGTGTCAAACAATTAAAAACAGTGTTGGGTGTTATGAACGTATTTTACAAGAACGTAAACAAAACGTTACCCAAAAGACAATAGATGTATTTTTCCGTAAAAAATAAGAGTATGTATTGCATAAAGTGTTCTTAGAATTAAAGTGATTGATTAAAATGATTTGTATTTTTTTGTATTAAATTTTGACTATGTTTAATCATAAACCTCGATATACGCGAATTTCAGTTAACGCGATTTTTTTTCGGAACGTATCCCTCGCGTAAAGCGGGGTATTACTGTATATATATATATATATATATATATATATATATATATATATATATATATATATATATATATATATATATATATACCGCTAGAAAAAGTTTTTATTGACGGTTTTAGTTTGCTACAAACCTACTTCACTTTTCCACACAATCGCCGTTCACTTCTAAACACTTTTCGTTACGCTGCACCAGCTCCTTCTGCATAGTTCTCCGCCTCTGAATTGAATCAGTTGGCAACGGCGGTCTTGAGTTGAGATCGCAGTTTTTGGTCCACTTGCTGAACGATTTCATCGGTCTGGGCTTGCCACTCCGCTCTTCATCATGCACATTTGTGCGTCCATTTTTGAAGTCTCGACACCATCGTCTAACCTTTCCTTTACTCATGACTGTAGATCCATAAACTAGGTATAACTCCCGATATCTTCCGATAAATTTGAGGAGCTAATGATCCTTTTGCTGATTTTCGCTGACATTCATCGACAGGCAAACGATTACTGAATTAAAATAATAACTTCGGAATAGGTTTCGGAAATAATCAATAGATAGCGCTGCATGTGTACAACTTTCTTCAGCTAATATTTAAATATAAGCAAACGCTCCTTACTTTTCGAATACGCTTGGTAAAGTTTCGCCCATACATGCGGCTTTTTTCGTCGGAGAGACAGAATTAGACTTTTACGTAAACGTGCATTCTAAACAAACTAAACGAGCTAGCAAGTTAAAACTTGTCCCGCAGCCTTGTTAGGGAAGTACCTATCGACACCTATCAACGCTAGTCGATATTATTTCGCGTTCTTATTATATAGCGTTAGTTCGATAACTTTACGCTTCATTTTCTTCTCAAAACTACTCCTTTAAGTCATTTACGAGGCTGGTTTGAAAAGTCCGTGCAAAGTCCGAGAGATGGCACCACCGGCGCGTATCGAGGACATGTTTAGTTAGTAGCATCTCTTGAATGAACGCACACCAAGTTTCAGCCATATTGGTCTATTTCTTTGTGTTTGGCATTCGTGTGAATCAAGGAAGTCGAGTGATTTTCAAGAAATGGACGAAAAAGAATTTCGTGTGGTGATTAAACATTACTTTAAGAAAGGCAAAACGCCTCGGGAGACTAAAGAGAAGCTTGATTAACATTATGGTGACTCTGCACCTTCGATTAGAACAGTTTATAAGTGGTTTCAAAATTTTCGGACTGGCCATATGGGCACAAGTGACGCTGAACGTTCTGGACGGCCTGTGGAGGTTACGACTCCAGAAATGATTGATCAAATCCATGATATGGTGATGGATGACAGAAGAGTTAAGGTGCGTGAGATTGCTAGTGCTGTGGGCATCTCGACTGAACGGGTACATAATATTTTGCATAAACATTTGGACATGAGAAAGCTATCCGCAAGATGGGTGCAGCGATTGCTCACGCTTGACCAAAAACGGAATCGTGTGAAGTGTTGCAAGGATGGTTTGCAGCTGTTCCAGAGAAATCCGGAGGACTTTAAGCATCGTTTCGTCACTGTGGATGAAACATGGATACATTACTATACTCCTGAGACCAAACAACAATCTAAACAATGGGTTACCAAGGGGGAATCTGCACCAAAAAAGGCGAAGACCGTTCCTTCGGCCGGAAAGGTTATGGCGACTGTCTTTTGGGATTCGCAAGGGATAATCCTCATCGACTATCTGGAAAAGGATAAAACTATTACAGGTGAATATTATTTATCGTTATTGGACCGTTTGAAAACCGAGCTGCAAGAAAAATGCCCGCGATTGGCCCACAAGAAAGTCCTTCCCTCCATCACGACAACGCACCAGCACACACCTCAGCAGTTGTGGTCGCAAAATTAATGGAAATAGGATTCCAACTCGTTTCACATCCCCCCTATTCTCCAGACTTGGCTTCCTAGGACTACTATTTGTTCCCCAATTTGAAGAAATGGCTGGCGGGACAAAGATTTTATTCAAACGAGGAGGTGATTGCAGACACTAATGGATATTTTGCAGACTTGGACAAATCCTATTATTCGGAAGGGGTCAACAAACTAGAACATCGTTGGACGAAGTGTATAAGCCTAAAAGGAGACTATGTCGAAAAAAAAAAAAGGTTACCCCAAACACATAAGTAGTTTTTATTTTTGCACGGACTTTTCAAACCAGCCTCGTATATTCGTTTTAGTTTGAAGTTTTTAGCTTTGGAAAAGTAATTTCGATGATGGAAACGCTCTATATCATAATAACAGAGAACTTTTAAAATAAAATTCGAAACTTACGCAGTATACTTTCTACGCATGTATTTTCAGCATCTGAAGTGAAAGCGAAAACATATGATGTAATAACTGCAAAGGTATTCAAGTATTCACCGCAAAAAGTTACTTTTGATCCACCCTGTAAGTTAGCAAGTACGCATTTAGGATATAACCGAGTAGAATTATACCGGTCATAGTATTATTTTATTTTTACAGAACAAAGTTTAATAAAGAATAATGTTTCTATACAGACAAAATTAAAATTTTGAATCATCATTAGAGTCAAAGTTCGTTAATAGTACAACATAAAAATGTTTATTTAAATTTTTTGGCATAAATTACAGGCTATGACTAATTTTTAACGGTACTCTTTACACTATACAGTCCCTGGCCAAATTATTAGACGCACTGTATTTTTTTTAGTAATTTTATGTTTCTTAAGAGTTTTTATGCAATAATGGTATATTTAAACTATATTTTTATTTAAAAGAATTGTTGTAGACTACATATTTGTATTTATTTTTAACATATGGCAACACTGTGTTGGCAAAGTGATACATGAACGTAAACAAGTACAAACCTGTATCAGTTGCGATCGGAATCGAGTCAGATACGGACGTGTTTCTGTGGCTTTATGGACTGTGATTGTTTGTTTAACAGTTTTATACTACTCAGTTATTAGTTTATTTTGTATGCAGTGTTTTAAAAAAGTAATTGGACTATTTCCATTATGGGTAGAAAAGGCGATCTTTCACCACGTAAAAAAGCTGAAGTGAAGGCCCTTGTGATTGCGAAAACATTTACAAACCGAGAAATATCACGAAGATTGGAGGTTTCTGAAGCTAGTGTACGACGCATAAAAAAGAAAATTGAGTCAGGGAAGGAATTAAGCCCGAACAGAAAGAAAAGATGCGGTAGAAAACCAATTTTCACTCCACGGTCAGAGAGATGTTTGAAGAAAATTTATGTAGAAAACAGATTTGCTACCACAAAGGTAATAAAATCACAACTCCAGGATGCTAGCGTAAATGCTTCTGAGCGCACTGTTCGAAGAAAATTGAAAGAATTAGATTTTAAGGCCTGTCGCCCCGCCAGGAAGCCCAAGTTAACAGCTGCAATGAAAGCAAAGCGCCTGAAGTGGGCCAAACAATGGCAAGACAAAGATGTGGACTTCTGGAGATCGGTAAGATACAGCAATTTAATCAATAATTGATACATTATTATCATTTTCAGTTAAATAAAGCAAATAAACATGGAAGTTTATATATTTTTCCTATTTTTGACAGGTCTGCTTCAGTGACGAAAGCACATTCGAAATTTTGCAGAATAAAGCTCAGTATGTGCGTCGTTGTCATGGAGAAAAGTTTCATCCTGATTGTGTCGTCCCGACAGTTAAAACATCCCACCAAAGTGATGATTTGGTCAGTCATCAGCGGCAAGGGCACTGGACGTCTGTACGTCGTCAAAGGAATAATGAGGCAAGATCAGTACAAAGAAGTATTTCAAAATCGGTTGATTCCGCAGCTCAGAGAATGGTTTCCAAATGGGGAACCATTCATTTTCATGCAATATGGAGCTCCCTGCCACACTGCTCGGTCTGTTAAAGCTTTTTTGGCAGAAAAAAATATCCCTCTGTTGGATTGGCCGGATGAAAAGAGAAGTGGCTAAAGATGTGATTACCAACAAAACCCAGCTCCTAGAAAAGATTATTCATGTGTGGAATCATCATCCTCAAATGCAGGAGACAGTACAATCTTGCATTGATAGCATGCCGCGCAGAATTAAAGCTTTGATAGCGGCTAAAGGTGGCTCAACTAAATATTGACTTTTACTAACATTAATTTCACTTTTCTTTAAAACTTAATAAACTTATGCTTTTCTAAATTAATGCTGTTTTATTTATGTCAAATAAATAGGTAATTGATTGGATAATATAAAAATAAAAAACAAATCAATTTAAAATAATAAAACGGTACAATATCACTCGGTAATTAATATTTTACATGAAATCTTGCAGTGCGTCTAATAATTTGGCCAGGGACTGTAAGTTAGTTTCGTTTAAAGAAGAATTATAATCTCGTCAGGAGAGTCAAAAAGAAGCGGCATAATTATGAAGAATTTCTAAAAAAAAAAAAGAGTTTACTTCAGAGCAATTTCAAAGATTCTTTTGCTGTACATTTCATATAGAGGGAGGCATATATTAACAGGTAATTACTAATAATACAACTTGAATAATAAAAACCTGCCTTGTAAGATATCTCGACGTAACTATAGATTTTGTGTAAAGACCGTACAGAAGTTTCAACGTGTCTCTTACGATTATCCAAGGCACCTTAAGGGATTCATGAAGATGCTTCGTATAATAGTAGGGCAAACGTCGGATAAGAAGGCAAATTTGTCGCAGTCTTTACGAACAATGAATTCTTTATTCCGCACCTATAAAATTCTATAATAACATTTTTAACTAGGCATTTCGTGCACATTCTATTAGTGAAGCAAGTTACAAAAAATCATGCATGAAAAAAAAAACGTTGTGGGATTTTCGCAGGCAGAAATGGGCAATGAATACAGTTTAATCACGTGACGTCTTTAACGCCAACAACTAAATAATTGATAAATGAAGATAACTTAATCACGAAAATATAATACATGGGTTAAAAAAACAATTTTGTGATAAAATACTGCGCTTCGAGATAAAACTATTATTATTTATGAAGGATTAGCCTAAAACTGTTTTAACATTGATATTATGACCTAGTCTTATCTCTCGTCTAGGATGTGTTTTTTTTTTATCTCTATGTAAATAAATTATTAAATAAAAGATATTTTTTATGGATCTGTTTGATTTCAATAGCCCGGCTTTTCCATTTTAAAATTATTAAGTGTTCATATTTTTTAACTATTTAATTTCTATTTTTTTACATAAAGTTCCGGTTCGATATAAAAGAATTGGTTACCTAGTACTTCTTTACACAACAGTTATGAACACTACAACAAACACTTTATTTTTACAATCGCGTACGTTTCACTAACTATGTTAACATCATCAGCGATGATTGACTAACCCAGTCTTTGGTATAGTGGTGATAACTTGTCATTTAATGAAAATTTCTTCCCGCAAACCCCAAAAAAAGTCACTTGGGGCCAAATCTGGAGACTAGAGTGGGTGGAGAACTACGTCGAAGCCCAGCTCATGCATTTTTGCCATTGCAATGGCCGACCTGTCGGCAGGCGCATTGTGAAGGAGCACTTTTTAGGGCACTGCGAGCTAATCTTCATCACTTCTGCTGCAACTCACTATGCAAATGGTACAATAATGTTGCCTAATAAGAGCCAATCAATGTTTTATCCTTTTCAAAACAATGAATTATGATGATACATCCAGCCACAAAACGAAAAGTCCTTCGGATTAGGCTGTAACTTTTCCAAACATGATTTATCAAATGTCAGTTATCGCTTATACCGCTTAACAAAATTTCTCGCCATTTCGTAGAAATTTACCAGACTTGTCAATCCACCCTCGTACAGTTTTTAAGATTGTGCACGAAGATTTATTTGGTGATAAAGAAAGTTTGTGCACGATGAGTCTCCCACAACGCTCGTACAGTTCAAGTCATTACCGAAAGCTATAGCAAACTTATTTTTTTTTCCTCTCGCCTTTATCTGTGGTTGGTGCCTTTTTAAGTCTTTCGCAGACAAAGGAGACCTATATGATGGAGCATTGCCATTGCCGTCCCGAGTGTAACCGATAATTACGTAAAAAAAATATATTTTTGAACTCTGTCAGTTTTCTTTCATAACTAGGTAGACAATTTTTAAAAAAACACCCCCGTACTTCAAGTGGTTTTTAGGAGATTTAGCTTCAGGGAAAGGTGCTAAAAAAGGTAGGGTCCATAAATGTTGTATATTTTGTTGTAGTAATATTGCAAACATTTTTCCAGGTTTTGGTTGCAGCAATGAAAAAAATTTAAACATAATTAATTATAGTTAAATACATGTTAAAGAGGGGGGAGGAAAGGATGCTAGGAGGGTGCTTTGTAAAATATCGTGTTATATCTTGTTTTCAGGATTTTTAGAGTTGAGGAATCTGGAAAGATGTTAATTTTCATTACTTCAAATTTTATTAGAGATAGTGTGCAGAGTAAAATATCCGGTTTCAGTTGTAAATACATCTAAAGCCCTTTATCTGCTCAACATTTTTTTTCATGATTAATATCCCACCATAAAATTGTAATACTTCGTTCAGTTATTTTTTTAGTATCAGAAAGTCAAATTGAATATTTCTTTCATGGCGGCATGTTTGCGAGGGAAGTACTGGGTAGATAACTGATTCTTTTATATTGAAGCGAAACCTTTAACCTTTTACTAAAAAAATAAAATTCCGTCACTCAAAAAAAAGAAGCACTTTCATAATTTTAACCTTACCTATATTTTACTAGTTACTTAATTAAAAAAGTGGGAAAACCTTTAAAATATCTACATTGTTGGCAAGTATCCCCCTGGTCGAACTAAAATACACTTGCCGCTTTAGTGACGAAACTTCGTATATATTTACATAAATCTAAGCTAAGTAACTTCAGATATGCAGATGATACTGTTATACTTGCAACGTCAATACAAGACTTAGAATCAATTATAGAGCGCGTTGAAATCACTAGCAAAAACTATGGATTGACAATTAATAGAGCGAAGACCAAAGTAATGATTGTTAGTTGTAATGCAGATCTTTCACACATAAATGAAATTGTTGGTTTGACTGTTGTAGAGCGTTCCAACTATTTGGGATCTCTCATAACTAACAATGGTGGCCATGAAGCGGAAGTAAAAAAGCGTTAGGCTACGGCTAGAAACTCGACGATCAAACTCACTACGGTCTGGAAAGATCAAGCTGTCACAAAAAACATACAATTAAGATTGCTATTCAGCCGTACCAGGTGTACAAGTATGAAATGCGGATTTTTTTTCCAAACAAACATGTTAAATTCGGAAGAATGTAAAAAAGTGCTATGCACCATCGCTTGTTATACATTTTTCCCATCTTTCGGGCAATTTGTGAATACCACGCCAGTAAAAATCTTCCCCTTTTGCTGCGAACCATTCATCGAGCTATTTTTTCACATCTTCGTAAGAACCAAAGCGCTGCTCAGGAAGTGCGTGACCCATCGATGCAAACAAGTGGTAATCGGAAGGAGCCAAGTCTGGCGAGTAAGCTGCATGGGGTATAACTTCCCAGCTGAGTGCTTCCAACGTGTCGCGAATTGGTTTTGCCGTATGTGATGGAGCATTGTTATGAAGAAAAATGACTTTGTGTTGCTTCTTTCGGTATTCTGGCCTTTTTTTCAAGCAGCGAACGGTTCAAATTTGTCAATTGTTGTTGGTAACGTTTAGTATTAACGGTTTCCCCCCAGGTTTTAACAGCTCATAATAGACCACGTCCTTCTGGTCCCACCAAACACAGAGCATCGTCTTTCTGCCAAAGCGATTCGGTCTTGTGCTCGATGTGGATAGTGCGCCTGGGTCTACCCATGATTTTTTGCGCTTGGGATTCTCAAAATAAATCCACTTTTCATCCCTGTAACTAAAAGCGGCAAAAACGACTTCCCTTTGTACACGTGTTTTTGCGCTTTTCCATTTGCTCATGTGGTACCCATCTACCGGTCTTCTGAATCTTTCCCATCTCTCGTAGTGACTGGAAACAGCTTGTTGACTAACGCCCAATTGCTCGGCGAGTTGTTTTTGTGTTTGCCAATCATCTTCGTCCAACAATGCGTGCAATTCCACATCTTCGTATTTTTTGGCAATTTTCCACGTTCCTTGTCTGCAACATCGAAGTCATCACTTTTGAAACGCCGAAACCATCGTTCACACGTATCTTGCGATGGAGCATGTTCACCATAAGCTTCTCGAAGTAATCGGTATGATTCAACAGCAGTTTTCTTCAAATGAAAACAAAAAATTAATGCTGTCCGCGAATGCTCTGTGTTCGGTATAAATTTCGACATATTGAACACAACACTATGCACACACATATCAATTTATCATTCGGGCGCGTCTAACACTTGTTGATGAGACAACAAAATGGCGCAGTGTCAAATCTTTATCCCACAAACTGCATTGGTGCACCATCTGTTGTCTGAAATCCGCATTTCATACTTGTACACCTGGTACATGAATCCAAGCTAAGTAACTTTAGATATGCGGATGATACTGTTATACTTGCAACGTCAATACAAGACTTAGAATCAATTATGGAGCGCGTTGAAATCACTAGCAAAAACTATGGATTAACAATTAATAGAGCGAAGATCAAAGTAATGATTGTTAGTTGTAATGAAGATCTGTCACACATAAATGAAATTGCTGGTTTCCTGTTGTAGACTGTTCCAACTATTTGGGATCTCTCATAACTAACAATGGTGGCAGTGGAGTGGAAGTAAAAAACGTTAGGCCACGGTTAGAAACTCGACGATCAAACTCACTAAGGTGTGGAAAGATCCAGCTGTCACAAAAAACATACAATTAAGATTGCTATTCAGCCTTATATTCCCCATTGCATCGGAAACATGGATCATTAAAAAAAACCGGCAAAAAAGGAACTGATTCACTTGAGATGTGAGTATCATATATCGAACACAGTACTAATGTATCTATTCTTGAAGAGCTTAGTATAAATCATCGACTTTCAAATAGAATTAACAGACAGTACCTGAAATATTTTGGACACATTATGAGGAAAATGGATGCCATGGAAAAGCTTGTAGTAACAGGGAAGGTAGAAGATCAAGGGGACGATCTCCAACAAGATGGTCCAACCAAGTAAGATCTCTTCTTGGTATGGGTATGCACGAGTCAAATCAGGTCGCGCAGGCTCGAGATGCCTGGAGAATGACGGTTGAAGCAGACGCTTTGCAAGAATCAAAAATAGCGTCACTCAAACAGCCGTAACTCGCTCATAAAAATTTTACACGAATCTCCTGAGAGTTGATACTAACTGAAAATCATATAATTTTTGTTGATTGTGCTGCCATCTCTCGGAAAGTCTCAGGACATTTCACCCCATGTAGTAACTTACTACTTGAGCCTTCTTCCTATGAACTGATTCTTTCAAGTCAGTAATATGGTCACTTGAAAAAAAAATTGAAACACTGCCAGGAAAATTAAATAAAGACAATGAGTCCGAGAAGAAACTTCTATTCCTGTTAATTATTTTCGGGTTCTAACACGTAGGCTGAAAAGTTTTCGGTCTCTAACACATAGATGTCGTCCTTTTCAAAAAATCTGTATCATTTTTAGGAAGTACCAACCTTCAAACGATACGTGTCAAAATTTCATGACATTTCGACGATTAGTTTACAAGTTACAGTGGTTTTAGTGACGCTACTTTTGATATTTTCAAAACAATGGAAAAAATCTTATTTTGTGTGTTGATTAAACACTGGTTTTTGATGGGAAAAAATACCGTTCAAGCAAAGCAATGGCTTGATAAGTGTTCCGAGGACTCTGCCCCTGGAAAATCACTCATCATTTACTGATATGCTGAATTTAAACGCAGTCGTACAGATACAAATGATGCTGAATGCTCTGGACGCCTAAATGAAATCGTTAAACCGGAACACATCAAAAAAATCCACGAAATTGTTTTGGATGACCGTAAAGTGAAATTGCGTGAGATAGCTGACACCCTAAAGATATCAAAAAAACGTGTTGGGCATATGTTGCATAAACATTTGGGCATAAGAAAGCTCTGTTCGAAATGGGTACCGCGTTTGCTCACAGTGTACCAAAAACAACAACGTGTTGATGATTCTGACCGCCGTTTGGACCTGTTTAATGTGACAATGTATGAAACATGGATCCACCACTACACACCGGAATCAAACCGGCAGTCAGCTGAGTGGACAGCAGCCGGTGAAAGCCGCCCGAAGCGACCAAAGACACAACAGTCGGCTGGGAAGGTTTTGGCGTCTTATTTTGGGATGCGCATGGAATAATTTTCATCGACTATGCTCAAAATCATCAATAGCGAATATTATATAAAGTTATTGTTGCGTTTGAAGGCAGAAAACGCAAAGAAAAGGCCCCAAATGAACAAGAAAAAAGTGCTCTTTCATCAAGACAATGCACCGTGTCACACGACTATTATCTATTCGCAGACCTCAAAAAAATGCTCGCGAGAAAGAGATTTGGCTTCAGTGAAAAAGTTATCGTCAAAACTGAGGCCTATTTTGAAGGCAAAGACAAATCCTTCTACAAAAAAGTTATAGAAATGTTAGAAAAGCGTTGGACTGATTGTCTCGCTCTTGAAGGAGAGTATATTGATGAAAAAAGTCGAATTTTGCAAAAAAATGTGCTTTAAGTAGCTAAACCAAAAACTGTTCAGCCTAAATGCTATATCTTCCTACGGAGTTTCATCTCCTAAACGACAAGGACTTTAGAATTCGACAGGGGGTGAGGTAATTTTGGCCAACAATAAATTAAAGATACATATTACTTGTATGTTAATATACTATCCACCATTTGTGCTTTTTTTCCATAAAAAAAAACCAATATGTGTTTTCAGTTATGACAGCTTTTCTCTTAAAAATATTTTAAAAATTACAGGGAATCATCATAACTGAATCACGACATAAAGACCCATATTATCATCATCACCATCATATTATACCTTATTGTTATTAATCGTAGAATAAGTAGGCGACTCTACGTATTTCTTACTTATATCCTTGGTTATATCGATTGTGACGTCATCTGTCTTATTATTTTCTCTTTCGGTAGATACTATAAATCCCTATAAACAAGTCGGATAAGCACAAAGGAAAAAAAAACAACGAAATAGGAGAAATAAGGTGATTAAAGCTAAAAAACAGAACATCAAGCTAAAAACAATAGTAACAAAAACACAACCTACATGAAAACAAGAAACAAAAACATCGTGTAGCATATTATAAAATGTCTCGTTCTTTTTATTGTTCCGGATTTGTGCAATTAGTGTTCCGTACCTTGATTGCTTTTGAAATAAAATTTTTTGTTACGGAGGTAAGAAGGATCACAAAACATACCCCATATGAGGTTTCAGCAAAGTTTGTTTTCGACCTTTGTTGCAAATTGATGACTTTGATATCTTTGTTTTTTTTTTATATACCAGATAACTTATTAAATCATCTGTTGTCGGCGTCGGACGCCGAAAATAAATCATTTCCCAGTTTAGAATCTTTGCAACCTACCTTAACAATTTATGGTCTCGTCGTTTTTACAATGACGGAAATAAAATTTTAATGAAATACATGTGGTAAAAAAATTTTTACAAAATACAAATACAAAATTTGAGTAATTAATTTATTGATATCACGAAGTAATTATTTTAAAAGATAAAAAATGTTATATTTTTTTTATTAAAATTGTTTGGAAAAAGCCTAGTCAAATCTGAGCAATACTATAGACCTTACGTTCTGGTTAATAGCCAGCGATATTGTGGAGTTGACCAGTGGCGGGGCGAAAAATATTCATGTCATCATTTCTTTAGGGTCGATTTTTTACCTTTATTATTGAGATCCGCTATTTAAGGTAAATTTTCTGCAATCGGTTTTACTATAAGGAGATATATGCAGGGAATTCCACAGAACCCTATATATATATATATATATATATATATATATATATATATATATATATATATATATATATATATATATATATATATATATATATACATATACACGGTGTTAGCCCAGGAATACATCCTCTCATTTGTTCTATTTCAGGTAGAATTTATGCAGACTCGTCGGAGTTAAGTAGCCTACAGTAAGTCACAGTAACAAACAAACAAATGTATTCCCGACTTAACTAACTAACTTCTACACATTTATCAATCTGTGAATCATTACAACTTAACATACACATACATATCTACAATCTATAACATATATAAAAATGCAACGTCTCTCTGTCTGTCCGTTAGTACTTCACTGGAGAACCACTTATCCGATTTACGTGCTTTTCATCAATTTTCACCCTGTGGAGAATATTCCAGAATCTTTTTAAAATTCTTCGATTAATACTTTTCGAGATACGGGGGGGCAGTGATTTTTGGCAATTTTTTAAAAATAATACAAAGACAAGTGTGCGCAGTTTTCATTTGACACCCCACTCGATGACTAGGTAATTTTTTTTTCACTTCCGATTTCACCCTCAAAAACTAATCCTTCAAGTCAAAACTACACGGTCCTGATGTGGCCATTAATTCCTATATTACTGCCAAATTTCATCTTTCTACGTCAAATAGTTTCAGAGAAAATCAGGTGTGACAGACGGACAAACACCGAAGTGATCTTATAAGTGTTCCGTATGAAACGATTAACGTTGGTGTTCAAACGATGCAAACTCTTGAAGAGGGTGGTACCAGAAATATCAAGCTAAACCTCATACGACTGTGATGTATTAGTGCGACGTGTATTCTTGGAGAACACTACTTTGGGAGGAATTAAGCAGGCTTATGTCCATTGAATACCTTCCATGAAAGTACGTATAGATTAGACTTAAATTAGCAACCATTCTCTCTGAGGAAACGCGAGAGTCATAAACAAATCCTTTCACATATACCATAAGAACGTAGCTTGGCTATCAATCCGTTAAAACACAGTCGAATGCTTGGATATATCGAGCGCAACTGCTTGAGATTCTGTTTCAAATATACAGTCTGTCAAGTAAGACGTGACCGCTCGTATTCTTGAAAAAATGTGTTTCGAGAACATTTTTTGCCATCAATACATTCTTTGGTGTACTAACAACGGTGCAACTACTTTAGTAAGTTGTCTAATCGCCTCCTGCATCAATAATCGCCTGGCATCTTTGAGGCATACCGTCGACGAGATTTTCTGGATACTACGGCAATGATCTCCGAAACTCGCGTCCTCTGAGCTTTCTCTTTACAAGGGACCAAACGTTTTCTATAGGGTTGGCGTCCGGCGATTGTGAGGGCCACTCTAGTATCTTATCGTGGACCCAAGCGAACCGCTTCGCGACCTGGTTTTCGCCCAGCAAAAGCTCTCTTCAACGTGCTTCGGAATTTAACCGCATGAGCACGAAGATGTTGTCGAATGGTCTCAAGGGACACATTCAAATCCGATTTTCTTAATTTTGCCGCTCTTTGACGCAGCGTCAATTTCAGGTCCCGTGAAAACAAAGACACGATTCGTTTTTCGACTTTTGAAGTGATTTTGCCTACCGAGCCACGTTTTGGCAAGTCGTCGACATATTTCGTCTCGTTAAAACGATTTACCCACTTCTTCACAAACGATACCGACTTTTTAATATATTTAGCGGCCGCGAAATGTGTCATTTTAGACCCTTTTGAATGGGAACAAAGAAAGACTGCCTCGAACCGACGCGCAAACAAGTGATTCATTTTGAA
This sequence comes from Pachyrhynchus sulphureomaculatus, assembly GCA_019049505.1. Lineage (NCBI taxonomy): Eukaryota > Metazoa > Arthropoda > Insecta > Coleoptera > Curculionidae > Pachyrhynchus > Pachyrhynchus sulphureomaculatus. Next base: position 20,883,469 of record CM032447.1, read on the forward strand.
TTTCACGTAATTTCGACGAAAGTTCGAATTCGACTGATACTTTTACTAAAATGCGTCGTGGACAAAGGTTCTCTCCACCGATTTTTTGCTCAATCGCTAGAATCGCATCTATTAAAAATGAATTATCACAGACACGTTCTTACTTGACAGACTGTATGTGACATAAGTTAGAGGATCCCCGGTTGAACTTGACTTACAAAAGCCAAACTGGAAGTGGTTTATCAAAGTCTTTCTGCCTCTTTTAGGTATCGGCAGAGCCCTAATGGATTTCCAGCGGGAAAGAAATATTCTTATTATGTATAATAGGTTTAAAAATCTACAAAAAAAAAACTGGTATTAGTTTGCTTGCGCATTTCGTAGGCACTATGGCAGGTATTCCATAAGCGTCAGAAGCTTTTTTGTATGGTATCACAGATGATTGTAATTTTAATAAACGTCTTCGAGTTTGTGTTTTTCTTTGATAACTTTCCGGTAGTACTTCTCAATAAATTTGTGATATAGCACAGCTCGTGCGAAAAATTCACCACTTGTACGTAATGTACAGACACTGAGCCCCGCTAAGCATGCGTTAGGTAACGTCTCTCACAAAGAAAACTGGTACCAGTTACCAGTTAGAACCAGCTCTACCTAATGTACGACCACTACATAAAAAAAATAGGTTTAGGAATAAACTCTCAGCTAAGTGTAGAACTATGCCTTTCAGTTCACTGCAAGAAAACCAAAACTTTCCTCTTGAGATCCAGCAACGCAGATACATGATCTGTACAGTGAGAACTTCTATTTGACAGAAAGTACAGAACACTAGGAATAATTTTTAGTGTTCCGTACGGGACACTTATAAGATTAGTTCGGTGTCCGTTTGTCACACCCGAATTTCTCCGAAACTATTTGACGTAGAAAGTTGAAATTTGGTACTAATTTAGGGATTGATGGTTTCATCAGAGCCGTGTAGTTTTGAAGGTTAATTTTGACTTAAGGGGTTAATTTTGAGGGGTGAAATCGGAAGTGAAAAAAAAAATTTTTTCACCAGGTCATCGAGTGGGGTGTCAAATGAAAGCTTGTAAAAACACGAGTTCAAAAATGTATATGATGTAATACTTGCGCACATTTTTCTTCGTATTATTTTTAAAAAATTGCTGTCCCCCCTAACTCGAAAAGTACTGATCAAAAAATTTTGAAAAAATTCTGGAATATTCTCCACAGGGTGTAGATTGAACGAAAATTATCACGAGTGTATTATCTTTAGTAATTTATCTGGTATATACAAAAAACAAAAATTTCAAGGTCATCAGTTTATAGTAAAAATTGAGAACAACTTTGTTAAAAACTCATTTGGAATGTGTTTTATTTTAAAAGCAATCAACGTACGGAATACTAACTGCGCAAGTCCAACTTGCACTTAACCGGCTATTAACTCGTAATTTCAAAATTAACCCTATATACGCCATTAAACTGACCTTGATAAGTGCTAATAAATACATTAATGCCATAGCAAAGCGTGAGATAAAAAATAAATAATAATAATTGTTACAATTACATAAAATTATGTTCATTAATTGATTATAAAAGGAGATTTTATAATAATGCTACGGATAATTTAATTAAAATATAAAACATAAAAATAAGTCCTTTCACCAAGCTATGCTTGCGTTGCAAATAATATTAACTACTAATGTTTTTATAACTTATAGGAGGACGTTCGGTGCAAAAAATTCACACGAGGATGTACGAGGGCAGCCTTTTAAGTTTTTACAAACGACCACTAGATGGCGCTATTGAGATGTGACATTACAATTGTTGTAAAATTTAACATTTGTTATTGTTAAAATAGCGACAGCTCAGAAATTGGCCGAGTAGTTTGTTTAGAGTGAGCGTTTAAAAAAAACCGTTTTGTGAACGAATGGAAATTTCACGTGAAAGTTTTCGTTGGATGATTTTAGTAAAGGCCTAACTCAACAACGTCTCGAATCGTTTCGTTCAACTTTTGGTAATGAATCACCATCAGAAAAACCTGTTTACAATTGGGGTTTTGAATAAAAAAATTGTCATAAATGGAAAGTTTATATATAAGTTTTATACCAAAACTATTTTTTTTTTTTCGTTATAATTAAAAAGTTATATCACATTGAAAATAAATTTTTAAAACGTATTACGATGACGCGCCGAAAAAACCCGAGCGCGTGTGACGTCACAATGTTTATTTTTCCTCAACATCCCAAACAGCTGATTCGAGTGTTTTAGTTTTCAATTCAATTTAATTTATTCTTGTTATTATCATCAGTGTAATGATAAATTTACTGAAAATATCGTGCCTGTTTCGTACTATTTTGTATGAAAACTCCTGAAAAAATATTTTTAATTGTGCCACAAGATGTTAAACGTCGAAATCAATGGTTCCAAGCAGCATGATGTATTAATCCTAAACATCTGTTGTAAATATCACTTCCAAGTAAGTATTTTAATATAATAATGTATTTAATAATGATTCATATCAGAATGTTAACGAATGATTTTTGTTTTATTTAGTGTTTCCAAATTTATGTATTAGACAAGGCGAAATCGGCGCCATCGTTGGAAAAAATTTTCTAATTGAATTTTTTTTCATAACCTTCTCCAGGAGATGCCCCTGAAAGAGGATCAACATGTTGCCGGGCGGTAACCTGGTCCGAATTTGTTTAAACAAATTTTTTTTAAACAAAGTCCAAAAATTGAAATTTTCGCCCCGGAACAAGTTTTTTTAGGTAAATTGGACCATTTTGAACAAAAAATGTCTCTTGTGAATTTTCTCTAAAATGCGCCGTTTTCGAGATATCGGCGATTTTAGGTGCGAGAAAACGCGAAAATGGCCACTTTCACCTCCCAATATCGGGGTCAAAAATTAAAATTTTCAATGTTGCCAAGTGTCCAAATTAAAGTTTGAGATCTCCTCTACAAATTACCGTAGGAAATATTGCAATATCTTCATTTTTAAATATTGTTTTTTAACAGTTAACAAATTGCGTTCGAGCGCCCGCGGCTGCATCGAAACTGTATACATAGATATATACGCAACGCCCGTACGTAGGCGCACGGAACTGTATACGCACTGCGATGCTCTATAAAGCTTTGTTTCTTGATTTCTTATTAAAATTAATATATTTGAAAAGTATGTAAAAAATATTTATTTATTAAAGAGTAATTGTTATATCAAATTTAATTATTATAACAAATGAATATAAATAAAAATTCAATATTCGATTAGGATGGTAGAAGAATTAAAACAATTTTATGAAATATAACTTATATATATTTAATAGAATTTTCGCAAATATTTAAATTACACCCACACATGAGTATACAACTTACGTTGTTGCTTTTGCAATTACATGCATTAGTTTTACAATTTTTTGTACATTTACATTGCCTAATTAACGAATCTGGTATCGAATTTTTTAACATGAATTTGGGTAACAATTCACCTGTTTCTATAGTGTAACCAAATTCTGTTGCATCTAAATGTCGATACCGAGAATACAATGACATTTTCCATATGTACGTTTGTAGTGAAGCTCGTGAAATGTGCAATTTTAAAGCAAGAAATGAATAAACTATTAAAGTGTCCGACTCTTATTTAAGCAATAGCATGTTTGAACTTTTGCATGATACTTCACGTTACAGCGAGTTGCAGCGCGTATACAGTTCCGCGCGCCTACGTACGGGCGTTGCGTATATATCTATGTATACAGTTTCGATGCGGCCGCGGGCGCTCGAACGCAATTTGTTAACTGTTAAAAAACAATGTTTAAAAATAAAGATATTGCAATATTTCCTACGGTAATTTATAGAAGAGATCTCAAACTTTAACTTGGACACTTGGCAACATTGAAAATTTTAATTTTTGACCCCAATATTGGGAGGTGAAAGTGGCCATTTTCGCGTTTTCTCGCACCTAAAATCGCCGATATCTCGAAAACGGCGCATTTTAGAGAAAATTCACAAGAGACATTTTTTGTTCAAAATGGTCCAATTTACCTAAAAAAACTTGTTTCGGGGCGAAAATTTCAATTTTTGAACGTTGTTTAAACAAATTCGGACCAGGTTACCGCCCGGCAACATGTTGATCCTCTTTCAGGGGCATCTCCTGGAGAAGGTTATGAAAAAAAATTCAATTAGAAAATTTTTTCCAACGATGGCGCCGATTTCGCCTTGTCTATATCAGCTCGGTTATACACTTGACCTAAATTGTCACACATTACTGAATTAAATTAGATTAAATTAAATTAAATTCGTAACCAACAATAATTGTACTAAATTTCAATAATTTTGACAATATATACAGAGGTAGAAGCTGTTGACAGTATTTAAGGGAAAACACTTTAACATAATGATGTCACAAATATGGCAGCCAATCGTGGCATTTTCGTATTCACGTGATTTTTTTTTTAAATTTTAAAAATTTTGATTTTTTTATAATTAATTCTAAGAAAATTTTAAAAAGTTTTTCTTATCGATTATAATAATAATAATAATAGCTTTATTCCCAACAGTAAGAACCATTTACAGGGAAAACAAGAAATAATATGAATGAAATTTTCTCTTAAAACTAAGGTGCTAAAGTAACAACAAAAAAAAGAAGAAAGAAAGAAATAAAAATAAATAAGGAAATTAAATGAATCCGCGCAGTACAAATTAGAATAAAAGTGAAATAAAACAAATATTAGTTACATACATCCAACAAGCAAAACAAGCTTCTAAAAGAATCTTTATAAATGTCCTATCAAGTGAATTGATCTAAACATATTGACCGAATCTTATTTTCGGTGTCTACAAAAATGTCACATTCATTATTAATTAAGTTAAATTTATTGCACATAACATTGATTGGTTCAATTAACTTGAGATTAGCCCTAGCACGTGAACAAACAAAAGTAGCAGTATTTCGTGAATTAATTCTAGGCACCAATATAGCCACCTTCGATAGCAGCTGAGGACAGTCGATGACTCCGTGCAACAATCTATACAAGAAAATTATAGACGAACACTCTCTGCGAGCCTCAAGTAATTGAAAATTAAATCTGTCCAATAACAAAGAGTACTCTATTCCTCTCATTGGATAGACACCATCTACCTTACATGATAAATATTTTAGAAATCGTTCTAGCATTAGTTTGTAACATAAATAATATGGACTCCAAATAAGAGAGGCATACTCTAGTTTGGATCTCACATAAGACTCATATAGCAGTATTAAAGATCGTTCACTATTAAAGCTTCTACAGTTGTGCACTATAAAACCATATAGACGATTGGCTTCCAGCGTTACGTTATTAATGTGATTAGAAAAATTCATTTTGTTATCGAATACTACTCCTAAGTCCCTTACACTATTGGTCCGCTCGAAAGTTGACGTTCCTAGTGAATATTCATATGTTATTATATGGTTTTTCCTCGTCACCGAGATAATTTTACATTTAGAAATCTTCAAGTCTAATTTATTGTGCTTACACCAATCCTCAAGCACGCAAAGCTCAGTTTGAAGCACTTTACAGTCCTGAATACATGAGACGGACGCATACAGCTTGAGATCATCAGCGAAAAGCAGCCTGCCACAATTCAGAGTATCACAGAAGTCATTAATATATAGCAAAAATAGTAGATTGGATCCCTGTGGCACGCCCGAGGTTGCGGTATAGGAATCGGAAATATATCCATTATAGTGTACTGACTGAGAGCGGCCCCCCAAATATGAAGAAAACAAACTGCACGCATCCACACCAAAACCCATACGCCAAAGCTTCTGCAGCAAAACGAAATGAGATATTCTATCAAAGGCTTTAGAAAAGTCCGTGTATATTACGTCAACCTGCCCTCCTGCGTCTAATATGTTCTCTGTAAAGTTTGTATACACTGCCAAGTTTGTTACAGTGGATCTATCATCAATAAATTCATGTTGATGGGTTGACAGAATACCTCTAACTTGAGTATAAATGCGATTATACAGAATTACTTCAAATAGCTTCGAAAAATTGTTCAAAATAGAAATAGGTCGATAATTGTTTACCTGGCTACGTTCGCCGGACTTGAAAATGGCGCACACCCTCGTTTCCTTCCAGCTCCCCGGAAATGTTAACGTCCTTAACGCCAGATTATATATGTATTTTAGAGGCACCATAAGGGCACCCACACAATCTTTAACCATAAAAGATGGAATACCATCAGATCCTGCGGTCAGCCTATTGTTTAATTTTTTAGCAGCGTGTTGAATCTCACTGTCTGTTACAGAAGCTAATGAAATGTCAACACTACCGAAAAGCTGATAAGCACTCTCCGAAACAAAATCGATTTCATTCTCGTTAGGCAAGATTATAAATATTATTTATGATAAAGTTTTAAAATAAAGTAAAAAATCGATAATTATTCTTTATTCAAAAACCCAATTGGTCTGCAGAATTTCCTTATGGTCGTGTGTAGTCGGTCAGCGATGAATTTCGTGAAGATCGACCAAAATCGGTTGCTGTTCCAAAAACATCGATGCTGTGCGCAACGTGACTGAAGAGGATCGGTATGTGACTTACCGTGAGATAGAGGCATCCTTAGGCATATCGAGGACTGCAGTATATTCGGCTTTGCATAAACATTTAGCTGTAAAAAAGATCTGTTCCCGATGAATTCCGCATAATTCGACTGAAACTCAAAAACAGGCTCGTGTCAGTTGGTGTAAGGAAATGCCAAAAAAATTCGACCGAGGACATGCAAAATCCGTACACAACATCGTAACAGGAGATGAAACTTGGATATATTCGTACGAGCCGGAAACTAAGCAACAATCAATTGTTTGGGTGTTCCAAGATGAAATGAATCCAACAAAAGTGGTTCGTTTGTGAAATACTTTCAAGAAAATGATCGCTTGTTTCTTTGGTTATACTGGACATGCTGCACCCACTGCTTTAGAGGATCAAAGAACAGTTAATGCTGAATGGTATACAACAATTTGTTTGCCAGAAGTCATCGATAAAATCAGGAAAAACAACTGAAAACGTCGCATCATTCTTCATCATGACTGACAACGCCAGCTCTCACACAGCACGTCAAACAATTGATTATTTGACGGAGAAAAACATCGAATTATTGTCTCATTGCCCGTATTCACGTGATTTATCGCCTAACGACTTCTTTTTGTTCCCGAATGTCAAAAAAAAAGCGTGGACAGCGATTTTCATCGCGTCAAGAAGCTGTTGAATCCTTCCAAAATCATGTTTTTGAGGTACCAATTTCAGAGTGGAAAAAATGTTTCGAGAATTGGTTCGAACGCATGCAAAAGTGTATATGTAAATCTTCAAGGCAAATATTTTGAGAAACAAAGAAACCAAAAATTTTGTTTTCTTTCATTTTTTTTGTAAAAACTTAAAAGGTAGCCCTCGTATTTCTAAACAGTTTTCAATATATGATTAGTAAAAATACTTATGGGCATATGTATAAAATCAGAGAAAGATATTGAATTGATTCGTTTATCATATTTACCAGAAATACTATTGAAAATCTGATATGAACAGAAGAACTATTTATTCAAATATTTACCACCAATTTAATCAAGATAAAATGTTTTTATTAAGATTTCATATTTAGATAATTCAGAGGGGATACGACGAAACAACAAAAGAATTTCGGATTTAAAATTAATGATGTCAAAAAACTGCGCTCTGAGACAGCCTTCGAATTAATTTTATTTTATTATTTATTGTTTTTGTTTATTCTACAACTGAACCTGTAAAATCTTTTTAGGGAGATTTTGTAACGCTTATTTTTCACATGCCTTTGTCCTTATCGTTATCTCAAGCATGCGCGTATTAGAACGAAGGAATTGCAAGGTTAGGTTAGTATTGATAGTCTATAAACTTAGGGAATTCTTTTTCATTCATTTGATGGTAAAGCACACAGGTTATTAGCATTTGATGGGTCAAAACAAGTTTCTTAATTTAAATTGTGTCGAGCAGTTTCTATCACTCTCTTCAACATTTCCGAGGTAATACGAATGTGTGATAGATAAAATTTCATTTGAAATTAGCATTACACACACTGTAATGCCACTGTGCCAAAGATTGCAAAATCCTAACACGATGTGAACACTAATTAACTGTTGCCAGTGTTATTTGCAATAAAAGATTATCATTTCAATTTTACTGTATTTTCTTAGTGGTTTTTATGCCTAAGTAGGAAAAAAAACAAGCCCTACCATAATAGCGATAAGAATCTTCTTCTTCTTTAAGTGCCGTCTCCGCTGCGAAGTTTGGCAATCATCATAGCGATTTTTATCTTGGAGACGGCAGATCTAAATAACTCGCGGCTGCTACAGCCGAATCACTCTTGAAGGTTCTTCAGGCACGAGTTCCGTCTCCTTCCTATGGATCTTCTTCCTACGATCTTTCCCTGCATGATAGTCTGGAGCAACCGGTACTTCTCCCGTCTCAAGATGTGACACATATATAACAGTTTTCCTGTCTTAATCGTTAGAATTACTTCCCTTTCTTTTTGCATACGTCTCATCACTTCCACGTTGGTCACTTTCTCCACCCATGAAATCTTTAGCATTCTCCGGTATATCCATAGCTCAAGTGCCTCCAATCTCCTCACATCAATCGCCTGCATCGTCTAGGCTTCCATCCCATAATATAGTACAGATATTACATAACATCTCATCATTCGTATTTTTAATTCAAGGTTTAGATCTCGGCAACAGAAAAGCCTCTTCATTCTTATAAATGTACTTCTGGCTTGTTCAATTCTGATTTTTAGTTCTTTGGAACTATCGTTGTTTTCATTGATGGTTGTGCCTAGATATTTGTATTCTTTTACTCTTTCGATGGGTTGATTATTTACATATATCCTACGATCTTCCCGAGTTGTTTTTGTTATTAGCATATATTTTGTTTTGCTTATGTTCAGTGAAGTCCATACTCTTCACTCGCTGTGACAATTTTATTAATTAACGTCTGTAGGTCTTCATGTGTTTCAGCTAAGAGAACTGTATCATCAGCGTACCTCAGATTATTTATTGCCGTGCCGTTTATTTTAATGCCTATGTCTTGATCATCCAGTACTTTACTTATTATGTCCTCCGAGTACATATTAAAGAGGATTGGCGAGAGTATACACCCTTTGGCGAACACCTCTTTGGATTTCTATTTCTTTAGATGTTATGTCTTCCACTCGTATTGCTGCTTTTTGGCCATAGTAGAGATTAGAAATTATTCTTATGTCTCTGATGTCTATTCTTTTCTTTATTAACGTTTCTATGAGTTGGTGATGTCTAACTTTATCAAAGGCCTTATTATAGTCTATAAAGCACGCGTGTAGGTCCTGATTCATGTCTAAGCAGCTTTGCGACAGGACATTGAGTGCTTGTTCCCAAGCCTTTACGGAATCCAAATTGAGTATTACTGATGTCTGCATCTAGTTTTCTGAAAATTCTATTATGGATCGCCTTCAACAAGATTTTCACTGTGTGAGCTATCAGACTTATTGTACGGTAGTCTGAGCAATACTTGGCGCTTTTCTTTTTTGGAAGCGTTATGAAAGTTGATAGTAACCACTCATTTGGAATTATTCCAGTTCTATATATAGTATTAATTAATTCTACCAGAATATGAATCTGGTCCTCCTCTATCAGTTTAAGGATTTCCGCTGGGAGTTGATCTGGCCTTGAAGCTTTTCTGTTCTTTAGTGTGTTCAGTGCATATATCAGTTCATCCTTAATTATGTCTGGGCCCAACTCTCCTTCTATATTTTCAAGATTTGTTTGTCGTCTCTCATCTTCAAAGAGTTGTGCAAGCGATAAGAATAACGAACTTCAAATAACCTCTCTTCGTAAATAAGGGAAATCGTTATCCTTAATAAAGGTTTCTTTTATTTTGTTTCAATACTGCGCAAGCTCCAAATGGTGGGCTCATGCTTCAAGTAACGATAACAGCTGAGCCCTTACATTTAATTTTTTCCTTTTACCCAAGCTCCAAACGGTGGGCGCATGCTTCAAATAAAGGTAAAGACAGTGGCCTACTAAAATAAGCATTGCAAAATCTCTCTTTTGTCCCATTCGTACCTTCTGTTATATTATACTGACAAAATCCAAATCATTAATACATGACCTATTTTTAGCCGATCCAATGCGCTTTAACCATCCTCACAATCTATGTGGTTAAGATCCGGTCGGTATTTAATTGCGTCAAGTGACGGCCTATTCCCTCGCCTTGGCGTCTAGTAATAAAGAAGTCCTGACGTTGGATGGACATGGAGTCATTTTCAACTGTTATTACGACCAACTGCTGTACAAAGGTGTATGGAAAGTCTTGCAAAAAAAGGTAAATAACAGTTTTTTGCAAAAACAATAATTTATGTCCTAACATAATCCCCCACAAGCTCAATACATACGGTCCCAAGCCAATTTTTGAGGAACGAAAACAAGTCACTTGAGGCCAAATCGGGAAAAAAAGGTGCCGTGCGTGGGGAACTATTCCGAAGCACTTTTGCTATTGCAACGGCCGATGTACGAGCAGCTGCACTGTCCTGGTGAAGAAGCACTTTTTCGCGGGCTAATCTTAGTCGCTTCTACTTCAATTCACTACGCAAACGGTCTAAACACGTTATCTAATTGGAGCCAGTCACTGTTATACCATTTTCCAAATAGTCAATCATAATGATACCCTGTGAGTTGCAAAAAACAGTCGCCATCAATTTTTCGCTTTTTTCAGTGCACTTTCACCATGGCCGACCAACTGTTTTGTCTCCGGTGTGTAATGGTGGATCCACCTTTCATTTACAGTCACAAAACGATGCTAGAAGTTCCCCGGATTACGCTGTAACTTTTCCAAACAGGATTATCAAATGTTCATTGTACACTCAATTTTTTCATTTTTAGAACTTCATGCAGCGTATTATGTAACCCCCCCAATATGAAACGTCTACCATCTCAGCAATCTCACGAAGCTTAAGACGACGATCTTCCTTCACGATACCAAGAATTTTATCGATCACTTCTTCAGAAGAAACCTCAATCGGGCGTCCTGAACGGGCAGCATCTGCGGTGCTCGTAAGGCTACGTTTAAATCCATTTATCCAGTAACAAAGGGTCTTGAGTGATGATACAGAGTCTCCATGAACTTCCTTCAGTTCAGTTCCTACCCGAGTCACAGCCCAATTTTTTAAATAAAAATATTTTATCACTGCACGATATTCGGCTTTATCCACTTCTAACACCGATCACGTATGATAGCTGGCAACAAACAACTGCGCTTTGCTACAGTTTGAAATTCTGAGCGCAACCGTTACACGAATCAAGCTTACCAACAGTCATGCGGCTTAACAGAATTTTCCGCCATTTAGTAGAAATTTACCAGACCTATCAATCCGTATCTTGTATTTTTATACGGTTAGGACGAAGTTTCTCCATGTTTTACACACATGAATCTCTACCTAGCAGTCGTACCTGTCCTGATAATCGTCATGGAGATTTAGTCTCAACTGGAAGTCTACTGGAACGATTTAGCAGTACATACAGCACTAATGGCAAGGTTCCGGCTTAAGCTGCTAGAACTGCATCCGACTGAGGTACTCGACACAATTACGACATTCTAATCTGTTTCCTCCAAGTGTATATTCGTGGGAGAGAGCCTCATTAGATTTAAAGAAAAGAATGTCTCGAGTCTATCGGATTTTTCAGTGATCGAACTAATTCGGCAGTTTGTTTAGATTGTTCAAATCATTTTACAACTTTCCAGAATTTTTTTTTGACTATCTTCCTGCTTACAGAGACCTACGCCGGCACAAAAGTATAAATAAAGCGATTCGGAACGATCTAATTTGTGTCCATGGAATATACTACTTATATTTATTCAATAAGTATTTAGCTACCGAAAAAAACTAGATTAAAATTTATTCGATCAATTTTACGTCGTAAATAAGCAAATAAATAAATAATAAACGCAATTTAATGCTGCCCCCAACGTTTTAAATAATAAGTAGAGATGTACCGACTAGTTGCCGACTAGGTAACGCAAAGTACGAGTGCAGTTCGTGAGCTGCACTTGACTTGTCATCTTGAACAGTTTCAATTTTTTTTGAGGCTATTTCATGGTATCATTGCCAGAAATTACGATGTGGTCTTCATTAGTGGTGATACGAAGAGGTTTTTCACTTTGTTCATGTTTCTCAGCATCACTCTCGTGCTCGCTCAGATTATTTTTCAGAGTTTCTAATAAAAATTGTGACCTAACGGTTGTAAGTTCCTCAGCATCGAAAAACTGCTGCTTATATCGTGGATCCAACAAAGTTGCCAGGGTAAAGAGTTTGTTATGCTCCAAGTTAAATCTGCTTTTTAAATCATTGTCTAACAACCGTTTAATTTCCATGATTTCATTGTTTTTATCGTAGGAATTTTCTAAATATTTCTGCAAGGTTTTTACATGAGGTATAACTTCAGATAACGATGAGCAATTTGAACTTACTATCTTGGTAATCTCTTCGAATGGCTTCAGCAGCTCAAGGCTTTTTCCGAGCATTTTCCACTCTTTAGTAGTTAAATTTTCAAAATTTACAGATGTTTCAGTCATATATAAAGACACAGCCCGTTTTTGTTCTAAAAGACGAGACATCATGTAGTACGACGAATTCCATCTAGTAGATACGTCTTGTACAAGCTGGTGGTCTGGTAAATTAAGTTCTTGCCGTAAATCACGAAGTTTTGACTGGGCTGGACTAGAATGGTGGAAATGTGGAACTATTCGTCTAGATTTTGCAAGTATTTGTGTCATAGTAGCATGTTTCAATGCAGTTTTTACTGCCAGTTGCAACGTGTGTATAAAACAAGGAACTCCATTAAAAACTTAAGTCATCAATAGCTTTCGCCACATTTCTTCCATTGTCTCGTCATGTTTATATTCCATAACGTTGGAATTTCTTGGAAAAACATATTATTGGCTGTATGTGATTCTGGGAAATGTTTCATTTGTAATACTGCGTGGTGAAATTTGAAATCGTCACTAAGCCAGTGTGCTGTAAAACTCAAAAAACTTTCCATGTTATTTATAATCATCTCACCAATAGCAATACTAAGGTTCCTTGATCTAGAATCTTCAAGTGACCATTGTAAAACAAAACTTTCTTCAATACTTCGTTGGTATTTTTGCGATAAACTGACTTCTGACGACACTGGACTGGACGGAATAGGCAATACCGGAGGTGTGACTGCGACGTACTCGGGGTTGGATCATTTGATGAATTACGCTTAATCGAAGAACGTAACTGAGGCATCAACTCTGGATGTTTGTATTTAATATGGTTAGTCATACTAGTAGTGTTTGCTGTTTTCCCCTGCCCACCACGCGAAATAACTGTTGGCATTGATTACACTTCACTTTACTGGAATCAAACTCCACGACGTCAAAGAAAGTACACATGCGATTTCTTCTTTGACATGACTCAATTTCAATTAAGTAGGTATTTCCACTATAATACAAACTGTCTTACCTACGCAATTCACTGACTTTTGTTTTATTTTTTAAAAAAATATTCAGTTATACCGGGCCGTACGTGAACAATACCATAGCAAAATGTAAAGTAAACAAAAATCTGTTCGTTCATGTACACACGTGCGGCGCGTGCGAGAGATGCGAGGCGCGACAAACATTACCGATTTCGCCCGAACATCGCCGACTAGTCGGCCGATTAGTCGGCCTTTTCCCAGCTGACTAGTCGGCTAGTCGGCCAAACTCATAGTCGGTGCATATGTAATAATAAGGTTAAATTTTGGATATTAATGGTTAAGCTAAATTATTAAATAAATATAAAGACCATTTACAGAACATTACAGATTGTAACTTGCGGATCTATAATAGGGTAAGTCAGGGCATAAGTACTTGTATTTAGCATCAAGGGTAAGACATCTACTTACATGGGGTGAAAAGTTTCGAGACTTTCCGAGACATGGCAGCACGAACAATTTTCAGTTAGTATTCGTGTAAAATTTGCATGACATTTTGCCTATTACTTTGCAAGTTACAGCTCGAATTTCATGTGTTGATTAAACACTGATTTTTGATTGGAAAAAATACAGCCAGAACCCAAGAATGGCTTGAGAAGTGTTATGGCACATCTGCTCCGTCGATAGCAAATATATGTCGATGGTTTAGTGAATGTAACATAAATATGGTCGTACAAGCACCATTTTCTGGACGTCCAAATGGAGCAGTCACTCCAAAAAGTATAAAAATCCACCACATTGTTCTGAATAACCACAAAGTGAAAGTGAGAGAAATAGCTGACATCCTGAAAATATCAACAGAACGCGTGAGGCATATTTTGCATGTATATTTGCATAAGAAAAAGCAATATGCCCGAGGGGTGCCGCGCACTATCGCAATTAATTAAAAACAGCAACATGTCGATGATTAAGAACGCTGTTTGGCACTATTTCGGTATAATCCAAAGGATCAATGAGGATGGGCTCAAAAGGACTAAACTGAAAGATTGGGAGCTCTTCGGGCATATTAAAAAAAGAAAAAAATCTTACCTCGGACATATTCTACGGGGAGAACGATATCATTTCCCATGCCTTATTTTACAAGGAAAAATTGAATGTGGAAAACGAGGTATAGGAAGGAAAAAATTTTCTTGGCTCCAAAACATCCGTCGACGAATGGGAATCCAACACTTTCAATCACTCTAAGAAGCTACAATAAGTAGAACAATATGACGGGCGCAGGAATCTGCAGGGCATTTTAAGAAAAAGAAGTTGCTTGTAAAAATCTTGTATTTTGACCGTTTTTCACATAGGAAAATCGGTCAATTGTTGTTGGTAACGTTTAGTTATAACCCTTTCCCCAGGTTTTAACAGCTCATAATAGACCACGCCCCTCTGATCCCACCAAACACAGAGCATCGTCTTTCTGCCAAAGCGATTCGGTCTTGCGGTCGATGTGGATGGTGCGCCTGGGTCTACCCATGATTTTTTGCGCTTAGGGTTCTCAAAATAAATCCACTTTTCATCCTCTGCAACTATACGATGCAAAAACGACTTCCTTTTGTACCGAGCGAGCAAAATGTCACACGTGTTTTTGCATTTTTCCATTTGCCGGTCGTTCAACTCATGTGGTACCCATCTACCGGCTTCTGAATCTTTCCCATCTCTCGTAGCCGATTGGAAACAGCTTGTTGACTAACGCCCAATTAACACATGGGCTGAAAAGTCCCGGGCCTAACAAAGAAAACACGGTTTTTTTGGTTCAAAATTAGCTTTATTCATCAACGTAATCTCCATCAAGAGCAACGCAATCATTCCAGCGCCGCTCTAACATTTCAATACCACTTTTGTAGAACGATTTATCTTTTGCCTCAAAATAGGCCTCAGTTTCAGCGATAACCTCTTCATTCGTGCGAAATTTCTTACCGGCGAGCATTTTTTTCAGGTCTGCGAACAGCCAGTAGTCGCTGGGAGCCAAATCTGGCGAATACGGTGGATGTGGGAGCAATTCGAAGTTCAATTCATGTAGTTTTGCCATTGTTTTGATTGACTTATGACACGGTGCGTTGTCTTGATGAAACAAAATTTTTTTCTTTGCCATATGCGGTCGTTTCTTTGCAATTTCGGCCTTCAAACGCTCCAATAACGCTATATAATATTCACTGTTGATGGTATTTCCTTTCTCAAGATAGTCGATGAATATTACACCACGCACATCCCAAAATACCGAGGCCATAACCTTTCCAGCCGATTGTTGTGCTTTCGGGCGCTTTGGACGAGGTTCACCAGTTGCTGTCCACTCAGATGACGATCGTTTTGATTCCGGAGTGAAGTGATGGATCCATGTTTCATCCATTGTCACATATCGACGCAAAAATTCCGGTTTGTTACGTTTAAACATGGCCAAACACTGCTCAGAATCATCAACACGTTCTTGTTTTTGATCAACAGTGAGCAAACGCGGCACCCACTTTGAACAGAGCTTTCTCATAGTCAAATGCTCATGCAATATAAAGCCAACACGTTCTTTTGATATCTTTACGATGTCAGCTAACTCACGCAACTTCACTTTTCGATCATTCAAAACGATTTTATGGATTTTTTTGATGTTTTCTGGTGTTACCGCCTCATTTGGACGTCCACTGTGTTCTGCATCATCGGTGTCTCTACGACCACGTTTGAAGTCAGCAAACCAACGTTTTATTGTTGTTTCTGATGGAGCGGAGTCCCCATAACACTTTTCAAGCCATTGCTTCGCTTGAACGGTATTTTTTCCCATCAAGAAGCAGTGTAAAATTAAAACACGAAATTGTTTTTGATCCATTGTTTTGAAAATAACAAAAGTAGCGTCACTCTTAGCACAATAACTCACAAACTAATGACTAGAATATCATGAAATTTTAACAGCTGTCTTTTGAAGGTTAGTATTAACTGAAAAAAAGGTGACTGCAATAAAACTAGCGCCATCTATGTGTTAGGCCCGGGACTTTTCAGCCCATGTGTTACTCGGCGAGTTGTTTTTGTGTTTGCGAATCATCTTCGTCCAACAAAGCTTGCAATTCCACATCTTCGTATCACTCGTGCGGCGTCTGACACTTGTTGATGACACAACAAAATGGCGCAGTGTCAAATCTTTATAGCACAAACTGCATTGGTGCACCATCTGTTGTCTGAAATCCGCATTTCATACTTGTACACCTGGTATATGAAAGGTATCTAAATGTTGGAAGATCGATTTAATAAGTGTATCGCTCTTGAAGGAAACTATGTTGAAGAATAAAATCGATTTTTGGCAAAAATTTTGCTTTTTCTTCAAAGTCTCTGGACTTTTCACCCCATGAGAAATGAAAAAATTGGCAAAGAATCGCCTAAGATAAGGAGTTGTAACCCATTTAATACTAGTGGCAGTAATAGTCACATTGGCGAAGCAGTATGGTCAACCCAGATCATAATGTTAATTATAGGTCGAGTGAACACCTGTGTACACAGAAAATGATATTAATCTCAAATTGAAAACATCAGCATAAAATATTTAAGTAGCCGATTAATAAAAATTTAACAATCAGTGTAATATTTATTTTTATCATTTGTTCACGTCGATCAGATTATTTCTATTTATCAGGATAACCGATAACAATTCGTCTTTGTCATTACATATTTTAATAATCTTAAATTCTTTAAAATCAAACAACTGCTGTTTGTCGTGCAATATTATTACTTGCATTTTAGAGTTGATAAAGTCGACTTCTACCGACTAATAAGAAGACATTGGTACATACAGTCGGACAAGTACGAAGGTCACCTTTTAAGTTTTTACAAACGACCATTAGTGCCGATTTTTCTTGTAATGTATTTAAATTATTGTATTGCTCGTACGTTCGACCGATTTTGGAGAATGCCCGGTGTGGTCTCGTTTTTATAATGTCCATATTAATCAGTTGGAGAGTTTCCAAAAAAAATTTTTACGTATCTGTTCTTTTAAACTGAAAATTCCTTTAACTGAGGGACATACCAACTATGACCTGGTACAAAGATTGTTAAATATGTGCAGTCTTCAGGACAGACGAATGCAAGCTGATCTACTTTTCCCATTTAAGCTACTAAATGGGTATATTGACTGTGAGTAACTTACTTAGTAAATTATCTTTTCATACCGTACATCGTACCCGCGTGGCTTGCATAGTCCAATCTTTAGAATGCAGCGTAATTTTGATAAATATAACTTGCCAATTGATGGCTCAGTACACCGATTCAAATATGGTCAAGCAACTAACCTCGCTATAGAGTTTCTTTAATTTTGGTATTGTATGTCAAGTACTGTTTACCTTTAAAGTGATTAATTTAGATTGTAATACCCTGCATTCTGACCTATTAGTTTTAGATTTAGCTTTAATTATATTGTTCATCCACATTGTTTTTTCTCTTGCATACTGTCGATGTTTTTTTGTAGAAATGGTGTTACCGTTGATAATAAATAAATAAATTAGATGGCGCTATTGCGATGTGACACTACCATTGTTGTAAAATTTAACATTTGTTATTGTTAAAATAGCGGCAGCTCAGAACTTGGCCGAGTAGTTTGTTTACAGTGAGCGTTTAAATAAAAACAGTTTTGTAAACAAATGGAAATTTCAAGTGAAGCATTTCGTTGGACGATTTTTACGATTTTAGTAAACGCCTAACTCAACAACAATGCCTCAAATCACTTTGTTCAACTTTTGGTAATGAATCACCATTAGAAAAAAACTACAATTGGTTTGCAGAATTTCGTCATCGTCGTGCTTCCGTCAACGATCAATTTCGTGTCTTAATAGCCAGGATGATCGCCAATATCCGATAACGGGTCGGCACAAGAAGAAGAAGAAGTTAATAAGCTCACATAAAAATTAAAAAAAGACAATGGAAATCAAAAAAGTTGCCGTTATGCTATGAAAAACAAAGACTACTGTATATGATTGGATTTTGGATGAAGATTGAACTTGTACAGTCCTGGAAGAAAAAAAATAACGGAAATAAATTTAGAATAACGATCGGGATATCAATTAAAAATAAAATAAAAAAAAAAACTAAAAGCTATCAGCAAATGGTGTTTAATGATGCGCTTATCAATCACTTGAAGGGAGATTAGCAACTATGTTATTGATAATATTACTGTATATCAAAAAAATTAACCAGGAACTTTAGGTAATCAAGATAAGGGCTAATGACGTCAAAACAATTGTTTTATACACCATATTGTTGACAAATTTGCCGTAGATTGTTAACATCCTTGTGGGTAAAATTTTTTTTAATCACATCTACTATTAAACCACGTAGCAAGCAAGGGAGGAAAAGTAATTATAAAAATTAAGAGCATGCATCGCCACAGGCAACCAATCAGCACAAAAAGCACTGAACAAGCTTAAGTTAAGTATATTTTAGGTATTTTTTATAGTACCAACAGCTGAACAAAATTATATTAAGTTTTAATGTGCAAGTTCAAAAATTATTAATAAATTTTGGAAATTATTTTTTAAAACGAAATGGTAATCTTCCCCTTTTCAATGACAAAAAGAGAAATATGATCAGATAAAGAAATATACAAGGTAAAACTTAAAAAGTATTTTCGATAGACAGAGAAAAGTAGAAACATGTAATATAATAACTTGTAGAACTCAGTTATATTAATTTTTTATCATGAAAAATTAAGACTTAAGATTTTTAATATTTGATGCAAGAAGACATTAGTTACTCTTGGATGCCATTAACTCCATGCAACCATCTATTAAATTTACGATATAATAGTCCCTCCTATTTATTGCTCTATTCAATATTACGGAGAACCATCTAATGAGAATGCAATACAAGGGCTGCCTTTTAAGTTTTTACAAAAACAATGAAAGAAAAAAAAAATTAGTACAAATCGTTTTATTGTTTCTCAGAATATTTGCCTTTAAGACTTATATATTTCCGCATGCGTTTGAACCAATTCTCGAAACATTTTTTCCACTCTGAGGTTGGTACCTCAAAAACGTGGTTATGGAAGTATTCAACAGCTTCTTGAGGTGATGAAAATCGCTGTCCACGCATTTTTTTTTGACATTCGGGTGCAAAAAGAAATCGTTAAGTCATCAATCAGGAGAATACGGGCAATGAGACGTTAATTCGATGTTTTTCTCGGTCAAATAATCAATTGTTTGACGTGCTGTGTGAGAGCTGGCATTGTCAAGATGAAGAATGATGCGACGTTTTCGGTTGTTTTTCCTGATTTCATCGATGACTTCTGGAAAACAAATTGTTGTATATCATTCAGCATTAACTGTTCTTCGATCTTCTAAAACAATAGTTGCAACCTGTCTAGTATAACGAAAGAAAGAAGCAATCATTTTCTTGAAAGTGCTTTGCGAACGAACCACTTTTGTTGGATTCGGTTCATCTTGGAATACTCAAACAGTTGATTGTTGCTTAGTTTCAGGCTCGTAAGAATATATACAAGTTTCGTCTCCTGTTACCATGTTGTATACGGATTTTGCAAGTCTTCTGTCGAATTTTTTGAGCATTTCTTTACACGAATTGACACGAGCCTGTTTTTGAGTTTCGGTCAAATTATGCGGAATCCATCGGGAACAGATCTTTTTCACAGCTAAACGTTCATATAAAATCGACGGTATTTCGATATGCCTTGGGATGCCTCTGCCTCACGATAAGTCACATGCCGATCCTCTTCAAACATGTTGTGCACAGCATCGATGTTTTTTGAAACAACAACCGATTTTGGTCGACCTACACGAAATTCATCGCTGACGGAAGCACGATCATAACGAAATTCTGCAAACCAATTGTAAACAGTCTCTTCGCATGGTGTTGCATTACCAAAAATTGAACGAAGCGATTCAAGGCATTGTTGTTGAATTAGGCCTTTACTAAAATCGTAAAAAATCATCAAACGAAAACCTTCACGGGAAATTTCCATTTGTTCACAAAAGTGTCTTTTTAAACGCTCACTGTAAACAAACTACTCGGCCAATTTCTGAGCTGCCACTGTTTTAACAATAACAAATGTCAAATTTTTCAACAACAGTAATGTCACATCTCTACCGCGCCATCTAGTGGTCGTTTGTAAAAAGTTAAAGGGCGGCCATCGTACACGTACGAAAAAACTGGTATCTCCAGAACAAATAATGATAAAACGACAATTAAAAAAATATATTCTTTTGTACAGGGTGAGTCAACGAGAGTTTCATTATCTCATTTGTTTCGGGAATGACGAAAAAATGTTAAATACAATAGTTTTAGGGAATGTTAAGGTGCACAGTTTAAAATTATTTTTGAGTATACAGGGTGCTTCAAAAAAGTGTGGCCGATATAACATATGTTTTTTTTTAATAGAACATCCTATTTTCTAATTTATTTTTAAATTATGCGTAAAATTTTATAACTTTTTATTAATAATATTATATACCTAAACCTAGTAGTTTTTCTAATATTTCAATTTTTTTTTAAGTTTCAGTTTTGTAAAAAATTGCCAGTAGCGCCATTGTTTCTAAAGGTGGAATACTCAGAATTAGTACGCGCGTTCTATAGAGATGAAAAAAAGATATATGTAAAGAAATTTGAGTTCTACAGGGTGTTCAAAATAAATTTATGCATTTCGACTATTTTAAATTGAAAAATCTCAAAATTTTTAAATGGCACACCCTGTATATTATTATTTTTTCTGGCAGATTTTATAAAACCCTCCAACTTTTATTAAGTTTGTCATATACCTATTTCTAATAGTTTTCTATTTATTTTGAATTTTTCAATTTTTACCCTTGTTTTTAATACACTTACGCTATAACATCATAGTTGCCAAGATAAAACAAAAATGTAGGCATTGTCAAATTTTGACATATCTAGTAAGCAAGTAAAAATAGTTTAAGTTGTTGTAGTAAGTGACGCATAAAGGTAATAATTATGGAGTTTCCTAAAAATGATTAATTGATATGGTTTATATTCCTGGGCGAGGCGGGAAAAAATTGTCTTTTGGCAGTAAGGCTTTACGAAACGAAGTACCCTAATAGACGTATACCATCTAGAAAATCTTTCAGTGCTTAATGGAACGGTTTGATGGTAGTGGTAGCGTTGAGTACACGAAACGGACAGTAGTAAACCAGAATGCTACCAATGAGGAAAAATAAATGGAGATTTTACTTCATGTTGAAGATAATCCCCAGGTCAGCAGCCGTCAACTAGCTGACTTATCTGACCCATCCTAATCTACGGCTAATCGCACCACGAGAAAATACAAGTATCATCCCTTCCATACGGAACTACACCAAGAACTTCAAGACCGTGATTTTGAATGGGGAGTAAACTTTTGTACCACCATGAATGAAGCAATACAGGCCGATCCAAATTTTTTATCCAAATAATGTTTTCTGACGAAGCTACTTTTCGCAGTAATGGAGCAGTTAACAGCCATTAACATGCATTATTATTCAACAGTTAATCCATTTTGGGTCCGGGAAGTTCAAAACCAACCCAAAAAGATTTAGGTATATAACATTATTAATAAAAAAGTTAAAAAATTCTACGCAAAATTTAAAAATAAATTAGAAAATAGGATGTTCCATTTAAAAAAACATGTTTTATCGGTCGCACTTTTTTGAAGTAGCCTGTATACTCAAAAATAATTTTAAACTTAACATTCCCTAAAACAACGTATTTAACATTTTTTTCGTCATTCCCGAAATAAATGAGATAATAAACTTTACTATATCGTTGACTCACCCTGTACATAAACTACGATTTGGCCTTTTACCGAAAAAAAAAAATCACATTTTTACGTTCTATCTCGTATATTTCTTAAACCCCCGCTTAAGGTATTCCTTACGAGAAATTGTTAAAAGTAGTTTTGCTTGAAATTTTTAGGAATAATACATTTTAGCATCATGAATTCACTGCTTCAATATAAAGATGGTTTACCACGCCATACTGCCATACTTGTTTGTAAAAGTTT
This sequence comes from Pachyrhynchus sulphureomaculatus, assembly GCA_019049505.1. NCBI lineage: Eukaryota > Metazoa > Arthropoda > Insecta > Coleoptera > Curculionidae > Pachyrhynchus > Pachyrhynchus sulphureomaculatus. Next base: position 20,905,938 of record CM032447.1, read on the forward strand.
CAGATATTTAAACACGTAAAAGACAGGAATTCATACTTTTTCTTTGATCAAAAGCATGCGTTTTTTACAATTTTTGTTGTCGCATGTGCATTAAAAAGTAAAAAGTCACCAAAAAAAATACATATATAAAAAAAATTACTTGCTTTCGTTTATTAAAAATATGAAGGCAGTTTACCTCCTAGTTGTTGCAAGGATTTTAGATAATAATATTACTTTTTGATGTATTTTATAAAGTAGTGAATTTTCGATTTGGCAACGTAGCTTGAAGAAGACTGGGCGCACGGACGCGGGCGTTCTTTCAAATTTTGAATCACATATTAGAATAAACGCGTGCCTGGCACGTGCATTTATTCAGTTATCAATACTTAATAATTAATATATTTTTAATAAATAATTCAGTATCGTTTTAATTAATTTATACATAATTTTTATTGTATATCATGTAAAAGTATCAAGATTAGTTTATATAACACGTGATTACGTACAGCGGGAAGCAAGCGAGAAGCTACGTTGCCACATTCATTATACTCTGAAAACCAAATTATTTCGCGTCCTTCTCTAACATAATGCTCTCTCTGTCTTCTCGTAAGAAATACCTTAATGTAACTGTCTAACAAAATTTGAAACACAAAAAAAAACAAAAATAATTGCTTTTCGTAATATACGCGTAAAAATAGATATAAAAAAATTTTGTTCGCAGTTTTATAGTTAGGCACGTCCTTGAATTGAAACCAAACATTATAGAACAAATTTAACAAGCAAGCTTAAGCCAACATGCTTTAAGACATAACAATCCGATTTATTCTCATTCATCAAAGGCTAATTGTTAAAAACGCTGGATGCTTTCATAATGCAAAAAATCAGATCCTGACCTTGATTTTTCTAGCGTGCTGTCTTTGTTGCCATGGCCTTTGGAGGAGTACGTACACAGGGAACGTTAGAAGGTCGTAGACGAAGGCTAAGGCCTTCAGGGCGCCTAGGGCCAAAGAGAAGCCTACACCGTCCATGTTCCTGGAAAAAAAAAGTAATTTAGTTATAATATAAATAAAATACAGTCAGTCAAGTACGAACGTATCGCGTATAACTTGTAGTCGGTAAAAGAAATTCCTTTTTTTTAAGGTTATTGTTGGCACTCCTGTAAACAATGAATTGTGGAAAAAAAAAAAAAAAAAAGATTCATTTCTGACATTATTTATGGTTAAATAGTAGATTATCGCTTGTAATTCCAATGTAATCATCCAAAAGATTCGAAAATGACTCCTACAGAGGCTGCTCAATCGGAAGCATTCGTTAGCAAGTGGGTGAAATGATATTCTCAGTTAAAAAATGTTTTGAAGTGACGGAATACAATCACGAAACTATTGCTGAGCAAAAAACAGAGAGAAATGACTCGCGTAGGTAAAGAAAAACAAATATCGAGAATGGAGCAATGTAATTGTTTCCGATGAAGCTTCATTTTTGGTTTATGTTATCACCCCGCGAGTCTGGTCAATTTCCATTAACTCATTGGTTTAGCGCACCATAAAAACCAAGAAAAAAAAAAGATATTTTAAAAATAACACAAAACCGAAACTAGAAAAACACGAATTTATGTTTACTTCTCCACTTTATTAATATAAAGATACACAATGTGTGTGCTTATTTTAGGAGTCCAGAAGAATTACCGGAGATAACACTGGAAGAAGTAAGGCTTCCTCTTAGAGAAATGAAAAATAACAGTTCTCGGAGAAGATCATATCGTAACTGAAGCTGTAAAAATTGGTGGCGAAGGCTTATCGAGGGTTGTAGTTTCTTTTTTTAACCTCTGTTTGAAAAATAGCATAATCTTAAGCAGAGTTTGCTCTCCGAATTGTATAAGTGGTTCACGAAAATCATAAAAAAACGCCTGGAGCGAAAACTAGATTTTATCAACCACGCGAACAGGCTGGATTTAGAAGTGGATACGGTGTTAATGATCATTTATAAACCATCAAATATATAGAATACAACAAACCAATCGTATTAGTATTTGTGGATTTTAAAAAAGCTTTTGACACCGTGGAGTAGCCGGCGATACTGTCTGCCCTGTCGCAAATGAGAACAGACTACAGATATACTCAGTTAATTAAATTAATTTATAATAACGCCATAGCAAATGTAAGACGCCATAAAATCCACAAGTCAATACCGAGCGGAACTAGGAATCAGATAAAATGATACGATCTCTCCTAAGCTTTTTACGGCAGTGTTAAAATATGCTTTTAAGGAACTTAATTAGGGACGGAAAAGACATAAACGTCGATGGCAAATACATAAATCACCTGCGCTTTGCTGACGATATTGTCATAATAGCCGACAATCTAGGTGATGCCCAACAAATGCTTACCGAAATGCAAATAACATCAGCAAATATTGGTCTAAATATTAACTTTCAAGACTAATCTAGTTACGAACAGTAATATGAAATTTAACGAAAGCACGGTGGAGTACGTCCAAAATTACAAGTACTTGGGTCATGAATTACAAATTGGTAAGGATAACCAAACCCGTGAGATACACCGTCGTGTGGGTTTAGGATGGACGACTTTTGGGAAGCCGAAAGATACTCTGCAAGGTAATTTGCGACCGTGCGTAAAAAAGAAAATTTATGAACAATGCGTTAATTATATATGGCACCGAGACACTCGCATTAACAAAATAATCAGCAAACAAACTGAGAGTATCGCAACAGACAATGGAGAGAGCTATGCTGGGTATTACAAGGAAGGATAGAATAACTAACTTAATTATCAGACAACGAACGAAAGTACTAGATATTATCAAAAAAATTAGGCAATCTAAATGAAGATGAGCAGGGACCCAGATGGGACAAAAGGAACAGATGTAGACCACCAACAAAATGGAGCGATGACATCAAAAGATTGGCAGGAAATTGGGTTAACACAGCTCACGTTCCAGCAGTAGATGAGGGACGGCTGATGGATGATGATTTTACAAGTCGCAAAATCTATGTGCAATTTCTTGACGGTAATATTACCCATGCTTTTCATAACGATAACGATAAAGGCATGTTGAAAATACGCGTTGCAACCAGCTTAGCCTGTTACAGAAGTCGGCAGGCGTTCGTCTGTCACAGATCTTCTTCAAGTCTTCAAAAAATATTTAAATAACCGGGTCAAGTGCAAGTTGAACTTGCGCAATTAGTGTTCCGTACGTTGATTGCTTTTAAAATAAAAAAAAAAATTTGTCACAGAGGTATAAAATGATCAGTGACTTCACAAAATACACCCCAAATGAGTTTTCAACAAAGTTTTGTTTCCAATCTTTACTGAAATCTGATGACCTTGAAAATTTTGTTTTTTTTATATACCATATAAATTATTAAAGGTAATGCACTTGTGATAATTTTCGTTCAATCTACACCCCGTGGAGAATATTCCAGAGTTTTTTCGAAATTTTTTGATAAGTACTTTTCGAGATAAGGCCCGGGACAGCGATTTTTTCGCGAATTTTTAAAATAATACAAAGAAAAGTGCGCGCAAGTATAATATTATATACATATATTTTTACTCGTGTTTTCACAAGCTTTCATTTGACACCCCACTCGATGACCTAGTAAAAATTTTTTTTTTTCACTTCTGACTTCACCCTCCAAAACTAACCCCTTAAGTCAAAATTTAATTCTCAAAACCACATGGCTCTGATGAGGCCATCAATTCCTATATTATTTACCAAATTTCACCTTTCTATGTCAAATAGTTTCAGAGAAAATCGCGTGTGTGACAGACAGACAGACAGACAGACACCGAAGTGATCTTATAAGTGTTCCGAACGGAACACTAAAAATGGAAAAAAGCGTACTAAAATCTATTGAGCTTTTTCTTGGAATTACCCTACAAATATGTAGAGATCGACGTATTCTGACAACTTTATTTTAGACAAGTTAATGACAATTTTATATTACAATGATAGATTAATACAAAATATATTCAACATTTTGTGTAATGCAAAGTCACAATTTAATACAAATATAAATAAAAATTATTTAAATATTGAAGAGTTATCTAGAAAGACAGATTAATAACCCATTATAGCGGGGCATAAAATAATAAAAAGATTAAGAGTATAATTATATAAATAAAATAGGTATTTTCATTTTTGGTTTCACCTGGGACAATTAAATATGTTGGGAATGTGGAATCTTTGGCACAATGACACTACTCAGTTTATATCATCACTACACCAAAAACACTTTATTTTTGCACCCGAGGTGCGTTTCGCTAATCCATGTTGGCTTCATCAGGAGCGATGATTGACTAAAAGCTAAACTACAAATTTGCACAATTTATACTTAGCCTAACCCTTGAATATACTCAGGCGGAACTAATGGCATAGGCGATTCAATCAGTTCCGGTCAAGTAACTAGCAGAGGGGACTATAAGGAATAGGCCCTCTGTCTTTATTTAAACTACTTTTACATTTTATAAATTTCTATACTTTCATATGCGTTCAACAATTTCCTATCAGAAACATTTTTAATTAATCTTAGATTATCTAATGTTACAGTATGAACAGCGTCAAGGGCATGTTCCGCACGTGCTAAAATGTTCTTTAAATCGTGTTTTAATTGACCTTTTAGTTTGCCAAACATACTTTTTGTCGTAATCATTACAACTAATTTCATAAATTCCACTTTTCTCACCAATTAGGAATCTTATGGGATTTTCTAAGATATTCCACAGATTGTCTGATGACTTATAGACTAAGTGAGGCCTACCTTATTAAATACCTTATTGAATCCCCTGCTATATTTTGGGTTATATGGTATGGAGATATAGTTGGTTGGCTTATTTTCTTCGCTGTTGTAAAAAAGGTTGTGAAATTCTGAATATTTAACCTGAACTTATGTCTATTGATTTAACTTATTCACTAGAGTTAAAGGTTATGACGAAGTTTTGTTCTATCTTTTTACAAAAAATCGAAAGGAGCATCACTCAGACAGCTGTAACTCGCAAACTAACTGACGAAAAACGTCATGAAAATTTTACACGAATCCTCTGAGAGTTGAAAATCATATTTTTTTTTTGTTTGTGCTGCCATCTCTCGGAAAGTCTCGGAACTTTCACCCCATGTTAGCACTATATGAGCTTGACCAACAACACATCGTGTCAAACACGACTGGATGCGTTGGATATATCAGCCACTATCGCTAGAAACTTTTCATGATGTTCAAATGAGTTAAGTTACGTGCTCAATAATAAATACAGACTACGGGGTCTCTATGGTTGTAGGGCGTCAAACTTGCTCGATTCCGCACTTTTCGCAATAAAACTGTCAAATAAAAATTGATATGTACATACGTTTTAAGATCAAATAACTATTTTGATTATATTAGATTTAAAATCGTTTCATTCGATCAAAATTTCATCTTTTTAAACCTATCTAATACTATAATACATGATTCTGTTATTAATTACTACAAAACAACATCAACAATTAAATTCTAAACGATTATAATAAATAATAATGACTGATATTTAATCATATTTCTACAAAACACTAAATACCATTAATTAAATTTTGTAATTTTTTTGATTCACAGCAAATGAAACTTTAACCTCTCGAACGTGACCTTTGTATTGATAACCATTTGCCATAGATAGTTGCAAAAACATATATAAATATGCGTGCATGAAGTGTATTTAAAGAACTCTATTGGGTTTTCATTTAATCTCAGCTTGGCCTCAATCAATCGACTCTGCTTTTATTTTTTACAAACATGTTACTCTTAAGGCCGAGGTTTCAGCAAGTTAAAGGTAAAACGTTTGGGTAATACACTTTGATAATAATTCGTGTAGTAAAGGTAATCACGTGTCAGAAACAAACTTTATCTTGAGGACTGCTATTTGTAAAAATATTTCCAAATCGATTTTTGGATTATCCTTCTTTAATATTAAAAATATAATATTTCCGGTGTTTTCTTTTAACATACAGGTGTACAAGTATGAAATGCGGATTTCAGACAACAGATGGTGCACCAATACAGGTTGTGCTATAAAGATTTAACACTGCCCCATTTTGTTGTGTCCCATCAACAAGTGTCAGACGCGCACGAGTGATAAATTGAAAAAGTGTGTGCATAGTGTTGTGTTGTTGTGTTCAATATATCGAAATTTATACCGAACAAAGAGCATTCGCCGACAGCATTAATTTTTTGTTTTCATTTGTTGAATCATACCGATTACTTCGAGAAGCTTATGGTGAACATGCTCCATCGCAAGATACGTGTGAACGATGGTTGCGGCGTTTCAAAAGTGGTGACTTCGATGTTGCAGACAAGGAACGTGGAAAACCGCCAAAAAAATACGATGATGTGGAATTGCAAGCATTGTTGGACGAAGATGATTCGCAAACACAAAAACAACTCACCGAGCAATTGGGCGTTAGTCAACAAGCTGTTTCCAATCGGCTATAGAGAGATGGGAAAGATTCAGAAGACCGGTAGATGGGTACACCACATGAGTTGAACGACAGGCAAATGGAAAAGCGCAAAAATACGTATGACATTTTGCTCGCTCGGTACAAAAGGAAGTCGTTTTTGCATCGTATAGTTAAAGGGGATGAATTTTGAAAATCCCAAGCGCAAAAAATCATGGGTAGACCCAGGCGCATCATCCACATCGACCGCAAGACCAAATCGCTTTGGCAGAAAGACGATGCTCTGTGTTTGGTGGGACCGGAGGGGCGTGGTCTATTATGAGGTGTTAAAACCTGGGGAAACGGTTTTAATACTAAACGTTACCAACAACAATTGACCGATTTGAACCGTTCGCTGCTTAAAAAAAGGCCAGAAGAATACCGAAAGAGGCAACACAAAGTCATTTTTCTTCATGACCAATACTCCATTACATACGGCAAAACCAGTTCGCGACACGTTGGAAGCACTCAGCTGGGAAGTTCTACCCCATGCGGCTTACTCACCAGACTTGGCTCCTTCCGATTACCATTTGTTTGCATCGATGGGTCACTCACTTGCTGAGCAGCGCTTTGATTCGTACGAAGATGTGAAAAAATGGCTCGATGAATGGTTTGCAGCAAAAGGGAAAGATTTTTACTGGCGTGGTATTCACAAATTGCCCGAAAGATGGGAAACATACTTTGAATAAAGCACTTTTTTCATCATTCTTCCGAATTTAATATGTTTTTTTAGAAAAAAAATCCGCATTTCATACTTGTACAACTGGTAAACAAGACGAACCAAAAAGCTCACGATATTTTAGATAAAATTAATTGTCAAAGATCTCTGCACTGAGAAATTGCTCACTTTTCAGAAAATCAATAAAAAATAATAACAGGAATAAGTAATATTCCTTAATATCTGATTATGAGTTTAATGTTTTTTTATGACTAAAAAAATCTTTAGAATTGTAACACACTCTAATTATAACAATTATAACTGGGCATCTCTGGGTTCAATCCACGGAAACGTCGAATTAGAGACAATAAAAGTGTAACACTGGACCAACCCACATTTCAAAATTTTACATTTCCAAAGGTATATTTTGTTTAATCTTTATTCTGATGCTGTTTTTAGTGAAGCCATAAGACATAACAGTTAATGGGAATACACTGAACAACATAGAGTATGCTGATGATACTACTGTATGGATGTGAGTGCTGAACCTTGACCCTCACTCAGAAAAAACGATTGGAAGCATTTGAAATGTACATTTATAGATGCGTTCTTTGCATTTCCTGGGTACAGAAAATAAGAAACACAGAAGTACTAGTAAGAATGAATAAAGCGAAAGAATTACTAATCAACCATAAAAATAATGAAAAATCAATACTTAGGACATATATGAGAGGCCTAAAATACGAATTTTCTATGTTTAATTATTGAAGGCAAAATAAAGGGCAAACGTTCGATCGGAAGACGACAAAAATCTTGGCTGAAAAGACATGCGAAGGTGGTTTGGAAGTACTTCGGGGGATATTTTTAGGGTAGCAGTTTCTAAAGAAGATATTTTAGAAAAAAAATCTTTTTTTTAACTTTTTACTTTTTCTTGCTCAAGGGAAGTACTGGATAATTTTTTTCAGTTTTTTTCTTAAAATAATAATAGACAAATATTATGCAAAAAAAATATAGTAAAACATATAAAGAGGGAGAAGATTAGAAGGGTCCCTTTGTTTATATCGTGTTATACTTCCCTTTTTAGGGATTTCGGAGACGAGAAATAACCGAAAATTGGGTTACTTTTTCCATTTACTTTCAATTTTAACACAGGAATGGGGGGAAATAGGGTGTGATCGTTATATAATATTTGATAATTTTTGGTTGATGTAATGGACAAATTTCAAGTATATTATTATAGTAATAAATATATATATATATATATATATATTATATATATATATATATATATATATATATATATTTTTATAATATATATATATATATATAATTATTTTTATAATTTTCTTGGGTTTAATATTCATGAAATCAAAAGAAGTATATATTTTGGTAAAACATTTCGAGTAGTATATATTCTGGTCTACATCAGTTGTTATATGTTATATTTATGTTAAAATTAACCTTGTTTTCTAACATGAAAAACATCAAAATAAACTTAAAACAAACATTTGACTTGCGGACTGTTTACATTATGCATTTGGGGGCATTTTGGTTACCTGTCACTCACCAATATAAAATTTCTTCTAGGTCTTTTGTTAAGTAGATTGACTGAGCTTCCTGCTGGTTTTTTTTTTTTCTCGCGGCATATTCGTATTGAGTAAGACCGAATGTCCGAGGTTGTCTCAAAGTGTACTGAAGAGGTACTGTCCTCTGCCAAAAGCAGGAGCTTGAGATCGCCTAGGTCTTTTCCGGCTAGATCGTTAATGTAAACTGAGGAGATAAGAGCCGTAGGAATGTGAAAGATGGTATTATGGTGCCCTTGTCGGACACACTCTCGTTGGTGACTAGTGAAAGTCCTCTGCTTTCGAAAGGAGAATCGCCCTGAACTGCAACGTCGTAGAAAGAAACGCTCTTCTGAGGTAACTTCGATACGAGTACATTTCAGGACCGACTACCAGATAGAAACACTCATCACCCTACTTAGCCCCCCAATCCATTCAGTTGACCCAAAGAACACAGCGTCTGAATGACTCTTGGTATTACAATCACTAGAATTGCATCTCAGTTATTATTCTATAATTTATAACAGTTTTAAAACAACTGATGCAGACTAGATTATACTTTTACTCGTTTTTTAGCCAGACTCAATTATACTATGATATACTCAGCTAAGGATAATTTGAGTTCTAGGAACATTCCAAAACCCAAGAGAATACTATAAAAACAATGTATATACATACATATATAAATATAGCTATAATAAGATTATATATATATTATATTACTTATATATATTATATTATATTATATCTCTATATTATGTATGTATGTACTGTATTGTACATGTGTGTGTCGTTCTATGAGTGTCTATGTGTACTCAGTATAGTATATGACTATATATCATATAACTAATTAATATAATATATAAATATATCTATATATTTATAATATAACATATATATGATATAATAACTCATATATATATAATAAAATATAGTATATATATACATATCTATATTAATATCTTATAATAATATATATATACACATATCTAATAATTACTATATGTATATTACATATACAATACTTATACATATATACTAATATATATATATATATATATATCATAATCTATGATACATATATATATCGATATATCTATATATACGTGGGTAAATCAATAAATAAACGTTAAGTATATTTAGCTATTTCCCTTCTTAGAATGCAGTTGCAATAGCCACGAGCATGAAGTTTGATGTGGGGGAGTAGATGTTTCGCTTTGTGTTTGCAGGTGTGAGCGCGAACCGGAATGGACTAGCTGGCGCGACTCCCCCCAACTCGTCTTTGTTCCGTCAGTTCAGCCATGACCGATGCTCAAGACCGGTACTTCGTCTGTTGCCGTAACAGTCATATCATCATCAAGTTTCTGATACCCATGAAGGCAGTTACAACTCCGCTACCAGAAATTTTAACCCCGTATTGACAGGCACAAGTTTTGGGTGACAAGTATACACGTCTCAGAATCGCTGGGGTAACGTTGTGGCGAACCGAGCAAATTTAAGGCGGACGAGGACGGTTGGAAATACGAAAGTCCTGAT
>CM032447.1:20916249-21056249 GCA_019049505.1 Pachyrhynchus sulphureomaculatus
ACATGTTTTTTTTAGACAACAAATCCACATTTCATACTTGTACACCTGGTATGTAATTAGATGTTTTAAAAAATAAAGACAAAGGCATCGTTTTTAGTACAAAATAATTTTTATATTGTATGCTACATGTGAAATTTCTTGTATATTCTTGGTACTAGTTTTCTACAGATATTCTCTCTGAAACTCAAAAACATGAAATTCCCACTTGAACTAAATTACTTGTATACCGTACAGGTATGTAAGGATTGTACGAAATATAATTCATAAAAATTCAAACATGCCCAAAAAAATTCGGGAGACCATTACAGCCTTAATTATCCTTTATTTAGCAAACAATAGCTTATCAACTGCTTTGAATTGTTGTGGCTGTTACTTGTTGGAAATTCATAACGAATGTAATGAAAGACTGATATTGTCAAATTTCCACTTTATTTAGTTTCACTGAAACTGTATGACGCGTTTCGCCATACTAAAGCTTCTTCTGATACAAAAATGATATTTGAATATTAGTGTTGTTACATTTATATAAATACCCTAAGGTAGATAGGTAATAAAATTAATACTATATGCTAATGAATATTGCCGGGGAAATCCATTCTGAATATTAATTGTATAAATTGAGTAAGGGGGAGTTACCATGGGCCAGACAGGTATCTTTTTGTTCGTTTAAGATAATGTCGGAATTTTTAATTCTATTTATTTCTAAATTTTCTAATAGGTTTAATTTTTACGCCTTTGATTTGTATGTGTAGAATTTTAAATTTATCGTCAAAAAAAATGATGATTTGATTCTGTTAAATGATTACTGTACGCTGAGTCAGTTTTGTTTTTTAAATAGCTTCTTTTATGTTCTAAAATCCGAGTTTCGAATGAGCGACCTGTCTGACCTATGTAACTTTTATGACAAGAACCACAATTCAACTGATACATTCCAGATTTTTTTGATCTATTTTTGTTTTCCCTTTGCGTTTTTTAATGAATTTTCCTAACGAGTTGTTTGTTCTATAAAAGCTATGTTGATATTATATTTGTTTAAGTGGTTTCTAATTTTCTCTGACGTGTTACCAAAATAGGTCAAAACATTATATTTTTTTTCCCTGTGTTTTCTTTCTTGGGGTATACTAAAGAACTAGCTTTATTTTTTTAATTTTTTGTTTAGAATTGAGTCTATGGTGTCAGGAGAATATCCGTTGTTAACAGCAATTTGTTTTATTAGATTTAATTCTTTATTAAAATCATCTACAGATAAGGGAACACTTACAAGTCTATGTAACATACTGTGGTAAGCTGCCCAATTTGTGTTGTAGGGGGTGAGCTGATTTTATGTTTATTGTATTATCTGTACGTGAGGGTTTGTGAAAAATAGAGAATTTGTGTTTGTTGTAATGTCTGGTTATCGTTAAGTCAAGAAAATTAATTTTATTGTCGACTTCTAGTTCCATAGTGAATTTAATATTTTTATGTATTGAGTTTATATAGTTAAAAACATTGTCAAGTTGACACTCTGTACCATTAAACTAAGCAAAGATGTCGTCTACATATCGGTACCAATACAAAAATGATTTGCTAAATTCTTGTCGATGTATTTGTTTTTGTAGGTTATCGATGAATATTTCTGCTAAAAGCGGGTTAAGTAAATTTAGTATGTCTTGTTGTATAATGATATTAACTTTATTTTTGATTAGGAATATTTTTTACTGTTTACTGCAATATTCATTAGCATATAGCAGGGGTGCTCAAACGGTCGATCGCGATCGACAAGTCGATCGCGAGTGCTTTTTGAGTCGATCTGGAGAAAAAAATTCCGATATAGAACTATTCACAGATTTTGTTTTAGGTAACTAAAACAAAATGTAATGAATAAACTACTAAAATTTATTCGATCCACAATTAGGCCAGAATAACCCCCTCATCGCTTTCTTTTATCGTAATAAACCCCCTGCTAGCGGCAAAAGGCGGCTTTATCAAAGGAACGTGCGGTACTTGTCAAAGAAAAGCCGCGTTCTTGATTCCCGCCGATTTTTCTAGAAACTTCGGGCGGCGTGTTTGACGGGAACATTCGAGACATCGTTCGCGCCGATATAAATGTTGCACCTGCAGGAATAGGAGTCAGTCTGAGTTGTAACTTGAAGGCGATATATCGATAAAGTTTATTAATAAATAATCCAAAATGAGTGCGGCGAAGAAAAGTAAAACTTATCATTTTAATAACGATTGGGAGGAAGAATTTTTTCTTTTGTATGGTAAAGGATAAGTGCATTTGTCTTATTTGCCGTGCATCAATTGCAATACCTAAACGTGGGAACTTAGAGAGGCATCATAAAACAGTTCATAAAAACTATGAAAAGGATTTTCCGTCACAGAGTGAATTAAGAAAACGAAAAGTACGTGATTTGATAACTTGTTTGAAAAAAGAACAAACCATGTTCACAAGACCAGCGAAACAATCAAAAGCTGCAACGATAGCGTCATTTAAAATATCTCATATATTGGCGAAAGGGGGGGGGGGGGGATAAGAAACCATTTGATGATGGATTGGTTGTGAAGGAAGCATTTATTGAAGCGGGTGAGACTTTATTTGGAGATTTTAAAAATAAAACAGAGATTATGTCTGCTATTAGAGAACTTCAGTTATCTCGTTCGACTGTCACAAGGCCTGTTGAAGTCATGAGTCAGGACATGTCAGATAAACTAAAACATGATATCATGGAATGTACATACTTTTCTTTACAGTTCGACGAATCCACCGATATGACAGACACTGCCCAGCTGTGTATTTTTATTCGAATGGTATTCAATGACATGTCGGCTAAGGAAGAGTTTTTGACAATGATTCCTCTGAAAGGAAAGACCCGTGGCGAAGATATATATATATATATATATATATATATATATATATATATATATATATATATATATATATATATATATAGATAACGTTTTCTTCTGTTCTGTAACAAACTACAAGCTACCAATATATAAACTAGTGTGCATTGCAACCGATGGAGCACCAGCAATGACTGGGAACGAAAACAGTTTTGTGGCATTGTGTCGAGCTAATGATGATTTCCCTTCACTTTTCTCCTTCCATTGCATTATACATCAACAAGTTTTGTGTTCAAAAGTTCTAAACATGGAGGAGATTATGGGCATTGCAAATAAAAATTGTGAATTCTATCCGTGCACGTAGCTTGCAACGACGGCTCTTTAAATTGCAGTTGGAAGATAGTGAGTCAGCTGAACACACTGATTTAGTTCTTCACACGGACGTCAGGTGGTTGAGTCGCGGAAAATTCCTAGAAAGGTTTCAAGAATTATTGCCCGAAATAACACCTTTTCTGGACGAAAGAGGTGATGACACTCAGATGCTGAAAAACGGAAAATGGCTGACTGATTTGGCATTTTTGACAGACATCACAATGCATTTAAACACAATTAATTTGGAGTTTCAAGGTAAAGAAAAAAACTATTATTGAGATGATTAGCGCATTCAAAAGTAAATTGCAACTTATGATAGATCAACTGAAAAGAAAGGATCTGAAAAATTTTCCGTCTTTGAAAGCAAGGATTCCTCAGTTGAATTATGATATTTATGAGGCAGAATTATCAAATATTTTGGGCCAATTCGAAATACGTTTTTATGATTTCAGTAAATTGGCAAATATCGCATCATTTATGAGTTACCCTTTTTCGTGTAAAAACATTGAGGAATTAGCTACTGAAATGGCAAGTCAGTTTAACATGGACTCATGTTCTGTTGAAAATGAGTTAGTGCAGATTATATCAGATATACATCTCAAAGCCACAGCATCTGATACAAAATTCTGGTGTTATATCTGAAGATAAATATCCGAATCTAAGGCAAATCGCCCTTCAACTGACGGCAATGTTTGGGTCAACTTACTTGTGCGAGTATGCATTTTCTGAAATGAAGATAATTAAGTCAAAATATCGCAATCGACTAACTGACGAACATATGTCATCATGCTTGCGATTAGCACTCGATAATTACGTACCATCTTATGAAAAGTATGCATCCAAAGTCACTCTTTAGTTAAGTTTAGACACTAGAACTCTCGTTTGTTTTGTAAGAACCAATAAATTCGCAATTTTGAATAATTATGAGTTTTTTTCATTGACATTTTAGAGCAGACCTACACTTACCTTGACTAAAAAAATGCATATTGTGCGGAAAACTAATATCTATGCCACGATACACCCTACCTAGACGACAATCCTGCATCACACTTACTTGCAGCCTCTCAGAGTCGATCGATCGTAGTCTAACAATATTGAGGTAGATCGCCAGCAGTTCAAGTTTGAGCACCCCTGGCATATAGTATTAATTTTATTACCTATCTACCTTAGGGTATTTGTATAAATGTAACAACACTAATATTCAAATATCATTTTGTATCAGAAGAAGCTATAGTACAGCGAAACGCGTCATACGGTTTCAGTGAAACTAAATAAAGTGAAAATTTGACAATATCAGTCTTTCATTACATTTATCGACTGCGCTTATAAGTTAATCAAGAAAATACAAGAAAAAAAAAATTATCAAGAAACCTAAAAATCCAAAAATGCCAAGGCATTTTACTGCACAGAAAGTAAACAATTTCAACACCTACAAAGGTCGTTTTAAAAGTTCTCGGCCTGACACAGATGGAGCGCCAAGTTGACCATAATATTTGTTAAGTGTTACCTACTAGATGGCGTGCTGTGATATTTCAGACACGTGTGTTTAGTTGTCTTTTTGTAGCCATCATGTAAACAAACAAGGTTTAACATTTTCTAAAAAAATAGATAAAATTGAAGTGCAAGTTGTTATAAAATACTTGGGTTTAAAAGGTTTAACTTCTATAGACATTCAAAAAGAATTAACCGTCATATTAAATGACTCATCCCTTTCGTTCTTAAAGATTAAAAAGCGGGCTATTGAATTTAAACGTGGTCTTACATTCATTCAAGATGGACGCTCGCTTTGGTTTGTTCTAATCAATATTGTAAATCTGGCTAAAATGATGATAAATGGTCAAAATGTGTTCAAATAATGGCCGAAAAAATGGCTAAGTTAATTCACCTTGCGACCTTTAGATCTTGAAACAACAAATTTTAGATTATGTGGATAGAGAAACATAAATTGCTTTGGTTTGTTCATTCAAATATTGCAAATTTCGAAAAAATTACTAAAAATTATCTAAAAATGGCAGAACAATAACAAAAAACTGGCCATAATTCAAAAATCGGCTTAGAGAGATTTTCTGAAAATTTAGTTACGAGTATTTCAAAAACATATTATCCAAATCGGTTGGACATTAAGACTTGTAGATAATTTTGAACGAAATATTAAATTAAAATTGAAGTCCTGGATCACAGTGCAGTGCAAGAAAGAGAGAAAAGAGCCCTGATATGCAACGTAAAAGGTAGTGCGCGAGATATTACGAAATTTGGTATATCAATTCGGAAGCACATACAGTCTGTCAAGTTAGAACGTGACCGCTCGAATTCTTGAAAAAATGTGTTTCGAGAACATGTTATGCCATTAATTTGGTGCGCTAACAACGGCGCATTTACCTCAGAAAGTTCGCCTCTTGCATCAATAATCGCATGGCATCTTCGAGGCATGCTGTCGATGAGATTTTCTGCGTACTCTGCAAATTTTTCCAATCTCGCCAGACAACTGACATAAAGTCCTCAGAGTCTTTCCTTTGAGCTTTCTCTTCTCAAGGGACCAAACTTTTTCAATAGGGTTGGCGTCCGGCGATTGTGACGGCCACTCTAGTATCTTAACGTGGGCCCAAGCGGGCCGCTTCGCGACATCATTTTCGCCCAGCAAAGGTTTTTCAATGTGCTTCGGAATTTTACATCATGAGCACGAATATGTTGTCGAATGGTCTCATGGGACACATTCGAACCAGATTTTCCTAATTTTGCCGCTCCTTGAAGCAACGTCAATTTCGGATTCTGTGAAAACAAAGAGACAATTTGTTTTTCGACATTCTGAGTGACTTTGCCTACGGAGCTACGTTTTGGCAAGTCGTCGACATTTCTCGTCTCTTTAAAATGATTTAACCACTTCTTCACAAACGACACCGACTTTTTAATATATTTATCGACCGCGGAATGTGTCATTTTAGGCCCCTGTGAATGGGAACAAAGAATGATTGCCTCGAACCGACGCGCAAACAAGTGATTCATTTTGGACTTTACGTGATTTCGACGAAAGTTCGGAATCGACCGATACTTTTCTAAAATGCGTCATCGACAGAGGTTCCCTCTGCCGATTTTTTTATGAAAGGCTAGAATCGCATTTACCCAAAATGAATTATCGTGGACACGTTCTTCTTGACAGACTGTACGAGGCTGGTTTGAAAGGTCCGTGCAAAGTCCGAGAGATGGCACCACCGGCGCGTATCGAGGTCATGTTTAGTTAGTAGCATCTCTTGCATGAACGCACACCAAGTTTCAGCCATATTGGTCTATTTTCTTTGTGTTTGGCATTCGTGTGAATCAAGAAAATCGAGTGATTTTCAAGAAATGGACGAAAAAGAATTTCGTGTGGTGATTAAACATTACTTTATGAAAGGCAAAACGCCTCAGGAGACTAAAGAGAAGCTTGATAAACATTATGGTGACTCTGCACCTTCGATTAGAACAGTTTATAAGTGGTTTCAAAATTTTCGAAGTGGCCATATGGGCACAAGTGACGCTGAACGTTCTGGAAGGCCTGTGGAGGTTACGACTCCAGAAATCATTGATCAAATCCATGATATGGTGATGGATGACAGAAGAGTTAAGGTGCGTGAGATTGCTAGTGCTGTGGGCATCTCGACTGAACGGGTACATAATATTTTGCATAAACATTTGGACATGAGAAAGCTATCCGCAAGATGGGTGCCGCGATTGCTCACGCTTGACCAAAAACGGAATCGTGTGAAGTGTTGCAAGGATGGTTTGCAGCTGTTCCAGAAGAATCCGGAAGACTTTAAGCGTCGTTTCGTCACTGTGGATGAAACATGGATACATTACTATACTCCTGAGACCAAACAACAATCTAAACAATGGGTTACCAAGGGGGAATCTGCACCAAAAAAGGCGAAGACCGTTCCTTCGGCCGGAAAGGTTATGGCGACTGTCTTTTGGGATTCGCAAGGGATAATCCTCATCGACTATCTGGAAAAGGGTAAAACTATTACAGGTGAATATTATCCATCGTTATTGGACCGTTTAAAAACCGAGCTGTAAGAAAAACGCCCGCGATTGGCCCACAAGAAAGTCCTTTTCCATCACGACAACGCACCAGCACACACCTCAGCAGTTGTGGTCGCAAAATTAATGGAAATAGGATTCCAACTCGTTTCACATCCCTCCTATTCTCCAGACTTGGCTCCCTCGGACTACTATTTGTTCCCCAATTTGAAGAAATGGCTGGCGGGACAAAGATTTTATTCAAACGAGGGGGTGATTGCAGACACTAATGGATATTTTGCAGACTTGGACAAATTCTATTATTCGGAAGGGATCAACAAACTAGAACATCGTTGGACGAAGTGTATAAGCCTAAAAGGAGACTATGTCGAAAAATAAAAAAGGTTTACCCCAAACACATAAGTACTTTTTATTTTTGCACGGACTTTTCAAACCAGCCTCGAATAACAACTACTAGCATGCATAAATATTACCACACCCAAACAATATTACATACATACACATTGAATTGAGAACCTTCTTTTTTGAACCCGGCCAAGAATAGATACTGCACGAACACGATGCTATATTGGCAGAGAATATATATGTCAGAAAAAATTTACTGAGTTAGCCTTTACTTGATGGAAATTCATTGTAACTTAACACAAATAAAACACTAATAATGTTTTTTAATTTCCACTAATATATGGCAGAACATCGTTTACTTTATATCATAATAGATGTTACAAATATTTAAGGAATCAGTGTGTATGTATATCTGTTTATGACTCGAAAACGACTGATTCAATTTTCATGCAGTCATCTTGCATACGTAGATAAACTATAGGGCAAGGTTTTAGTCCATGATTCTTGACAAGTTTAATGACATATGGCGAATGCGCTGGAAATAAATTTGGAACTAAACCTACAGAATGTGGGGATCACGCGGGCGAATCTACGGGCACATGATAATTCATTCCATATCTAAAGGGAACAAGTTTCTGTATTCTAATTTGCCTCCAATTATAAATGTTGTTTTTGGATTGCACCTGTATTAACATTAAAGTTAGTTAAACACAAAGTTAATTAATAATAACCAACGAAGTGGTGCCATCTAGTATCATTTTGCCCCAGTATGATAATGTCGACCACTTATCACTTGCTTAACTACTAATAAGATGGATTCTAAATTTAATATTTTATCAAAACTCGATAAGATAACAACAAAATTAATTAGGTATTAAAAAAATATAGTATTTGATAACGTAATCGTAATTTACTGGTGGGTTTGACAAAGATAGTCGAGGATTTTTAAGTGCCAGAACCTGACTTAATAAATTTGAAGAGAAAGCATATTTCATAAAATATCGTAAGTTGCTACAACTCTAAATTGTCATCTTCGAACATAACAGACAAATTTCAGTTTTTAGTGTTCCGTACGGAACACTTATAAGATCACTTCGGTCTCTGTCTGTCCGTCTGTCATATCCGATTTCTCAGAAAACCATTTGACGTAGAAAGTTGAAATTTAGCATTAATACAGAAATTGATGGCCTCACTAGAGCTGTGTAGTTTTGAAAGTTAAATTTTAACTTAAGGGGTTAGTATTGGGGGGGTGAAATCGGAAGTGAAAAAAAAAATACCAGGTCATCGAGTGGAGAGTCAAATGAAAGCTTGTAAAAAACGCGTTCAAAAATATATATAATGTAATACTTGGGCACACTTTTCTTTGTATTATTTTTAAAAAATTGCCAAAAATCGCTCCCTCCCTTGTCCCGAAAAGTACTGATTAAAAATTTTGAAAAAATTATGGAATATTCTCCACAAGATATAGATTAAACGAAAATTTTCACGAGTTTGATAATTTCCTGATATATATAAAAAAAAATTTCAAAGTCATATGTTTTCAACAAAGGTCGGAAACAAGCTTTGTCGAAAACTCATTTAGGGTAACAAAATTTTTTATTTTAAAAGCAATCATCGCACGGAACACTAATTGCGGAAGTCCGACCTGCACTTGGCCGGTTTTTTCATGGGCATAGCACACGTGCGGCAGGGAAATCTCTAACGCGCTATAGGGGCGACACGTGTTCGGAAAAAGCGATTCGCGGTGGTCTTGACTCGCTGTAAATTGTCCTCGATAGGAAACATAGTCCAAAGGGACGCGGTTCTCCATATAAAAGAATGTTTGAAAGGGGTTGTACAAGGAGTGGCAAGATGAACGATACGGATGTGATGAATTAGCGCGACATGTATTTCTAGCATGCAAAATACTTGTAGAAATCAAATCGCTAACCGTTCTTAGATGTTCCAAGGAAAAAACTGCTGCCAGGGTTTTTATAGTATTAAATTCTACTTGATTGCTCTCACCCCTAGATAGAAGTTTTTCCAGGTTTTTGTTATGTTGAATAACTTCCTGTTGTCTGCGGATATTAGCATGAGTAGCCTATGTTCGAGCGTTCAAAGGGAATGAAGAAATAAGAATACTGTTATCTGCAAAGTTGTAGATTGGATTTCTGGTCATTCCCAGCAGATCGTTAATGTAAATGAGAGAGTAGGAGAGAGTATGAAGCCTTGAGGTACGCCGGCGTTGATAGTAGCGGTATTAGAAAGAAATCCGTCGATTGCCACTCGTAAAGAACACTTTGAGGACACATGAAAGTTTATTGATAATAAGTTCCAATTTATTGCTGCTATCAAGAATTTGTCAAATACAAACATTTTTAACATACGAGAATTGAATAAGTACTTGGCCTCGGCCAGAGGTGGCGCTATTACTGTTTAAAAAATTATATTTTTCGTAAACATAATCCTTCACAAGAATCCCGTCAAATTTTTCAAGTCGCTGCGTGATCTAGTTTGTGAATGGCAGCCATTTAAATAGAATAACTTTTGTGAAAAAACTGAATGTCGAGCAGTGCTAAAAAAACACGTAGGCTGAAAAGTTTTTGGTCTGACACATAGATGTCGCCCGTTTCAAAAAATCCATATGATTTTTAGGAAGTACCAACCTTGAAACGATACGTGTCAAAATTTCATGACATTGCGACGATTAGTTTACAAGTTACAGTGGTTTCAGTGACGCTACTTTTAATGTTTTCAAAACAATGGAAAATAATCGAATTTCATGTGTTGATTGAACACTGTTTTTTGATAAGAAAAATACCGTTCAAGCAAAGCAATGGCTTGATAAGTGTTACGGGGACTCTACCCCTGGGAAACCACTCATTATTTACTGGTATGTTGAATTTAAACGCAGTCATACAGAGACAAATGATGCCGAATGCTCTGGACGCCAAAATGAGGTGGTTACACCGGAAAACATCAAAAAAATCCACAAAATTGTTTTGCATAACCGTCAAGTGAAATTGCATGAGGCAGCTGACCCCCTAATGATATCAAAAGCACGTGTTGGTCATATTTTGCATGAACATTTGGGCATAAGAAAGGTCTGTTCGAAATGGGTTCCGCGTTTGCTCATAGTGCTCACCAAAAACAACAACGTGTTGATAATTCTGAGCGCTATGTGGACCTGTTTAAGCGCAATAAAAAGGATTTTTTCATGCGATATGTGACAATGGATCAAAGCATGGATCCACCACAACACACCAGAATCAAATCTGCAGTTAGCTGAGTGGGTAGCAGCCGGTGAAAGCCGCCCAAAGCGATCAAACATACAATAGTCGGCTGGGAAGGTTCTTGCCTCTGCATTTTGGGATGCGCGTGCAATAATTTTCATCGACTATGCTGAGAAAAGAAAAACCATCAATAGCGAATATTACATAAAGTTATTGGTGCGTTTGAAGGCAGAAATCGCAAAAAAATGGCCCCAAATGAACAAAAAAAAAGTGCTCTTTCATCAAGACAATGCTCCGTGTCATAAGTTAATGGTTACAATAGTAAAATAGCATGAATTAAAGTTCGAATTGCATCCTCATTCACCGTATTCTCCAGATTTGGTCCCCAGCTACTACTATCTATTCTCAGACCTCGAAAAAATGCTCGCGGGAAAGAGATTTGGCTCCAATGAAGAAGTTATCGCCGAAACTGAGGTCTATTTTGAAGGCAAAGGCAAATCCTTCTACAAGAAAGGTATAGAAATGTTAGAAAAGCATTGGACTGATTGCATCGCTCTTGAAGGAGACTACGTTGATGAATAAAGTCGAATGAACGCCAAGGCGACTTTATCGGCCAACAAAATCATGACCACAGTGTTTTGGGATACACGCTGCATAATCCACAATTCCCTTGAAAATGGCAAAACGATTAATGGAGAGCATTATGTCAACTTATTGGATCGTTTGAACCATGCTGTGAAAGGAAAAGGTCCGCATTTGGCGAAAAGCAAAATTCTCTTTCATCAAGACAATGCACGCGTACACACTTGTGTCATCGCCATGGCAAAATTTCATGAGTTAGGATAAGGATTGCTTCCGCATCCACCATATTCGCCAGATTTAGCCTCCAGCGAATATTTTCTATTTCTGAATATGAAAAAACCGGTCAAGTGCAAGTTGAACTTGCACAATTAGTGTTCCGTACGTTGATTGTTTTTAAGATAAAAACTTTTGTTAGGGTGGTATAAAATGATCAGTGACTTCACAAAACACACCCCAAATGAGTTTTCAACAAAGTTTGTTTCCAATCTTTACTGAAAACTGGTGTCCTTGAAATTTTGTTTTTTTTTTAATATACCAAATAAATTATTAAAGGTACAGGGGACAGCGATTTTTTAAAAGTAATACGAAGAAAAGTGTGCGCAAGTATTACATTATATACGAGTATATATATATATATATATATATATATATATATATATATATATATATATATATATATATATATATATGTATATATATATCTGTATATATATATATATATATATATATATATATATATATATATATATATATGTATATATATATATATGTATATATATATATATATATATATATATATATATATATATATATATATATATATATATATATATATATATATATATTTACTCGTGTTTTCACAAGCTTTCATTTGACACCACACTCGATGACCTAGTAAAAAGAAATTTTTTTCACTTCCGATTCCACCCCTCAAAACGAACCCCTTAAGTCAAAATTTATGTTACAGTGGTATAAAATGATCAGTGACTTCACAAAACACACCCCAAATGAGTTTTTAACAAAGTTTGTTTCCAATTTTTACTGAAATCTGATGACCTTGAAATTTTTTTTTTTTTTATATACCATATAAATTATTAAAGGTAATGCATTCGTGATAATTTTCGTTCAATCTACACCTCATGGAGAATATTCCAGAATTTTTTCGAAATTTTTTGATAAGTACTTTTCGAGATAAGGCCCGGGACAGCGATTTTTTTTCGCGAATTTTTAAAAATAATACAAAGAAAAGTGTGCGCAAGTATAATATTATATATATTTTTTACTCGTGTTTTCACAAGCTTTCATTTGACACCACACTCGATGACCTAGTAAAAAAAAAAAATTTTTTTTCGCTTCCGACTTCACCCCCCAAAACTAACCCCTTAAGTCAAAATTTAATTCTCAAAACTACATGGCTCTGATGAGGCCATCAATTCCTATATTATTACCAAATTTCACCTTTCTATGTCAAATAGTTTCGGAGAAAATCGGGTGTGACAGACAGACAGACAGACACCGAAGTGATCTTATAAGTGTTCCGTACGGAACACTAAAAATGGCCCGGCGGAAAAAAAATTCGCTCGAACGATGAGGTGATTGCTGAAGGGTTGGAGAAATCGTATTTTTTAGAAAAACCTTGGACTAAGTCCAGATTATGTTGAAAAATAAAATAAATTTTACACATAAAAATGTTTTTTTCTAGACAAGGCCAGGTACTTATCATACAACCCTCGTATAACAGCGACCAATTTTTATATTCTCCTTTTTTATAGGATGAAGGATAAAATAGATCGATACATCGATAACTATTGATACATCAATAACTATCGACCATTTTTTACTTCACCTATTTTTGTTCAATATGCGACTAGCTACAGATTTATCGAAAAAATTCCCAGCCCTACTCACCATTGTTAGTCAAGAAGGTTTTTACTTAAATAATCTCAAGCTATTACGTAAAGTTCAAATATATCAGAAATTATCGAGTTTGGCCTTATTTTAGAAGAATATCTGTTTTTAATTTAATTTTGTAGTGTGTATGAGCTTTTATCTTTCACACTGAGGAAGCATGATTAGTAATTATTGTAAAGTCCGGTACACAAAACCAATATCAGAAGTTCGAAAAAGAATGACAAATTAATGATAAAAAATTGTATGTACGTGAGATTAAAAGTTTATTAAATGCGTTTCGACCTTGTAAAATTAGCACACATAAAGCTTATATACTTTTATTGTTTATATTGATATACCAAAACGATTGGGATATTTAGGCACATTAGGTTATACCAAAAATTGAGTTTAGGTAGGGAGGTTTGGTCTCTGCAAAGTTTTGAGGATGACAAAGGCGGCCTAACAATTCGGAGAGATATGAATTTAAAATTTTGATTGTTATAACCAAAGAACCTAGCACACACTTTAAACACATTTTTCAAAAAATTTTCTGCAATAAATTAATTTCCAAAAGAAGTAACGTAACAGGGATTCCGCAAAAATCGAACGACCATAGATGCCATATTTATAGTTAGGCAGATAATGGAAAAAGCTAAAGAATTTAACAAACCTGGGTATATGTGTTTTGTCGACATGACTCAAGCCTTCGATAGAGTACAATTAACAGATATAAAAATATTACACGAAAAGCATACAAACCAGAAGCTAATAAAAATCATAGATGACATTAACACAGAATGCCAAACCAAATATAAAAGTGAGACATCTACAGAGCAAAGAAGTAAAAATAAACGCCGGAACACGACAAGGTGATTCAGTTAGTCCCTTTATCTTCAACCTCGTCATGGAGAGAATAATGGAGAATGTTCCAAAAACTAGCGGATACAAAATGGGTAACACACATTTCCACACAATCTGCTACGCCGATGATGCAGTCTTCATCTCCCATTCTGAGGACAACCTTCAAAAGATCCTTCATGCCTTCAATTTGGAAGCGAGAAAACTGAACATGATTATTAACACAACCAAGACAAAATGTATGGTAGTTTCAAAAGAATTATTAAGATGCAAGCTGGAGATCCAAGGAAGTACTATTGAACAGGTTAGTAATTTAAAATACCTAGGCACAATGATAACAAGCTACGGAGACTTAAACAGGGAAGTAAGACAATAGTCTATGAAGGCATCACTAATAGCAGATTGCTTAACGGATATAGTCTGGAAAAATAAGTACCTCGCAGCTGAAAGCAAAATAAGAATATACAAGACACCAGTGAGACCGATCCTCACATACGCTGTAGAAACAAGAGCAGACACATGTAAAACGGCACAAATGATGAGGACAACATAAATTAAGGTGATTAGGGACATACATGGAAAAACTATCCACGACAGAATCCGCAACAAAGATCTACAAGAACTAAGTAAGCTCCAAGAAATATCCAAATGGACCAGAACTAGAAGAAAACAATGGAGTAAATACATAGATCGGATGGACGACAAAACTGGTAAAAAGGGCCAAACTTAATAAATCTTACGGTAGAAGAACTAGCGGCAGACCTTCGAAAAGGTGGAAGGAATGCTGGACGTCCACATCGGAAGAGCCCTAACGGGGATAAAACAAGCAGTATGCCTACTTATATGACACACCATATAAGAAAGAAGAAGTAACGTAAATTGGTCTCCACGTAGAATTTCTTCTTGTAGGGATACCTCAAAATTAACTGAACATACCTGCGGTATATCAGATGTTAGACTATTTACAGGAAGGGCTAAAGAATCTCGCGATAGACCCACTGCTGCATCATGATTTGGAAAGAATGTAAAGATAGCGTAAGTAATTGTTATTTATGCTCGATTTACATAAAGGGTATAATTATAAGTCGAAACACATCACCAAATATGCCAAAAGGCCCAGACGAACGTCTTCTAAATTTATAGAAATCAAAGAATTGTTTGTAGTCCCAAGCCAAAACGATGAAATGTAGTGTGACCCAACTTAAGAATATATCCTTAAATACGGAAATTCCTGAAGGATATTCTCGAGAAAGAAGGGAGTTAGGCGGGTTGTGTTTTGTCGCCCATGATGCTTAAATGTCGAAAAACCCTTCGTCAAGGTAGTGTCGGAAAGTGATCTGGGTATCTGCCATTCTAGCAGACAGCGCCAACGCTCTTCAGCTCTACACAAACCAGGAGAAAATATTGAATTAAACATCAATATAAACAAAACAAAATTCATGATTATTAGTAGTACGAGTAGTATTCAATCCAGGACGTTCGCATTCGTATAAATGTCGAGAATAATAACAGGACAGTTTAGACACCTGAGTTGCCTTATAAATGATAAGTGGGATCCGGATATAGAAATTAAAGCCCGAGTTGAGCAGGCAAGATTCATTTCATCAAGTTGCGCAAATTCCTTTGCAACAAAAACCTCAGCCTACCACTCAGGTGACGGACGACTAAGTGCTATGTTTGGTCTATCCTATGGTGTTGAAACATGGGCCTTGAGAATCTTATCTGTTAACAAACTAGACATTTGAAATGTGGATGCTGAGAAGAATGTTGAGTATATCTTGGATTGATAGAGTAGAAAATCGAAGAGAGGTAATCGAAAGAGCCAATCTAGAAGATCGACAACTATTTGAAAACATAAAAAGGAGAAAGACTGCTTACTTGGGTCACATTGTTGGTGGTGAACATCATAGCTTCCAACGACTGATTCTACAGGCTAAAATTCAAGGCAAAAGGGGAATAGGACGAAAAAGACCGTCATGGCTACGTAATATCTGACAGTGGACAGGAATAAATGATTTTTAAGCACTCCAAAATGCGGTTTTAAACAGACTCATCTGATGAGAGAAGTTTGATACAGACGTCTACGCAGAAATCTGCACTGTTTCGGAAATGACATTAAAAATCTTTCAGTCAACGATAAGACAGGAAACTATAAATGTTTAATAAATAAACTTTTAACATCTTATAAAACTTTGGAATGGTACATGTTGTGAAAAATATACTTTCTAGATTAGCACCCACAGTTATTTCCCGAAATATAAGTGCTGTTAGCGACGAACATAGCAAAAGATTTCACCAAGACATTTCCAGCAAGGAGAAGCAATACCAAAGGAAATGAAGTCTTAGACTGATGGCGGACTATCATTGGAAACTGAAAAGTGGCCGACTTGGTACTAAATAGTCAAGAAAATCATAAAAAATAATATGTGTATGTGAAAATAAAATGTCATGTAACAAAAAAAACGCGTGTTACCATCCAGGTATTTTATGGTTGAGAACACCATCAAAATGCCGCAGAAATTTCTATGAGACAAAAAGAGATTAAATTTTGTAAATCGGTTTTATTTGACTTCTCATATAAAGTGAGTTATAACCAACAGGTTATTGTCAGTTCCATTTTTGCACCCATCGCTACCGCAATTTATGGTAGTGATCACGAACTCGTAAATACTAAACAATTTAAAAAAATGTTCTCTTGATTGTTTTTAAAAATATTCTCTACTTACTGATCCCTAGATGTCTATAATTATTAGAGGTCAAATAGTAACCATATCGCCAAGATCAAAGTTGAACAGGTACTATGACGATAAAACTGAAAAAACGAGTACCTGGAATTACGCAAATAAAAAAAAGAATTGCAAAAATCATCTATAAGATACGAGGCTGGTTTGAAAAGTCCGTGCAAAAATAAAAACTACTTATGTGTTTGGGGTAAACCTTTTTTATTTTTCGACATAGTCTCCTTTTAGGCTTATACACTTCGTCCAACGATGTTCTAGTTTGTTGATCCCTTCCGAATAATAGGATTTGTCCAAGTCTGCAAAATATCCATTAGTGTCTGTAATCACCTCCTCGTTTGAATAAAATCTTTGTCCCGCCAGCCATTTCTTCAAATTGGGGAACAAATAGTAGTCCGAGGGAGCCAAGTCTGGAGAATAGGGGGGATGTCAAACGAGTTGGAATCCTATTTCCATTAATTTTGCGACCACAACTGCTGAGGTGTGTGCTGGTGCGTTGTCGTGATGGAAAAGAACTTTCTTGTGGGCCAATCGCGGGCGTTTTTCTTGCAGCTCGGTTTTCAAACAGTCCAATAACGATGAATAATATTCACCTGTAATAGTTTTACCCTTTTCCAGATAGTCGATGAGGATTATCCCTTGCGAATCCCAAAAGACAACCGCCATAACCTTTCCGGCCGAAGGAACGGTCTTCGCCTTTTTTTGGTGCAGATTCCCCCTTGGTAACCCATTGTTTAGATTGTTGTTTGGTCTCAGGAGTATAATAATGTATCCATGTTTCATCCACAGTGACGAAACGAAGCTTAAAATCCTCCGGATTCTTCTGGAACAGCTGCAAACCATCCTTGCAACACTTCACACGATTCCGTTTTTGGTCAAGCGTGAGCAATCGCGGCACCCATCTTGCGGATAGCTTTCTCATGTCTAAATGTTTATGCAAAATATTATGTACCCGTTCAGTCGAGATGCCCACAGCACTAGCAATCTCACGCACCTTAACTCTTCTGTCATCCATCACCATATCATGGATTGGATCAATGATCTCTGGAGTCGTAACCCCCACAGGCCGTCCAGAACGTTCAGCGTCACTTGTGCCCATATGGCCAGTCCGAAAATTTTGAAACCACTTATAAACTGTTCTAATCGAAGGTACAGAGTCATCATAATGTTTATCAAGCTTCTCTTTAGTCTCCTGAGGCGTTTTGCCTTTCATAAAGTAATGTTTAATCACCACACGAAATTCTTTTTCGTCCATTTCTTGAAAATCGCTCGACTTCCTTGATTCACACGAATGCCAAACACAAAGAAATAGACCAATATGGCTGAAACTTGGTGTGCGTTCATTCAAGAGATGCTACTAACTAAACATGACCTCGATACGCGCCGGTGGTGCCATCTCTCGGACTTTGCACGGACTTTTCAAACCAGCCTCGTACTACCAAGAGTGATCGAAAAAATTATGGTAAAAGGACGTGGTTAGAATTGAACGCCAACTTAGCAGTTAAAAATTTATGGACAATGAGCGGTCAGTAAGTAAAAATGGAACGACAAAAAGTTATTGCTTCGCTTTTATTGAAAAAAAATCGGTCAAGTGCAAGTTGAACTTGCACAATTAGTGTTCCGTACGTTGATTGCTTTTAAAATAAAAAATGTTGTTACGGTGGTATAAAATGATCAGTGACTTCACAAAACACACCCCAAATGAGTTTTCAACAAAGTTTGTTTCCAATCTTTACTGAAAATTGATGACCTTGAAATTTTTGTTTTGATTATATACCAGATAAATTATTAAAGGTAATGCACCCACGATAATTTTCGTTCAATCTAAACCCCCTGGAGAATATTCCAGAATTTTTTCAAAATTTTTTGATCAGTAGAGGCGGGTGGACAGCGATTTTTCGCGATTTTTTAAAAATAATACAAAGAAAAGTGCGCGCATTATATATATTTTTTTTACTCGTGTTTTCACAAGCTTTCATTTGACACCACACTCGATTACCTAGTAAAAATTTTTTTTTTTCACTTCCGATTTCACCACCCAAAACTAACCCCTTAAGTCAAAATTTAAGTTTCAAAACTACATGGCTCTGATAAGGCCATCAATTCCTATATTATTACCAAATTTCAACTTTCTATGACAAATAGTTTCGGAGAAAATCGGGTGTGACAGACCGGACAGACACCGAAATGATCTTATAAGTGTTCCGTACGGAACACTAAAAAACAGTATACCTAAATTTAGATTTAATTGCTTTCATTTCTGCTAGTGCTAACACGAAATGTATAGTCCGAAAATAACCAGAGTTTTGTAATTTAGTGGCAGTAATGACATATTTATATAATACATGTTTTCCCATTCTAATTTTAGTTATGGTCCCATGGTATCTACCACAACCTTTCTAACTGAAAATGATATCGAACAAACACATCGTAACCGTATTCTCAGCATAGTACAATTCGATTTACCGATAACATATAAAGTGATTTATTTGCTTAAATTACTCACAACACAATACATGCAATCAAAAATTACGGTTAATCCAAATATCATACTTTAGTCACAGTAAACTCAATACAGTAGCAAAAGGGCGCTCCAAGTTAGTGAAGTGCGTCAACGGGTCCCTCTTTCAAAATGGTCGCTCAATGTTTACGGAATGTGTCTTTTGAAATGTATTGTCGATCGTTTCTTGATGTAACTGCAGTTTATATGAATTTAAAGACAGAAGGAACAGAGAGTTTGTATAAAAAGAGAATTAATAACGCTTGTAAGAGAAGAGAATCGAAAAGGTTGACAAACAATTTATATAATCATGGGTAAAGGAGATTATTGTTGTGCCGTTCACAATTGTAAAAATAATTCAAAAAGTACGCCGGGAGTGAGTTTCTTCTTCTTCCCCAAAAATTTTGAAAGGTAAGTGATTTACTTATTAAAGAATATCAGTTGCGTAAGAAATCATAAGAGAATAAATTGGAAAATTCTGCGAAGCTATTTCTCTTTTAACATTTTTTTTTTGGTTATAGAGCAAAGATTTGGCTTGCAGCAACAAAACGCGTCATCAATCATCATCAAATATGCGCATCACAGAAAATGTTTAAAAATGATTAGAAAAAAATCGTTTATTGGACCACGCGTATCCAGAAGTTAATACAGGATCAGCTAAAGAATACTCCGTGTGTGAAAGGCTAATAACACAGGTAAAGATCCTGATAAGAGTCGGATTTTACTGTATTTACAATAAGGCCCAATCGCACCCAGAAACATTCAATTTGTATTCGGACATAAAATTCCTTGCTGAATTCAAATATGTATTTAAAAATTTGG
The DNA here is from genome assembly GCA_019049505.1 of Pachyrhynchus sulphureomaculatus. NCBI lineage: Eukaryota > Metazoa > Arthropoda > Insecta > Coleoptera > Curculionidae > Pachyrhynchus > Pachyrhynchus sulphureomaculatus. Next base: position 20,936,409 of record CM032447.1, read on the forward strand.
GTTCCAGTTTCAGTTTTCACTTTTAGGCCTTATAGAGTCCCAACAAAGCGTTAAGTTAAAAATCTGATATGCCTATTCAATTCCCTCGAGAAAATTCTAAAACTTTTGTCTGCAACATTTTTTCTGTCAAGTCTTTCCCTTCACCTCTTTTCTAACACACTCACTCTGCATTAATTTTATTAAATCAAATCTATGATTTTGAATGATAAAACTTTGCATAGTAACATTATTTCTATTTAAAATCTCTCGACGGTCCCCTTTTTAACATGGCGGACTGCTACATTAAACAGAGCCCCGATTTTTCTATATGGTTACCCCTGCTACTGTATTGGGTTTACTGTGGTTTAGTGTTCAGTTTTAGGCTCAATTTTGTGGTTTATTTACATCGATGACCTAATAAATGCATTCCCGCAGCAAATCACGCCTTATTTGCAGATTATATACCTCTATTTACCGAAAAAGGATTAGATATAACTAACAACAAAGCAGTAAAATTAATTTTTTCCTAAAAATTCTTGAATTAAATAGAAAATGGTGAATGTGCTAGATTTCTTGGTATCTAGGTGGACTGTAAACTAAATTGGAACCCACCATATTGATTATCTAGCAGTTAAATATCAAATAATATACGTTAAATTGGATATTTGTCGAGGTTTATTAATACAGTCGACACTCTATATAGTGAAAGACCAACATGTTGACCGAAATTTCACTATAGAAAGTTTTTCACTATATAAAGAAAAAATCCGTATATATTGCTATGTATGTATTTTATATTGGTAATCATTTACTTGTATTTTATAAGGTACAAGCAACAAAAAAAATTGCAAAATTGAATTATTAGAAAAGATTTTATTAAACATTTGAAAGTTTAAATAGTACATAGCATGTATAGGGCTAAATACATACATAAAGTCCGTACGTTATATCTTTACCTGTGCGTCATAGTTTTCAGGCCATATAACAGACGACTATTATATTATTTGTCTCTTGTCACCAATAAATCGTAGGTATTGATAAAAAGAGACAAAAAATATAATAGTCGTTTGGGATATTGCCTGAAAACTATGACGCAAGTGTAAAAATATAACGTACTTTTGAAAAATAATTGTTGCTCAACAAAATTCTCGCATTTATTCAAATTCATAAAGATTTGATCAAGTACACTTTCCTGGCCCCTGAGAGTAGTTCGCAAAATGTCAAATGCATTTCTTATTTCATTTTCACTAAATTTAGCAGGACATTCCCGGTTTCAGTTTCTTCTTCATGATCTTCTATACTTTTTATATCGTCAATTATGTCTTGGTCAGTTGGGAGATCTGTCGTGCCAACATCATTGTCGATTTCTAAGAAATCTTCAAGTAAAAAATCTGCGTCGACGGTAGCAGTTTTTTGTAGAATACCCCATTGCCTTTTTAAGGTAGCGAGATCCATTTCGTCTTCTTCTTCCCATTCGTCAATTTTTTCAGTAAAACCTGCTTTAGAAAAGCAGTTTTTGATAGTTTGCTGAGAAACATTTTCACTCCATACTTTAGCGACTTCGGTTATACACTCTTTAAGGGTAATCAATTTTTGGACTGGAAGGTTGTTATCAATCGCATTAACAATTTTGTGAACAATTCTGTTTCGGTAATGATGTTTTATGTTTTTTACAATAGCCTGGTCCATAGGGTGCAATTTGGAGGTAATCTTTGGTGGAAAAAAGATCAATTCAATATTCCTTAATTTTTTACTTACAGTAACTGGATGTGCAGGACAATTGTCTATAAACATCACAATCTTTCGCTTTTGGCTTTTCATTTTCGTGTCCAGTTCTTTGATCCATCTTTCGAAAATCTCAGAAGTCATCCATGCCTTTTGATTATTGGCGTAATCTAACTCCAGAGATTTAACTCCTTTTAAACAACGGGGATTTTTGCTTTTACCTATGAGCAGTAATTTCAGTTTTTCTGAGCCATCCATGTTTGCTCCAACCATAAGTGTCACCCTTTCTTTACTTGTTTTAACACCAAAACATTTATCACTTATAAAAGCAAAAGTTTTATTTGGCAAACATTTAAAAAACAAACCGGTTTCATCACAATTGAAAACGTTTTTTGGCTCGTACTTTTTCAATGCACTTTTTAAAACAGTTTCAGTCCAAATGTCACAGTCCTCCTGACTAACGCTTGCACTCTCGCCAGACACCGTCTTGAAAACAATTGAATTGCGAGTCTTCCAGGCACTCAACCACCCTTCACTAGCTTGACAATTAACGCAGTTAAATTCTTTAGCAAATTGTAGAGCCTTTTGCTTTATTAAATTTCCCGATATTGGTACGTTTTGATGCGTACGGGCCACTTGAAACCATCGTAAAACTGCTTCATTTACATCCTCGTAAGTACTCACCCGTACTCGTTTTCGACTGCTTGGAACACTAGGTTTCTTGATGATACTGTCGCGACTTTTTATTATCAGAGAGACGCAACTTGGAGAAACACCAAATTTTGCAGCAACATCAGTTTTTTTGCAGCCTTTATCAACTTCCTTCAAAACTTTAATTTTCTCAGCTAAACTTAAACACACTCGCTTGGACATCTTACTTGATTCTTAAACAAAAAGAAACTGAACCTGAATTTGCGAATTACTAGGCCTCGACTATAAAATGGGTTTTTCCCCGGGTTTCTATAAAATGGGTTATTCCCCGGATTTCTCACAGAAATCTACCCGATTTATTGCCAACCATTAGGCGTTATAAACGCGTTAAGAACCTTTTCAAAAGAATGCGTCATAAAAATGGAATTCGTGCTAATGTTAGATAAAAATGGGAAACCCGAAATGGCCAAGATCTCAATAAATGCATAAAAATTTATACATAAAATTCCGGTAAAAATTTTATTATATAGAGTGTTACTATTTTACAGATTCACTATATGCAGGGCTTTTTACATGAAATTTCATTAAAATATTCTAGGTCTTAAAAAAATTGCACTATAAAGAGTTTTTCACTATATAGAGTTTCACTATAAACAGTATCGACTGTATTTTGGTTTTCAGGACTGTCAGTCTCGCTATAATTGTTTTGTATTCGTCGTACGATCAGATATACTGGGCCCAGACTTCAGCAGCTTTTTAAATTTATGGTTGCAGCTTAAAGCATTAAGATTAATATCTTTTTTTACTTGTGAATAACAACGGTCTGAAATAATAAATGAACCTTTTAACGCTTTGTAATGTAATAAAAGTTCTACATTTTTCGAAAATGATTTTTTCAAAATAAACGACCAAATGTTATTAAAACTAGACTAGATTATCATAAACAAAAATAAAGGACAATCAACTTTAAATTGACATAGGTTCGCAACAAACAATATTATTACCAATGTAACAAAATAAACTTATTTAGACCACATACGACTAAAAAACAATACCTATTTGTTTCATTGTCTATAATTTTGTTGTTTAATTTGACATTATCAAATTTTGATAAACTAGTCCGTGTATTAATTTTTAATTTCAAAATATTCAAAAAAAATAAAGGTATAATATTGATACTGTATTTTAAAAAATCTTAAAAAATAAGTGCTCAGTCTCTCTTCAATCGTGGTAATATAGTACCTGCCATAGTACTCAAAAATAGTGCGAGCGAACTAACACCCATCAGCAGAGTTGGCAATCTACCCCACAGAAAAGGAATATTTCCTTGCTGCTGAAAAAGTGCTAGAATTCAGTCGATACCCAAAAAAGGCAATAAGACAATGACAAACAACTACCGACCAGACGCATCGCTTTCAATGCTATCGAAAATTGTGAAATAGGCTATCAATTAGCATCTTCTAAAATATCTCGAAGCAACAGACGATCTTCTAACTTAAGTTACACATACAGTAGAACCCCGGTTATCCGTGGTAACGTGGGGGGTACCCTCCTCGGATAACTGAAAACTCGGATAATCCGGATTTGTTTTTTATTCATTCAAGAAATAAACACCAATACTTTAAACCGATGTATTAATGTTTTTAACATATAAATAGGTACATACATCATAAAACAGTGAAATAGGTATCGATGCGCTTCTGTTTCATATTGCATCTTCTTTTTCTCGCTGCAATGTTTCTCCATCTATTAAGAAGAAGCAAATCCGCTGGGGTTGCCTGCTGTTGTAAAATTGGACCTGACAGAGGCACACCTTTCGATCTCTGTTGGTTAAACCACATGAATAAAGCTTCGTTAACCTTTTCATAGTCGCCGGTTTTCATCGATTTTCTTCCTGAGGACGAGGAGGCGTGATTTATACACCACTCTTCTATTTTTGTGGGATTTCTTTTTTCAATCTCCAACTGTTACCTCACCTCTCCTGTTTCAATTCTTCTGATGGCTTTTAATTTTTCTTCAATAGGAACGACGATTCTTTTACGCTTGTTTTGCTCCATTATAATACGACAAACAAAAATTCAAACAAAGCAGTTCGTATTAATGACATTTTACTACCAGAACTCCAACCAAATAAATTATGTGAGTATACTCGTACTTCTCCGTAGTAAACGCTATAACGCACTGCATTCACGCAAATTTACATGCTGAAAGAGTCCAAAAACATAAATAGGTGAACCCCTCACACGGGCCAGGGGGATTCCCCGACGGCCCCGACGATTTTAAATGGAAATATGTACATACATATATTAGAAGCTGGGTTAATACGCAGCATAGATGCGCGTACCTCGGATAATCAGGTTCTTAGATTGGCTCGGTTAATCCGGAGCTCGGATAATCGCGACTCGGTTAATCGGGGTTCTACTGTACTTGGAACAACTCAGTAGAACACTTTGGAGAATTTCGAGCGGATTCACTTGATATCTCCAAGACATTTGACCGTGTTTGATATGGCAAATTGTTGGCTAAATTGCGCTCGTATGGTGTGTTTCCTCAGAGAACGTTGTTTACAAGTGGCAGATGACGGGTTTCTTTTTAATACTCTCGTCTACTCTTTTTCTCATTTACATTAATGTTTTGCTGAAATAGACGAATCCAATGTAAATCTTTGCCGACGACAGTACGCTTGTTTCTTTATTTACCTTGAACGCTCGAACATCAGCCACTCATGCAGACATCGGCAGACAGCAGAACGTTATTCAACTTAACAAACACCTGGTAGAAATTCTATCTTTATTAACACAGTAGAATTTTACGATATCAAAACTCAGATTATTATAGAACCCGGTATAGTTTTATTGAGAAACTCCATTCCTCTACCATCGTCGCTCAACTTGCTGGGCATTAACTTGGAAGTACATGTCTTGGTAGGGATAAGGTGCATGCATGGCAAATAGAGCAAACGCAGGGAATATTATTCCGATCTAGAAAGCTTTACACGCCTCAACAACTTCTGTTATTCTCTCTTAAGCACTGTTACGACGTATCGCAAGTCGTGCTTGTCCAAATAGGTTGCCTCAATTGTTAAATAAAAATGAACACATATTTATTTACTAACGACAATGAAATCCCACGGTTTTACTCGTTTTCTCTTTCTCGTGGTTACTTCAATGCCGAAGATCGGGATCTACTTCTCATGAACAATGTCCCTCCATCGGCACCTTTCGTCGGCTGTTTTAAACGCATCGTAAAATGTCGAGTTTGATGATTTTTGAACTTAATCTGTCCATCTTGAAGGCGACCTCTCCAAACTATCGGCCCCTTTCCTTGCATATGGCCAAAGAATTGGAATATGCGTTGGAGGCAGATTGATGACAATCGTACATTTACTTTGACCTCCGCAAGAAGAGATGAATTGGTTCTGTGGGCTGTCCAAGTGAATCTATTTTTTTCTCTCTTAATATTATTATGTTATTTTATACTTGAAGGACCTGAGTCTATTCCACAACTATTTTCATGGAAGGTGTTCGATGGATGTAGTAGCTTAATTCCTCTCAGCGATGAATGCTCGGAATATACATGGAACTAATATATCATATCGGTATAAGATGCCAACACAAAAAAAGAATTGGATAGAAGAGTCTCGTTAGCTTGGTCTGCGTTCGGAAGGTTACAATCTACAGTTAAATTGGACAACCCAAATACAATAAAAGCCAGAGTATTCGATCAACAGGTACTGCCGGTATTAACATATGGCACTGAAACGTGAGCTTTAAATAAAAGTATAATAAATAAACTCCAGGTAACTCAAAGAGGAGATGAGAGAAGATACCAAGATCGTATTTCTAACATCGAGCTACGAAGAATATCAAAAGTGACAGATGTAATACAACGGATATTTATATAAAGGTAGAGCGGGGCATATCACAAGGATGAATGATAACAGATGGACACGCCGTATAGTTGGAGGCCTATAGAACACAAAAGACGCAGAGGTAGACCGCAGCCAAGATGGACGGACGACATAAAAAGATTAGTGGGACACGATGGAATGCAAAAAAGCAAACAACAGGGCTCATTGGAGACAACTTGGTGAGGCTTATATCCGACTATGGATGGAATAAGCTAATGATGATTATGATGACGCCACTTGTCATGCCCCGTAGCTCAAGAACTCTTGTGTATGGCGCACCTTTTTAGCAACAATCTGCATCGATTCAACGCCAAAGTTAACCGCTAATTTAGTACGCGCGCCGTTCATATAGCCATTTAAAAATTTGCTTGCAACGCGTGTATTGAAAAATAACAATTTTTGCAAAGAAGAGGTAGTTTTAAACAAACAAGATCGCTACAGAAATTAGAAGAAATCTTGTTTAAACGATCTAACGTTAAAGCATGATCACAATTCCCTCTAAAATTAGATTTTCTATAAAAACTTACATGTTAAATTGTAAATCACATATAACGCTATCACTAATAATATATATATCGACTGATTAAGAACAAACTTCTAAGTGTCATTAAAATTTTCTTTTAAACCTCCTTATTTATAGTACTATTGGAAAAAAATACGTGGTGTGTTCAAAAAAGAATAGACTAAACGGGTAGTACGATCAATTAATTCCTCACTGGGCCGGAATTTTGGTTTACACGTAACATCTGCACGCAGTGATACCTTCTCTTCTTCTTGAAGTGCCATATCCGATACTACCCTCTCGCTTTGCCGCTGGTTGGCGCCTTTTTAAGTGTTTCTACAGACAAAGGGCGAAAGTTTAATGTCGGTTCCAAAGTGCCAAAGTTTTAACTTATTTTATTTTTTTTATTATTATTTCCCGAGCCTAAATACGAACTCTGGACGCTGGCGTAGTTCAAAAACTCGAAAAAGAACCGTTTTCTGCTGGAAAAAGCGGGTCCAGCTTCGTCCTCCGGTATTGGCAGCGTCTACCTTTTGCAGGTTCCCTCTTACTTTATCAAGAACAAACTATATTTACTGATTTTATATGGTCAAACGACAATCCATTTTTGGTTTTTTGGGCCCTAAAATTAGGTCCGGTTTTGGTAGCGTCGGCCTTTTGGGGCGTTCGACCATTTTTGGATGTAGCATTTTGGGCATTCCAGAGCACGGGGACCGCAAAATCAATATTAAAGGCTTTTATTCGACTCGCCGGATGGAATGAACAACTAGGCAGACGGTTAGTCGACAAGTCAAAATTTCGGGTCGCTCTCTTGGTCTATTACGCATATTTGAATTATTTACCTTATTTAAAAAAAAAATACACATTAGGCTAAGTCCTATTTATGACCACAAAAAATATGTTGTCGAATACAAAAATTATTAATTATGTAAAACAGCATGTCAATCATTAAAAGATGATTACTTACATATAAAAAAAATTAAATATTCTTCATAGTGTCACGAGTAGGTGCAGGAAAACTATTTATTTGCAGAACCAGTTGACGGTAGGAAATGTTTACCTTAACTAAATGGTAATTTTTATCTAAAACTCTTATTCAAACGAAATTTGTGTTTTTAGTACTAAGTTTATATCATTTAATTTGCATTAACTCTGTTGTAACTTAAAGTTATTTACTTGTACTACAGGAAGTGAAAAATCCCGTGATTTTGAAGAAATAACGATCTTAATATCAAAAATCGATTTTATTCTTCAACATAGCTTCCTTAAACAGCGAAACACTCATTCCAGCGATCTTCCAACCTTTGGATACCTTCCATACAGTACAATTTGCCACACTCTGTACGTTGTTGTCGACAAGATCCTCGAAAATCGTCTCTCTACCCCTGATATCTAAAGGACTGTCCATTTTCCGACTTTGTGCCCATGGGAACTTTTGTCAAGAGCTCGAGAGGAATAACGTATATCGATTTCAGACAATTTCACCGAGGGCCACTTTCCAAAAGAAATGTGCCGGGTCCTTCTTGGATCGACGTTTTTGGGGCCCTAAAGCTGGTCCGATTTCGGCGGCATCTGCCCTTTGGCGCGCTCGACTTTTTAGTGTCAACAAATGTCCATTTCTGAAAGTAGTATTTTGGGCATTCCAGGGCGCGGGGGCCGCAAAATCTACATTAAAGGTCAACTCACCTGATAGAATGAACAACTAGGCAGACGGTTATGCGACAGGTAAAAAATTTCGGGTCGCCCTCTTGGTCTATTATCCCGAAATTTGATTTTAATCTAATGTAATACATCTGAGATATCATACCACCGAAATAAAGTCGACATCTATGCGTCAACTCGGTTCGAACTTCTCTGTTGCTTCTTTATTAGCGCATAACTGCATCCATGTCTAGGGACAAAACTTGGAAATGAGCACTGAATGAATTTCTATCCCTTTTTTAAAATAACCGGTCAAGTGCAAGTTGAACTTGCGCAATTAGTGTTCCGTACGTTGATTGCTTTTAAAATAAAAAATTTTGTTACAGAGGTATAAAATGATCAGTGACTTCACAAAACACACCCCAAATGAGTTTTCAACAAAGTTTGTTTCCAATCTTTACTGAAATCTGATGACCTCGAAATTTTTGTTTTTTTTTTATATACCAGATAAACTATTAAAGGTAATGCACTCGTGATAATTTTCGTTCAATCTACACCCCGTGGATAATATTCCAGAATTTTTTCAAAATTTTTTGATAAGTACTTTTCGAGATAAGGCGTGGGGGGACAGCGATTTTTCACGATTTTTTAAAAATAATACAAAGAAAAGTGCGCGCAAGTATTACATTATATATATATATATATATATATATATATATATATATATATATATATTTTACTTGTGTTTTCATAAGCTTTCATTTGACACCACACTCGATGACCTAGTAAAAAATTTGTTTTTTCAATTCCGATTTCACCCCCCAAAACTAACCCCTTAAGTCAAAATTTAACTCTCAAAACTACATGGCTCTGATGAGGCCATCAATTCCTATATTATTGAGAAATTTCAACTTTCTATGTCAAATAGTTTCGGAGAAAATCGGGTGTGACAGACAGATAGACACCGAAGTGATCTTATAAGTGTTCCGTACGGAACACTAAAAATATTATAAAACAACGTCTAAATACTTTCAACGGAACAGTACTGTTACTTGAAAACCCGACAAGATATACGTACAAGTATTTTTTGATCACATCAGGTAGTTTCATGGCACAGACGCGTGTTTACTTTAAAAATCTTATCAAATAGATACGGTGCTGGGTACTTATCACTTGGGAGTTTTTGAGGTAATATGTACTTAGCGTTGCTTTTTATAAATAACGGTCAAGTGCAAGTTGAACTTGCATAATTAGTGTTCCGTACGTTGATTGCTTTTAAAATTAAAAATGTTGTTACGGTGGTATAAAATAATCACTGACTTCACAAAACACACCCCAAATGAGTTTTCAACAAAGTTTGTTACCAGTCTTTACTGAAAACTGATGACCTTGAAATTTTTTGTTTTTTTATATACCAGAAAAATTATTAAAGGTAATGCACTCGTGATCATTTTCGTTCAATCTACACCCCGTGAAGAATATTCCAGAATTTTTTCAACATTTTCTGATGAGTACTTCTCGAGATAAGGTGGTGGGACAGCAATTTTTCGCGATTTTTTAAAAATAATACAAAGAAAAGTGTGCGCAAGTATTACATTACATATATATTTTTTACTCGTGTTTCACAAGCTTTCATTTGACACCACACTCGATGACCCACTAAAAATTTTTTTTTTTCACTTTCGATTTCACCCCCCAAAATTAACCCCTTAAGTCAAAATTTGACTTTCAAAACTACATGGCTCTGATGTGGCCATCAATTCCTATATTATTACCAAATTTCAACTTTCTATGACAAATAGTTTCGGAGAAAATCGGGTGTGACAGACAGGCAGACAGACAGACACCGAAGTCATCTTATAAGTGTTCCGTACGGAACACTAAAAATAACCGGCCAAGTGCAAGTTGGACTTGCGCAATTAGTGTTCGGTACGGTGATTCCTTTTGAAATAAAAATTTTTGTTATGGAGGTATAAAAATGATCATTGAGTGCACAAAACACATCCTAGATGAGTTTTCAACAAAGTTTTTTTTTCCGATGTTTATTGAAAACTGAAGCCCTTGAAATTTTTGTTTTTAGTGTTCCGTACGGAACACTTATAAGATCACTTCGGTGTCTGTCCGTCTGTCTGTCCGTCTGTCACACCCGATTTTCTCCAAAACTATTTGTCATAGAAAGTTGAAATTTGGTAGTAATATAGGAATTGATGGCCTCATCAGAGCCATGTAGTTTTGAAAGTTAAATTTTGACTTAAGGGGTTAGTTTTGGGGGATGAAATCGAAAGTGAAAAAAAAAATTTTTTTACTAGGTATTCGAGTGTGGTGTCAAATGAAAGCTTGTGAAAACACGAGTAAAAAATATATATATAATGTAATACTTGCGCGCACTTTTCTTTGTATTATTTTTAAAAAATCGCGAAAAATCGCTGTCCACCCGCCTTATCTCGGAAAGTACTTATCAAAAAATTTTGAAAAAATTCTGGAATATTCTCCACGGGGTGTAGATTGAACGAAAATTATCACGAGTGCATTACCTGTAATAATTTATCTGGTATATAAAAAAACAGAAATTTCAAGGTCATCAATTTTCAGTAAAGATTGGAAATAAACTTTGTTGAAAACTTATTTGGGATGTGTTTTGTGAAGTCACTGATCATTTTATATCACCGTAACATAAATTTTGACTTAAGGGATTCATTTTGAGGGGTGAAATCGGAAGTGAAAAAAAAATTTTTTTACTAGGTCATCGAGTGTGGTGTCAAATGAAAGCTTGTGAAAACACGACTAAAAAAAATAGATATAATGTAATACTTGCGCACACTTTTCTTCGTATTACTTTTAAAAAATCGTGAAAAAGCGCTGTCCCCTACCTTATCTCGAAAAGTACTGATCAAAAAATTTTGAAAAATTCCTGGAATATTCTCCACGGGGTATAGATTGAACAAAAATTATCATCACCTTTAATAATTTATCTGGTATAGAAAAAAACCAAAATTTCAAGGTCACCAGTTTTCAGTAAAGATTGTAAACAAACTTTGTTGAAAACTCATTTGGGGTGTGTTTTGTGAAGTCACTGATCATTTTATACCACCCTAACAAAATTTTTTATTTTAAAAACAATCAACGTACGGAACACTAATTGTGCAAGTTCAACTTGCACTTGACCAGTTATTTATTTTTATATACCAAATACATTACACAGGACGACAAAATTTGGTCAAGCCTTTTACCCAGAAACCAAAGTATACTTTTCCGAAGGTTTTTGACGCGCTAAATTCGAATGCGAGGTCAGAATTTCTCTGATGGCTCCGGTTTTTGAGATATTCTAACCTAAAAGTGCGAAAATCACAGTTTTTGGACATACTTGAGGTTATGTTACACCGAAAGGTAATTTTTTTTATGAAACCATTAATGGGGTCCGAAAGAACTATTCTTCCTCTTCAAAACGCATTTAGATTTGTCCGGATATCTTTTTTCATCTTTGAGAAATCGTATGTTGAAATTAACTATTTCGACTTATTTCTCGACTTTTGGAAAATGAAAAGCATCGAATAAATACAATTCTTCGACGCATTAACTTTTGTAACCATTGTTAATTTATGGTGAAGGATGTTTCAAATTAGACTTATTTTGAGTTTAAGAAACATATAGAAAAGTTAATGCGTCGAAGAATTGTATTTAATCGATGCCTTTCATTTTCCAGAAATCGAGAAATAAGTCTACTTAAATTCAACATACGATTTCTCAAAAATAAAAAAAGATATCCAGACAAATCCAAATGCGTTTTGAAGAGGAAGAGTAATTCTTTCGAACCCCATTAATGGTTTCATAAAAAAATTTACCTTTCGATGTAACATAACCTCAAATATCTCGAAAAAGTGTGATTTTCGAACTTTTAGGATAGAATATCTCGAAAAAACCGGAGCCAACAGAGAAATTCTGACCTCGAATTCGAATTTAGCGCGTCAAAAACCTTCAGAAAAGTATATTCTGGTTTCTGGGTAAAAAATTTGTCGGCCTGTGTTATTAAAGGTAATGCACCCGTGATAATTTTCGTTCAATCTACACCCTGTGGAGAATATTCCAGAATTTTTCAAAATTTCTTGATTAGTACTTTTCGGGATAAGGAGGGTGACTGCGATTTATCGCAACTTTTTAAAAATAACACAAAGAAAAGTATTCCCAAGTATTACATTATATATATTTTTGAACTCGTGTTTTTACAAGCTTTTATTTGACACCCCACTCGATGACCTGGTAAAAAAAAAATTCACTTCCGATTTTACCTCCCAAAGCTAACCCCGTAAGTCAAAATTTAACTTTTAAAACAACACGTTTCTGATGAGGCGATCAATTCCTATATTAGTGCCAAATTTCAACGTTCTATGTCAAATAGTTTCGGAGAAAATCGGGTGTGGCAGATGGACAGACAGACACCGAAGTGATCTTATAAGTGTTCCGTACGGAACACTAATAACGCCCTGTTGCAGCTGTTAATACGCAATTTAACAAAAGATTTGTCTGCTTTTGCAAAATGCATGTTTTAATTCTTGTCTTGAACAGTGTGGAGAGAACAATGATAAAAGAAACACTCGATATATTCTGTTACGATACTACAATAAGGTTACAAATGAAGAGGCGCTGAATCCAAACAATGTAAAAAAGGTCATATGGAAAAGATGATAAAAAGACTATTTTGAGATATCTAGATCCATTTAGACTATACAGAAAAATTAGACAAACATTAATTTTTTGCTTCAGTGGGTTTACTGACGGAAATTAACAACATTTTCATAGAAAAAAATCCGGCCAAGTGCAAGTCGGATTTGCGCAATTAGTGTTCCGTACGGTGATTGCTTTTAAAATAAAAAATTTTGTTATCCTAAATGAGTTTTGAACAGTTTGTTTCCGATCTTTGTTGAAAATTGATGACCTTGAAATTTTTTTTTATACCAGATAAACCATTAAAGGTAATGCACTCGTAATAATTTTCTTTCAATCTACATCATGTGGGAAATATTCCAGATTTGTTTCAAAATTTTTTGGTCAGTACTTTTCGAGATAAGTGGAAGGGGACAGCAATTTTTCGCAATTTTTTAAAAATAATACAAAAAAAATGTGCGCAAGTATTACATCATATATATTTTTGAACACTTGTTTTTACAAGCTTTCATTTGACATCCCACTTGGTGACCTAGTAATTTTTTTTTTTTTATTTTCGATTTCACCCCCCAAAACTAACTCCTTAAGTCAAAATTTAACTTTCAAAACTACCTGATTCTGATAGAGCCACAAATTCCTATATTTGTGCCAAATTTCAATTTTCTATGTTAAATAGTTTCGGAGAAAATCGGGTGTGACAGACGGACAGACAGACACCGAAGTGATCCTATAACATTAGTGTTCCGTACAGAACACTAAAAATAACGCCATGTTGCAGCTGTTAATAAGTAATTTAAGAAAAGATTTGTAGTTGTTGTACTCCTGAGTAGTGTGGAAAGAACAACGATAAAAGAAACATTCGGTATGTTGTGTTACGATGCTACAATAAGGTTACAAATGAAGAGGTGCTGAATCAAATCAATGTAAAAAAGACACATTTAGACCATACCAAAAAAAGTGACAAAAACATTAATTTTTCGCTTCAGTGGGTTAACTGATGAAAAACAACATCATTTTCGTGGAAATGTATTTCGGACCTTTTTCTTAGATATAATGAGGTATAATCTGTAGAGAGATCTGAAAATTATCGAATATTTTCAAATAAACTCAACATTTTTGTAGGTTTAACGCGCTGTGGTCCAAGAATTTAAATTTTCGTTCAAAATTATCTACAGGTCGTAATTTCTAACCGATTTGGATAATTTTTTTTTAAATACTCGTAACTAAATTTCCAAAAACTCTCGTGAAGCCGATTTTTGAATTATGGCCAATTTTTGATTATTTTTCTACCATTTTTGGATAATTTTTAGTTAATTTTTTGAAGTTTGCAATTTTTTGAATGAACAGTCCAAAACAATTTATGTTTCTAAATGAAATGAAACGAATTACTTTGTTATTGTCACTAAGGTGGTTTATTTATGATTTATAACAAATTTCCAGATACAATTTGGAATTATCCATCATTAAATTACAATGAACTTAAATTAATTTATTACAGAGGGTTAAATGACATTATTGTTTCAAATTTGAAGAAACACTTTTCAATATTTTCTTACAACTTTTTACAAAAATTCCTTCTTTAAAGAAATATCTAAAAAAAATTTAAAATAGGCCAAGGAGGGTTGTATTCTGAATATCTGTTTGGTTATTTAATAGGATTGTATCTTTATTTTTATTGTGCTTGCAGATCTCTATAGCTTCTAAAATATTTAATTTTCTTCCTTTTTGTGCTTTATGTAATATTTGTAGATTTTTTATGTCTGGAAAAATATGATTTGTTTGATGCAAGTGGTTAGCAAAGTTGGAGTTTTCCTTGTTTAATCTAAAAGATGTTAGATGTTCTTTAAATCTAGAATAAAAATTTCTCCATGTTTGGCCTATATAATAACTATTACATTCATTGCATGACAGTTTATAAACTCCAGAGTCTTTGTATTTTATATATTTATTTCTGGCTAAAATCATGATAAATGTGGTCAAAATATGTCCAAATAATGGCCGCAAAATGGCTATGTTGATTCACCTTGAGACCTTTAGGTCTTGAAACAACAAATTTCAGTTTATGTGGATCGAGAAACATAAATTGCTTTGATTTATTTATTCAAATATTGCAAACTTCGAAAAAATTACTAAAAATTCGAGAGATTTTTTGGAAAGTTAGTTAAGAGCATTTAAAAAAAATTATCCAAGTCGATTGGAAATTAAGACATGTAGATAATTTGGAACGAAAAAGTAAATTCCTGGCCCACAGTATAACGTGGCACATAACCAACAGTCAACAGCTCGATGTTTTTATCACCTATCCAAGGAGTACAGTTGGTCAAATAAAAACGTGTCGCCTATAACTTGTACTCGGTAAAAAAAACTCATTTTTTTTTTAGATTATTGTTGGCACCCCTGCAAATAATGCTTTGTAAAAAGAGATTCATTTCTAACCTTATTTATAGTTAAAAAGGACATTATCGAACATGAATGATGCATACGCTTCGATGATGTGTTCCTATATAACCATTCAAAAAGGCCGAAAACGATGGCTACGGCGGCTGCCAAGTATATGGGCAAGTCGAGGGCATTCGTTAGGAAGTGGGCGAACCGATACCCTCAGTTAAAAAATGTTGATGATTTACCAGAACGTGGTTTGAAAGGAAAAGTATCAGACAAGGACGAAAAAACAATTAACATGTTTTCCAGAAATCTTCAATTAAGGTGTTACGCCATCCTGAAATTTTCAAAAAATCGGTTTTTTATTTTTTGGTTAGATTTATTATTTATACTTTAAAGAATATTTCAAGTTTTACAAAATGGAATTACAGATTGAAGGTAATACAAAAAAAATATATAGACTTTTAAGATGCGGACGCGATACTTTTTAGTGTTCCGTACGGAACACTTATAAGATGACTTCGGTGTCTGTCTGTCTGTCCGTCTGTCTATCTGTCTGTCAGTCACACCCGATTTTCTCCGAAACTATTTGTCAAAGAAAGTTGAAATTTGGTAATAATATAAGAATTGATGGCCTTATCAAAGCCGTGTAGTTTTGAAAGTTAAATTTTGACTTAAGGGGTGAGTTTTGGGGGGTGAAATCGGAAGTGAAAAAAAAAAATTTTTTAGTAGGTCATCGAGTGTGGTGTCAAATGAAAGCTTGTGAAAACACGAGTAAAAAATATATATATAATGTAATACTTGCGCACACTTTTCTTTGTATTATTTTTAAAAAATTGCGAAAAATCGCTGCCCCCAGCTTATCTCAAAAAGTACTGATCAAAAAATGTTGAAAGAATTCTAAAAAAAAAAAAAAAAAAAAAAATAGAAAGAAAATCTGAATATTCTCCAGGGGGTGTAGATTGAACGAAAATTATCACGAGTGCATTACCTTTAGTAATTTATCTGGTATATAAAAAAAAAAAAAAACAAAAATTTCAAGGTCATCAATTCTCAGTATAGATAGGAAACAAACTTTGTTGAAAACTCATTTGGGGTGTGTTTTGTGAAGTCACTGATCATTTTATACCACCGTAACAACATTTTTTATTTTAAAAGCAATCAACGTACGGAACACTAATTGTGCAAGTTCAACTTGAACTTGACCGGTTTTTATTTTCTTTTGCATTTTTCCCGAAACTACTTTTTTCAAACTCGTGGACAAAATATCTCGAGATCTACTAAACCGATTTTGATAAAATTTCTACCACATATTCTCTATAATATTATCTTGAAGTTCATATAAGGTTTTTTTTCAACTGGATGCACCGTTCATTTTTTATTAATTTTTAAAGTTCAACATTTTTGTGAAAAATCCGAGTTTATTTCCGAACCGCCGTCACTTCTACAAAAAAAAATTTAACATTTTTCCATATGTAGCTACATAACTATCACCTTTCTTAACAATAAAAAATGATTTGTTTACTTTTTAGACGATACCGGTGGTAAGGATTCTCAAAAGAGAGTCCTACAAGATGGTTCATAACTCTGCATTTTTAAATTTTTTAAATACTTTTTTAAAATTTTGTTATTAAAACTATAATGTATTTGTGAAAAATAAACATTATATTATATATACAAGAGTTGCGTCAAAAAAAAAAAAACTATTTTATGCCAATTTTACCGAGCGCCAAGGTAGGGTAACCCCTTAACATTGCCCAAGGTGCACAAGAACTGAAGCAGAAAGGTTTGGATATATCATATGAAACAGCTCGCACTCATCTCCGGGCTAACGATTTATAGTGGCGGAGTACAATCAAGAAACCATTGCTAAGCGAAAACCCCGCAGAGAAACGACTCGCGTGGGCAGAGTAAAACGTAGATCGAGAACTGGAACAACGTAATTTTTTCCGATGAAACTTCATTCTGGGGTTATGTTATCACCCCACGTGCCTGGGTCAATTTCCACTAACTGATTGGTCCGTAAAACACCCTATGAAGATCCATGTTTGGGGATGTCTTTCGGAAAATGGTTTTGGGAGGCTCATCTTTACCTACCATTCGAACGATGAAAAAATGGGCCAGATTTGCAAAAAGGCCTTAATACCGACTGCAAAACGGTAGTTTGCCGATAAAAATGAGGACTGGATCCTACAAGAGGATAACGATCCCTAACAAAACGTGTGGCCCGTGGAAAAGAGAATCCGATATCGTCGATAACGTGTGGTTACACATCAAGCAGAAGCTTCGTATTAAAAAGATATAAACAGTGAAGCAGTTGTTACGGCAAATTTGAAAATCTTAAGTCCAAAAATACGCGGAAAATATGCCCAGAAGATGCAAAGGCGACCATCGACGTTCATGAGGCCTGGACGAACTACGGAATCATTAGCATCTTAATGTCAATCCTTTACTGTCGAATGATGTAAAAAACTTTTAAACAAATACATTTTTTAATGTAATAACAATGTACGACACGTTCTTACTTGACCGATTGTGTATCGCATGCTTCAAGAAATCCAAACCCTCCATTCTGACGTACCGAAACCTCAGTGTATACGCTAAAACTACAACGAGTACATTAGTCGAAAACACTTTGGAACCACTTAATAAGTGTTTTCCCATAAAAATAAGACAACATAATCTTTATCAAAATAGGTTCTAAGTTCAAGGCAGCCAAATGTGAACTTTATTAGGGCAAAAGTTTTCAGATAAATCATTTCCTATTCTCTGGCTTAAATCAGCATCTCCTCATGCGAACTAATCTTCATAATTATTCTGGGGCATCCCACGAAATTACAATACGAGACAGGGCATTTTATCGTGATTTATAGGTAGTTATCGTTACTGCAACCATTTACCCTCAGTCATTTTAAAAAAATTATTATTTTAAAATAATAAATTATTAAAAAATAACTCCGCCTGGGACGGCTGTGGGTGGATTGAGTAGCCTACAGTTGTCACTGCCGGTCCCAAGCCCGGACAAAGGAGGAGGGTTGTAGCGGTAGGCCAGCTCCCCACCCTACGTAAAAAAAGCCTCTGCTAAAAAACCTAATCCAAAGCCTCGGAATCGAACGGATATACGAAGACGAAAACAGCAAAGAAGAAGGACAACGATATATGGTACATGGAACATACAAGGTCTCTCCAGGAAAGTAAATGAAGTTGTAAATGAATTAGAAAATCTTCGAGTCGAGATTGCAGTACTGACGGAAACAAAGAAGAAAGGAAAAGGCTCCGAAAGTTGGGGGTATTACGATCACTTTTATAGTGGAGTGCCCAAAGAAGATAGAGCAAAACAAGGAGTATCCATACTAATACACAGAAAACTGAGAAAATTCATAACCACCTGGGAACCGATTAGTGAAAGAATCATAAAGATGAATCTCAAAATACTAGGTAACAACACAACTTTACTGGGGGTATACGCTGACAATGACGATGATCTGGCTAATAACAAGGATTCATTTTTTGAACAACTAAATGAGGAAATACGCAAAATTGGAACAACAAGAGAGATATTACTTTTGTGAAAGGAAAGATAACCTCACGAACAACACGGGAAAGCAAACTGGAAGATACAACTCAGTATATATCACCACTACACCAAACACTTTATTTTTGCACTCGACGCGCGTTTCGCTAACCATGTTAGCTTCATCAGGAGCGATGATTGACTAAAGCTAAACTACCAAATCTACCCTATTTATATTTAGCCTAACCCTTGAATTACTCAAGCGGAACTAATGACATAGGCAAGGCTAACAGTTCCGGTCAAGTAACCAGTAGAGGGGACTATAAGGAATAGGCCCTCTGTCTTTGTTTAAACTACTTTTACATTTTATGATTTCCATACTTTCGTATGCGTTCAACAATCTCCTAACAGATACATTTTTTATTAATCTTAGATTATCTAATGTTACAGTATGATCAGCTTCAAGAGCATGTTCGGCAATGCTAGACTTTTCTGTTCTGTTGTATTTTAAGTGTGCTAAATGTTCTTTAAATCGTGTTCTAATTGACCTTTTAGTTTGCCCAACATACTTTTTGTCACAATCATTACAACTAATTTCATAAATTCCACTTTTCTCACAATTAGGAATCTTATCTTTGGGATTTCCTAAGATATTCCTCAGATTGTCTGATGCCTTATAGACTAAGGTGAGGCCTACCTTATTAAATACCTTATTGAGTCCCTTGCTATATTTCGGATTATATGGTATGGAGACATACTTGGTGTTATTTTCTTCGCGTGTAAAAAAGGTGGAATTCTGAATATTAAACCTAAACTTATGCCTATTTATTAGCTTATTTACTAAGTCATCGTCATAACCATTAAGTCTAGTTATATTTCTAATACGATTCCTTTCTTTATTAAAGTTTACTCTATTCAGAGGGAAAGTGACCAAACGATGAACTAAAAAATGTAATGAGGCTAATTTATGTTGTTTGCAATGAAATAAATCATTAGGAATATATCTATCTGTTACTGTGTCCTTCCTATAGATATCAAATTCTAATCTATTATTATTTTTAATAATTAAAATATCTAGAAAAGGCAATTGTCCTTTGTTCTCAACTTCGTAAGTGAATTTAATGGAATCATACCGGCTATTTAATTTGGAAACAAAATCATCAATATTTGCTTTCTTTGTATCAAAAATCGCGAAAATATCATCCACATACCTATACCATACCCTTGGGAAATATTCGAATCCTTGACTGGCTTCGATTTCAAACTTACTCATGAATAAATTGGCTATGAAAGGTGACAAGCAATTACCCATAGCTGTTCCTTCTTTCTGAACATAAAATTGATTGTTATATTGGAAATAATTTTGTTCCATACAGAGTTTGGATAATATCAAGTATTCACGAATAATTTCGTCTTCAAAGTCATTCATTCTAAGTAATTCTTCGAGATATTGTAAATGATGACTTTGAAGACGAAATTATTCGTGAATACTTGATATTATCCAAACTCTGTATGGAACAAAATTATTTCCAATATAACAATCAATTTTATGTTCAGAAAGAAGGAACAGCTATGGGTAATTGCTTGTCACCTTTCATAGCCAATTTATTCATGAGTAAGTTTGAAATCGAAGCCAGTCAAGGATTCGAATATTTCCCAAGGGTATGGTATAGGTATGTGGATGATATTTTCGCGATTTTTGATACAAAGAAAGCAAATATTGATGATTTTGTTTCCAAATTAAATAGCCGGTATGATTCCATTAAATTCACTTACGAAGTTGAGAACAAAGGACAATTGCCTTTTCTAGATATTTTAATTATTAAAAATAATAATAGATTAGAATTTGATATCTATAGGAAGGACACAGTAACAGATAGATATATTCCTAATGATTCATTTCATTGCAAACAACATAAATTAGCCTCATTACATTTTTTAGTTCATCGTTTGGTCACTTTCCCTCTGAATAGAGTAAACTTTAATAAAGAAAGGAATCGTATTAGAAATATAACTAGAGTTAATGGTTATGACGATGACTTAGTAAATAAGCTAATAAATAGGCATAAGTTTAGGTTTAATATTCAGAATTCCACCTTTTTTACACGCGAAGAAAATAACACCAAGTATGTCTCCATACCATATAATCCGAAATATAGCAAGGGACTCAATAAGGTATTTAATAAGGTAGGCCTCACCTTAGTCTATAAGGCATCAGACAATCTGAGGAATATCTTAGGAAATCCCAAAGATAAGATTCCTAATTGTGAGAAAAGTGGAATTTATGAAATTAGTTGTAATGATTGTGACAAAAAGTATGTTGGGCAAACTAAAAGGTCAATTAGAACACGATTTAAAGAACATTTAGCACACTTAAAATACAACAGAACAGAAAAGTCTAGCATTGCCGAACATGCTCTTGAAGCTGATCATACTGTAACATTAGATAATCTAAGATTAATAAAAAATGTATCTGATAGGAGATTGTTGAACGCATACGAAAGTATGGAAATCATAAAATGTAAAAGTAGTTTTAAACAAAGACAGAGGGCCTATTCCTTATAGTCCCCTCTACTAGTTACTTGACCGGAACTGTTAGCCTTGCCTATGTCATTAGTTCCGCTTGAGTAATTCAAGGGTTAGGCTAAATATAAATAGGGTAGATTTGGTAGTTTAGCTTTAGTCAATCATCGCTCCTGATGAAGCTAACATGGTTAGCGAAACGCGCGTCGAGTGCAAAAATAAAGTGTTTGGTGTAGTGGTGATATATACTGAGTAGTATCATTGTGCCAAAGATTCCACATTCCCAACTTAGTGGAAGATACAAGTACACAGCACACAACAAATGAAACAACAATAAGATATAATACAAACAGCTTACAAAATGATAAAATGGTTTGAAAACAATAACGATACCAATCAGGTGGCAGACCTTGTTAATATCACACAAAAAAAAAAAACAAACAAGTCTCAACTGCTTCTTTAAACCACTCCGTACAAATTAATACAAAGTTACTGCGCACGAAAATATTCAAGAGTGACTGTGAACTTTAAACCAACCGATACAAATTAAATCTAAGTTTCTTTTTTGTGGTGATGAAAACTAAGTCAATGAAATAAATTTAGCATGTCATTTCCAAAAAATCTAGGTTTATTATTTTATTTTTTTCAATTTTGAAAACCGCTTAGGAAAGTTAATAGTTCGAAAACGTTAATTACCCTTGGAACATTTCGGTTAACTTTTTCGAGATTCTACTGTATTATAGAAGAAACCACCGTACAGAACGCTAGTTGCGTAAGTCCAACTTGCACTTGACCGGTTATTTCACTTTGGTTCACTACGTTTTCATTTTATAGTTTGTGTTTATCTTAAACATTTTATTGAAGGTAAAGGTTATTCAAGTTTAAATTTGTTTTATAAACAAAATTACACACGTGACTTGCAATAAAATTATTTCTTAAATAAATATTCGTTTAAATGACAGTGCTAATTACGATTTTGTTATAATTTATGATTGTTTTGATACCAAGTAATATCTATCAATCTTATGCACATATTCATATATCATATGTCTTAGATGCCTATTATTGTGTTAGATTTGTATTTTCTATGACTACAGCCTAGTCTAAAATACATACAATACCAGCAGAATAACCTTGCTAGCACAGAAAATATAGCTGTCGCTACAGAAAGACAAAACGACGCCAGCTGGCAACATCGTTAAAATATGCCTCATCGAGTTTCTCAGAGATACCGCGCATACTTTCGTCTATTATTGTTACGTATAATACCACTTATACTTACGGGACATCTCTAAGAAATACGACGAGGTACATTTTAACAACTCAGCGGTAGCCAGCTTGTTTCGCTTTGAGGTGATGTTTTCCTCCATCTGTTTGTCTTTCTGTAGCGATAGCTATATTTTCTGTGATTACGATTTTTTACCTTCCTCATTAGGGGAAGTATTTTATTCTAAGCTAGGAATATTATTCTTTATTAGAAAATTTTACACTCCACAACAACTTCTAATCATCTACAAAGCTCACGATGGGATACTGATCCCGGGCTGGTACGCTTTCAAAGCTAGGCTTGCATCAGCCAGAGGTGCAAATCGTTGTATCTTACTTATTCTTTACGCTACTACTGCAATATGTACGATAAATTTTGTTCTCTTGTTGCGTCCATCCTAGCTCGGCTGGAGAGCCGTGAACGGTGCGAAAAAAGTTTCGAGGTGGATTACCGGATGAGGGAACAGTCAAAAACTGCTGAAAAATGTATTCAATGTATATTTTGATGCTCTTCTTCTTCTTTCTTTTTAACATGTGTAACTACACATGTATTGGCAGGCCGTAGCCTATTTTAACCTTCTTATGCCTCTTCGGATGTCGACGTTCAACATTCTCTCCAACGCTTTGGTAGCCTACCCCGTTATCTTTTTCCGACTGGGATATTTAACTTCGCGTTTTTTACATGCCTGTTGTCCATCCTGTCTATGTGCTTGTTCCAGTATTTCCTCCGTTGTCTTACCCATTTTCCTGTTTGAATCCCACTTTGCTGTCGAAGGTTTTCACTTCTAATTTTGTCGTGCAATGTTTTCCGTGTATGATTCACGTGTGGGTTTCATCTCCACCGTTCTCATCACTTGTTATGTCCTGGAGGTGTCTGGTCTTCTTTCAGCTGCATATGTTATAATGGGTCTAATCGTTGATTTATATATTCTTATTTTACTGTCATTATTGAGGTATTTGTTCCTCAATACAATGTCTCTTAGGCATCCCGAGATTCGGGAAGCCTTCACTGTCTGTTCTTTTACTTTTTTCTGTATATTTCCATAGCTTGTTATTTCAACTCCCAGATATTTAAAGTTGTTCGGTAATCTTCTGATTTATCTCTAACTTACATCTTATTGGCTCCTTGGATGTGACTAGGCATTTAGTCGTCTCTGTGTTAATGACCATATTCAATTGCTTTGCCATTTGATTAAAAAGAATTGTAGTAATCTTTGTAGGTTATCTTCTGAGTCAGCGATAAGTGCCGCATCGTCAGCGTAGCACACAACGATTACTTTTTTGATGCTCTATTAAAGCAGGTATTTCCCATTTTGTAGCCAGCTGTCTGGGGTAGATTTTCAATTATTTTGTCATTTGCGTTATGGCCGCGAAGAAACGGAAGGTAGACGTTCGATAATTTCAAACTTCATGGACAACAGATTACGGTATTGTACAGCAAAACGATCGGGCCATTTGTGTCCTATGTCGGGAAAGCGTAGTTTTCCGGACATCTAGTGTTCAACGACATTTCCAGATAAAACATGAATCGTCATTTAAAGATAACGCTGAAAAAAGGAAGGCAATACAAAGAGCAAGTAAACAATACGAGAAACAGTCAACATTCTTTAGCAAAGTTTTCCAAGGAAAAAATCAGGTAACTGAACGCAGTTTCAAAATTGCACAATCGTTGGCACAAAAGGGTAGGCCGTTCACTGACGGAGAATTTATGAAGCAAACGTTTTTGAGTACTGGCGAGATTTTATTCGATGACTTGCCCAATAAGGATACAATATTGGCCAGGATTAGGGATATACCGGCATCAGCGCGGACCATCGCGAGACGAATTACCGAAATGACACAAAATGTCCAAAAACAGCAGAGAGACGCTATCAAACGGAGTTTTGTATTTAGTGTAGCATTAGATGAAAGTGTCAATATTAATGGCATTGCCCGTGTGTATGAAGAGCTGATTTGTCTACTCCCATTGCAGGGAACTACAAGAGGAGAGGATATATTTTCAGAATTTGTTAAACATTTTGCGTAACGACAGATGGCGCTTCTGCTATGATTGGGAGACATAAAGGATTTGTTTCCCTTCTTATTGAACGCATGGGGTCGATCAGTTTTGAATTTTCATTGCATAATTTACCAAGAGAGTTTGTGCGCTAAAAACTCTGCTGGAAGTTTAAAATCCGTGATGGATAGGGTGGTTAAAATAGTTAACTACATTGTCGGTCGTTCTTCACTGATCCATAGACAATTTAAGGCGTTTCTGCAGGAATTAGAAAGTGCATATTCAGATATACCATTGCACAATAGTGTGCGCTGGCTCAGCCGTGGTAAAGTGCTCTCTAGATTAGTGCAATGTCTGGGGGAAATTAAATCGTTCTTGTTGGAAAAAAATCAAGTGGATGCTTATCCTGAACTAGAAGATAAGAACTGGATCTGTATGTTAATGTTTCTTACTGATATTACAAACCAGCTCAGTGAACTCAACTTAAAGTTACAAGGTTCAGGCAAAACAGTTCTGGATTTATACGAATCCTGGAAATCATTCAAATTAAAAATAGATTTATTTATCAGCGATATTACCACAAACACATATAAATATTTTCCAAATTTAAAAACTTATATATCCATTGTCGACGATGGTGCACTAATAGACGAAATTCTTAAATATATGACTAATTTAAAAGAGGAGTTTATCGAGAGGGGTCAGGATTTTGATAAACATGGTCCTATGTTCGTTTTTTTAATCAAACCAGATTTAATGGATTTTTCCAGCAGTTGCTTTGACATATCTCTTTTCTCATAGATGGACATTAATGATTTTGATCTTTAATACATTGAATTTAAAAGCTCCGAGTTATGGAACAGAAATTAGTAGAATTAAGAAGGGTATTAGAAGGTGACTGCCAGAACCATTCAAACGAGATACTCAATTGTTGGATGAGCTTACCAGAGAAATTTATTTGTCTTAAGAAAGTAGCGTTTGCCATGCTTACAGCTTTCGGATCATCCTATATCTGTGAACAACTTTTTTCCCATATGAGAGTGATTTTAAACCCGTACCGAAGCAGGCTGACAACAGACAACTCGGAAGCATGTGTGACACTGAAAATAACCAGACACGAACCGGATATAAAAAAACTCTCTAAAGAACTTCAAGCACAGGGTTCACTCTAGGTCCTAGGACTAGTATAATAAAATTATTTGTTAAATGTTAAAATTTTTTGTAATTAAACATTCTAAAAGCAATATTTTAAGTTAATTTTTGTTAATTTTAGTTGTAGTAAGTACCTATGTCGGCACGCAAAATGTTGTATGGATGAAAACTGGCACCCCTTAGTTAAAAGGTTGCCGACTCCTGCTCTATTGTATTTAAGAGGTTTTTTTTTTCTAATACGGGATTAAGCTTGTAGTTGCTATAAACTGCTTAAGAATTAAATCATCGTTCTTAGAAAACAGCAAATCATTACCACTTGTCCTGGTTAGCAAAAAATTGGATTAAAATTCAGTTGTAGTCAAGGTGATCCACATTAACAATTTCTATATCTTGGGCGAGACCTTGTTAATAAAATATTAACTTATCTTTTTAAGATATCAAGGTCAAGGCGTCGACATGCAGAGAACAGAATTTCAAAATGGATTTTTGCAACATACGAGGTTTAAATTCGAACATAAATTCAGTGCACCAACACCTGCAATCAAATAAACCTCATGTACTCGCTCTCTGTGAAACTAAGGTCAGTTCATCGACCAGCACAGTAAACTATCTTTATCCTGGGTACGATTTCTATTCCCGATTTAGGCGTAACTTTGGAATCTGTCTTTATGTCAGAAGCGACCTCTCTTGCGAACGAGAAGAGGCCCTGGAGCCCCCAAACTTTGATGTTATGTGGTTAAAAATAACGACTCAACCAACCACAAGGTTCGTCTGTATCCTCTATCGACCACCAAGTGATACAAACTTTAGAACACTTTTCGCTTCTCTTGCAGACACCATAGATCATTTACAAATTAACTATCCAAATGCCGAAATTGCCATCCTGGGCGACTTTAATGTCCATAACATCAACTGGCTTAAATATTCAAATACTACCGACGAACAAGGTCGTGAAGCCGAATCATTTTCAATCAGTTGTGGCTTGACTCAGCTTATTGATGAACCAACACGGATCCCTGATCGAGACGGAGAGTTCGCCAGTCTTCTTGATCTGTTTTTAACCACCAATCCGGAGATTTACACGGTCAGCGTAAATTCACCGTTAGGTTCTTCCGACCATAAACTACTTTCGACATCGAGTATTCTACCAATCAGTGACAGAGAGGCGCCCAAACCGCGCAAGATTTGGCACTACAAATCTGCTAAATGGGAAGATCTCAAGGAATATTTTCGAACTTTCCCTTGGTTGGACGTTTGTTTTCGATCCGACGACCCATCTGACTGTGCCAGGGAGGTTTCCGATGTTATTTTGGCCGGTATGGATGCTTACATCCCTTTTTCGAAGAAATGCCCTTCCAACGGCAAGCCTTGGTTTGACCTAAAATGCAAAGAAGCTGTTGCTTCTAAACATCTTGCATACCGACAGTGGCGTGAAGATCCTAACACCATAAATCGTAACATCTTTGTTCGTGCCAGGAACAGATGCAAAGAAATTATCGACGAAACCAAGGAGGTACACAATCAACGGATTAGAAACAAACTTCTCGCTTGTCCCGGCAATTCCAGGTCCTTTTGGTCAGTCGCTAAGGCAGTTGGTCAGAATTTCACCAAATCCACCATACCACCACTCACACGGCCAGATAATTCTATTGCAACGACACCTGTTGAGAAAGCGAACTTGTTGGCTGAACTCTTTGCTTCACATTCTACTGTCGATTTCCAAGGAAAAAACACCACCTACTATTCCCATAGTGCAGTCAAGGATGCCCGATATTGTCTTCAGACAGCGTATCATAAAACGTATTTTGATGAAGCTAGACACCAAAAAGGCTTCAGGCGCTGACGGAATACCTGCCATAGTTCTCAAGAACTGTGCGAGGGAACTAACACCAGTTTTCTGTAGACTTTTCAACCTATCCTACAGAAAAGGAATATTTCCTTCCTGCTGGAAATGTGCCACAGTTCAGCCGATACCTAAAAAAGGCAAGAAGACCTTGCCAAATAACTACCGACCAATCGCACTACTCTCAATAATATCGAAAGTCATGGAAAAGGCTATCAATCAGCATCTTCTAAAATATCTTGAAGGATTCAACATTATTAGTGATCAGCAATATGGCTTTCGTAAAAATAGATCAACAGGAGATCTTCTGACTTATGTAACACATGTTTGGAACAACGCAATTGAACACTTTGGAGAATCTCGAGCGGTTGCTCTTGACATATCCAAGGCATTTGACCGTGTTTGGCACGATGGGCTGTTGGCTAAGCTACGTTCTTATGGTATGTCTGAAAAGTTCTGTTTGTGGCTCTCATGTTTCCTCGGAGAGCGTTCTTTACGAGTGGCAGTTGACGGATTTCTTTCTAGCACCTTCACTACCAACGCCGGTGTGCCCCAAGGTTCCATACTGTCTCCTACTCTCTTCCTCATTTATATTAACGATCTGCTGGAAAAGACCGAGAATCCAATCTACAGCTTTGCAGATGACAGTACACTTATCTCCTCATTCACTTTGAACGCTCGGACATCGACTACTCAGACGAATATCCGCAGACAGCAGGAAGTCATTCAACTTAACAAAGACCTGGAAGAAATTCTATCTTGGGGTGATAGTAACCAAGTGGAATTTAACGCTACAAAAACCCAGGCGGCAGTTTTTTCTAAAAAAGTTAACGTTGCAGAACCCGACATAGTTATGTCGGGGCACTCCATCCCTCTAACATCGTCACTCAATCTGTTAGGCGTTAATTTGGGAGCAAATATGTCCTGGCATGAACATGTTGCAGGCATAGCAAGAAGAGCTTCTCAAAAGTTGGGAATATTGTTTCGAACCAGAAAGCTTTACACTCCACAACAACTGTTAATTCTTTACAAAGCGCAAATTCGACCAACTATGGAATACTGCTCCCATGTTTGGAGCTCCGCTCCCAAACATACACTGCATTTGTTGGATTCTATCCAGAGAAGAGCTGTTCGTCTGATTGGACACCCGGAACTGACCGACGGCCTTGATTCGCTGGAACATCGAAGAACGGTTAGCGACTTGAGCCTATTCTACAAGTACTTTCATGGAAAGTGTTCGAAAGATGTGGCCCGTTTAATTCCTCCCAGAGCGGTGCATATTAGAAGTACACGTCGCGCTAATGCTTCACATCCGTATGAGGTTCAGCTTGTTACTCCTCGTACAAACGCTTTTCAAGCAGTCTTTTATATGGAGAACATCATACCTTTGGAATGGTTTACCCAGGACTGTGTTTCCCACCGAGTACAATCTACAGCGATTCAAGAACAACGTGAATCGCTTTCTCCGCACACGTGTCGCTCCTGTAGTGCTTTAGGGACTTCCCTGTAGCACGTGTGCTAGACCCATAAAAAAAAAAAAAAAAAAAAAAAAAAAAAAAAAAAAAAAAAAAACAAATGAACCTGCAAATAAACATCTTTCATATGGAACGGAACATTTCACAGCTTTATTCAGATTAGAAATTATTGTTCTTGGAGTTACAGATGGTAAAGGACACCTGAATGCCTTTTTCAGCCACAGTCGAACATGATATTTACGATGAAAATTGAATTTAATATTCACCGAAAAAAAATCTATGGCCGAGGGAGTTTTTCTTTTTTCGTTCAGGGCAAGACACCTCCCCCCCTAAATTCGCCACTGCGCAGAAACGATAAACGCCAATGGGGTATAAATATTTGGCTTATATCAGGTCTGGGAAAAAGTTCGTGGCGTTTTTTTAGTAAAATTCAACTGGTTTTCTTATAGTGTGAAAATGAATTCATTTAAACCAAATATGCTCTATTATTATCGACAATATTTCGTCATTTTTCGGGTAGAACCATGATGCCATCGGTGAAGAAATTCTGTGGTTTCTGGTTGAAAAACCTAATCAAGTGGTTTTAACAGGCTTCTTTTGAAAGCAGCTTAATTCCATTGAGACAGTTCTGCAGAGATCGAAACAAGTGATAGTCAGAGGGTGCTATGTCTGGACTATACGGTGGATGCATCAAAACTTCCTAACCAAGCTCTCGCAATTTTTGACGGGTCATCAAAGAAGTGTGTGGTCGGGCGTTGTCATGATGGAAGACAACACGTTTCCTATTAATCAATTCGGGCCGTTTTCTTTCAATTGCCTGGCGTAATCTCTCTAGTTGTCTACAGTAGAGTTGAGAATCAATCGTCTGACCAACTAGAAGTAGCTCATGGTGGACGATTCCCTTCCAGTCCCATCACACACACAACATTACCTTTTTGGGCGTCAATCCTGGCTTCGCGAACGCTTGTGACGGCTCACCATCCCTTGTCCACGATCTTTTACGCTTCCGATTGTCGTACCTGATCGATTTTTCATCACCGATTATGATACGTTTCAGAAATGGCTCGATTTCATTGCGTTTCAGCAGCGCATCGCAGATGTTAATTCGGTCTATCGAGCTTCTTTTTGTAGCCAGCTTTGTGTAAACGGTTCAAAACCGTTTTGTGTTCAATGCCTAGCTCCATACCAATATCGACACTGCTGATATGCTTATCTTGCTGGACTTTTTCAAGAATTTCATCAGCTTTTTCAGTGATTGGACGACCAGAGAGTGACTCACCTTTCACATCAAAATTACCAGAACGAAAGCGAGCGAACCATTTCCGCGCAGCAGATTTTGATAAAATACCTTCACCGTACACAGCACACATTTTTTCACAAGCCTGTGCAGCGTTCTTCCCTTTGTCGTAATAATATTGCAAAATATAGCGCAATTTTTCATTACTTTTCTCCATTTTCAAACGTAAACAACTTTCCAACCACTGCACCAATTTCGATGTTTATACACTCAAAGTAACGCTCGAAGTGTCACCTTTCCAACGAGCGTTTAGGGGTGTCACTGCGATCTGTGTTTCTTGAGCTATTTGCAATTGACGCCATCGATCGGGAAAAACGCCACGAACTTTTTTCCAGACCCAATATATCTCAGCACCTATTCAGTGTACTAAACGCCAAAAAATCACTCCAATTTCTCATTGGTAATTCCAAAAACCTTAATTTCTCATCAAACACCTTTAATCTGATGATATCCAAATTAATTAACTAGGTAGATGCATTTTCGGTCGTTTTAATAAGTTGTGTCTACAAAAGAGGTTTACAGAAGTGAAAAAAAACTGACGCTTGTTTCTGAATCGTCCCCAATAATTTTATGCGAATATTTATGTGGGGATAAGAGTGCACAAGGTCCCAGTGAACAGAGGAGTAAGGCAGGGCGATGTAATATCGCCTAAGTTATTTACAATGATCTTAGAAGATGTATTCAAAGAACTGAATTGGGACGAAAATGGCCTTCTGATAGCTGGCGATCGGCTAAACAACCTGAGATTCGCAGATGACATTGTAATTATAGCAACAACAACAATAAGAATGAAATGATCCAGATGATCACAGATCTCCACCACCAAGCAAGAAAAGTGGGACTGGACATAAATTTCTCCAAGACAAAGTACATGAGTAACGAAGACACCAATGATGAAAATATAGTGATTCAATCAATTCAACAATAGAAAAAGTAAACACGTACATCTATCTTGGCCAAATAATAACAATGGGAAAGGAAAACCAGCAGCTTGAAATAGAAAGAAGGATACGTATGGGATGGGCAGCATATGGAAAATTGAAATATGTACTGAATATGAACATTCCTCAAATATCAAAAACCCAAATTTATAATCAATGTATCTTACCAGCTACAACGTATGGAGCCGAGACATGGGTTTTAACTAAAAGAACAATAGAAGACTACAAGTTCACCAACGAGCAATAGAAAGAAAGATGTTGAGTGTTACTTTGAAGGACAAGAAAACTAATAAATGGATTAGACAACAAACAAAGGTGGATGATATCACCAAACGGATAACATCTCTAAATTGGAGCTGGGCCGGCCATGTAGCCAGAGCGACGTATAAGTGGAGTGGCAAGATCACTAGGTGGAGACCATGGGGTGAAAAGCGAAGCATAGGAAGACCCCAACAAAGATGGAGCGACGATCTAAAGAGAATCGGAGAGCTTAACTGGTATCAACAAGCACAACATAGAGAAAAATGGAAAGATTTGAGAGAGACCTATACCCGACAGTGGGTAGAGAGCGGCTGAAGGAAGAAGAAGAAGGAAGAAGAGTGCACATCCACTACCGAACACTTTTTCCTTGAGGTAGCTTAGTATATTGTCTGCTTCCTTAAACAATTTTCCCAGAAAAAATAGAGTTTGTTATCTACGAGTCGTAGTTTCTTCGCATTGCTTCAGGTTAGGGACATCTTCAACAAGCAAACCCCACAGTAAACAATTAGTAGATGTTAGTAATTAAAACTAAAAAACACTAATATCCAAACAAGACTGAAGTTAAACCCAAACCACCCTGATTGATCAAAGAACTCAAAACTCATTCAAACGTAACTTCAATTAAATAAACTACAACCAAAAAATAACATTGGTTTTAATGTCTATAATGTCAAACCAATCAGCAGTTACATATGTGATTGCCAGAAAACAATCAGAATATTGCTTAGCTTCAATCTGATTGACTTTAACTGCTCTGAATCTGGCTGCACTAAAAGGCAATACTTACGTATACGCATCCAATGGCGGGGGGTTCATTTTTTTATTTCTGACGCCACGAGTTTTATTTAATCAACCTAAAAATACAAAGTGAACTACAGCAGTGAACTACAGTAGTGAACTAAAAAAACATTCAACAAAAAGGAAACTAAAATAATATTCCCCATGCACATCTGCACCGATAACAATAATTGTCTCACGATGTATAATGCCAGAAACAATACAACATTCCGATGAGATATCGTTAATATTACCGAACATTACAAATAATAATCTAAAGCGTACCACATAACGTGATCGTGATCGAAAGTCCAACCTGAATAACAAATAATTTATATTTAATAATGCGAAAGTGCAATGACCAACCAATAAACTAAATAAAGGGTGATTCATTTAGAGGTACTTTTTGTGATGGGGATTTAATTGCAGATTGCGCATGCGTCGTGTCAACTGAAGTGGCATTCCTGTTCAGTAGTGTTTGACAATTCATAATGGAAAGACTTAGCCCGGCACAGCGTCTACAAATTGTTCAACTTTATTACGAAAATGGGCGTTCTACGAGGAATGTGTATCGGGCGCTTAGAGCAACTTATGGTCCACATAATCGGCCTACCGAACGCACAATTCGCTCTACCATCAATAAGTTTGAGACCCAATTTTCATTATTGGATAATGCTCGACCGAATAGACCACATCCAGCACGTAGTGAAGAAAATATAGGGGCGGTAGCGGAGAGTGTACGCGAAGACCGTGAAGTGTCGATTCGTCGCCGTTCTCAACAGCTTGGCCTGTCATATTTAACAACTTGACGTATTTTACGTAAGGATTTTTCTTTAAAAGCATACAAAATTCAACTAGTGCAACACAACTGAAGCCGACCGACCTTCCGAATCGTTTCCGTTTTAGTCGTTGGGCTCTTGACAAGCTTGCAGAAGATCCACTGTTTTCTAGAAAAATTTTGTTCACCGATGAGGCCCATTTTTGGCTTAATGGGTTCGTGAATAAACAAAATGCCCGTATTTGGGGTGATGAACAACCTGAAGAGGTTCAAGAGCTGCCATTAAATCCAGAAAAAACAACTGTTTGGTGTGGTTTATGGGCCGGTGGAATAATCGGTCCAAACAGAGGCCGGCCGGAATGTTACTGTGAATGGTGAACGTTATCGCGCCATGATAACAGACTATTTGATGCCAGAAATTGAAGCCCGTGGTCTCGACGAAATTTGGTTCCAACAAGATGGCGCCATTTGCCATACAGCCCGTGAAACCATGGCTTCACTGCGAGAGCAATTCGGCGAACAGATCATTTCACGCTTTGGACCAGTTAGACAAGGCGAAATCGGCGCCATCGTTGGAAAAAATTTTCTAATTGAATTTTTTTTTCATAACCTTCTCCAGGAGATGCCCCTGAAAGAGGATCAACATGTTGCCGGGCGGTAACCTGGTCCGAATTTGTTTAAACAAATTTTTTTTTAAACAAAGTCCAAAAATTGAAATTTTCGCCCCGGAACAAGTTTTTTTTAGGTAAATTGGACCATTTTGAACAAAAAATGTCTCTTGTGAATTTTCTCTAAAATGCGCCGTTTTCAAGATATCGGCGATTTTAGGTGCGAGAAAACGCGAAAATGGCCACTTTCACCTCCCAATATTGGGGTCAAAAATTAAAATTTTCAATGTTGCCAAGTGTCCAAATTAAAGTTTGAGATCTCTTCTACAAATTACCGTAGGAAATATTGCAATATCTTTATTTTTAAACATTGTTTTTAACAGTTAACAAATTGCGTTCGAGCGCCCGCGGCCGCATCGAAACTGTATACATAGATATATACGCAACGCCCGTACGTAGGCGCGCGGAACTGTATACGCGCTGCAACTCGCTGTAACGTGAAGTATCATGCAAAAGTTCAAACATGCTATTGCTTAAATAAGAGTCGGACACTTTAATAGTTTATTCATTTCTTTTCCGCCCTTACAAGTATGTACATCGAAAATTTCAATTTTTGGACTTTGTTTAAAAAAAATTTGTTTAAACAAATTCGGACCAGGTTACCGCCCGGCAACATGTTGATCCTCTTTCAGGGGCATCTCCTGGAGAAGGTTATGAAAAAAAATTCAATTAGAAAATTTTTTTTCCAACGATGGCGCCGATTTCGCCTTGTCTAAGTGAATTGGCCGGCTAGATCATGTGACATCACACCTCTTGACTTTTTCCTTTGGGGCTATGTAAAGTCCAAAGTCTACATGGATAAGCCAGCTACAATTGAGGCATTGGAGGCCAATATTACTCGAGTCATTGGCGAAATACCACTCGAAATACTCACACGCGTCATTGAAAATTGGAACTTCAGAATGGACGTTGTTAACCGTAGTCGCGGACAACATTTGAAAGAAATAATTGTAAAGAATGGTTCTTTTATATGATAATAAAGATTTTAAAATAAAATTGTTTTTATTCATTTTTTTTTTATTTAAAAAAAAGTACCTCTAAATGAATCACCCTTTATAACTAGGAGCTGATACTACTGGAATAAAATAGTGAAGATTTCCAGTTTAAGATTTTTGAAATAGGTGTATGCAGGGACGTAGCCAGGTCCAAGAAGCGGGGTACCAAAGAATATAAAACGCTTGAAAAAAAAGAAGATAACTAAATATAGAGGTGCTTATAGAAGGAGGCCCCATTCGACAATCGGGGGAAATGCCTTAGATAAAAAAAAAAATCCCTACTATACTGGAACTCTAAAAGCTTAGGCTCTGCTCAACACAGTAAACTATCAAGTGCCTCACTTTGACTAAGTCACAGGATGTATGCAGATTTTTAGCCTATTCGATACTGTGACAGATTAAATTAAATATACCTAGACTGTCTAAAAAGTTCTCGCCCTGACACATAGATGGCGTTAGAAACTGTGAAATCATAATTGCATTGGAAAGTTTCATCCTTTATATAAACACATGAAAAATTTTATTTCGATCTGTCAATTCATTCGAGTAGTAACAGCTGTTTAATACTGTCATGTCATACATTTTTGTAAAATGGAAAAATTGAATATCACGCAGTGATTAAATTCTTTGTTTTGGATAGTTTAACACCAACAGAAAATCATCCGAAATCGTTAAAAGTGTATAAGGATGCATCACCTTCACTTTCCACTGTGAAAAAAATGAACTGCTCTTTTTAAATCTGGTCTACAAGCCTCGAAGATGATCCACGCGAAGGTCATTCAAAAACTGCTACCACACCACAAATCATTCAACAAGTCCATAATATGATGTTAGTTGATCGACGAGTGAAAGTGCGCAAAATAGCTGAGGCCACAGGCATCTCAAAAGAACGAATTAGAAATATTTTGCATGAAGAATTACATATGAAAAAGCTTTGTGCAAGTGGGTGCCACATTTGCTGACAATTGACCAAAAACGCATTCAAATGTGTATTTCTCAAGCGGGTTTGGATCGTTTTAAAGCAAAATAAAATGGATTTCAATCATCGTTTCATAACTGTCGATTAAACTTGAATCTGCCACCATACACCAGAGCGAAAAGAACAGTAGAAACAATGGACTGAAGCTGATGGAAGTGCACCAAAGAAGGCAAAGACGATTCCATCAGCAGGGAAGGTTACGGCAATAGTTTCTACGAGCATACGACCCTGTATCAGAGATGGCAGAAATGACGTCACCGTCGCTAACCAATGAGACCTCAAACACACTATCGGTAACCTTCTTATCAGAATAGTAACATATCGTATCCGGATTAACATCAGGGCAAATCTGTAGCACAGAATTAACGAAAAATGAGTTGATTTCGTCGGGGTCCTGTGGATGCAAAGAAGTTGTAAAATGATTCTTCTTCTTGTTATAGACATTCATAACACATGGGCTGAAAAGTCCCGGGCCTAACAAAGAAAACACGGTTTTTTTGGTTCAAAATTAGCTTTATTCATCAACGTAATCTCCATCAAGAGCAACGCAATCATTCCAGCGCCGCTCTAACATTTCAATACCACTTTTGTAGAACGATTTATCTTTTGCCTCAAAATAGGCCTCAGTTTCAGCGATAACCTCTTCATTCGTGCGAAATTTCTTACCGGCGAGCATTTTTTTTCAGGTCTGCGAACAGCCAGTAGTCGCTGGGAGCCAAATCTGGCGAATACGGTGGATGTGGGAGCAATTCGAAGTTCAATTCATGTAGTTTTGCCATTGTTTTGATTGACTTGTGACACGGTGCGTTGTCTTGATGAAACAAAATTTTTTTCTTTGCCAAATGCGGTCGTTTCTTTGCAATTTCGGCCTTCAAACGCTCCAATAACGCTATATAATATTCACTGTTGATGGTATTTCCTTTCTCAAGATAGTCGATGAATATTACACCACGCACATCCCAAAATACCCAGGCCATAACCTTTCCAGCCGATTGTTGTGCTTTCGGGCGCTTTGGACGAGGTTCACCAGTTGCTGTCCACTCAGATGACGATCGTTTTGATTCCGGAGTGAAGTGATGGATCCATGTTTCATCCATTGTCACATATCGACGCAAAAATTCCGGTTTGTTAACTTTAAACATGGCCAAACACTGCTCAGAATCATCAACACATTCTTGTTTTTGATCAACAGTGAGCAAACGCGGCACCCACTTTGAACAGAGCTTTCTCATAGTCAAATGCTCATGCAATATAAAGCCAACACGTTCTTTTGATATCTTTACGATGTCAGCTAACTCACGCAACTTCACTTTTCGATCATTCAAAACGATTTTATGGATTTTTTTGATGTTTTCTGGTGTTACCGCCTCATTTGGACGTCCACTGCGTTCTGCATCATCGGTGTCTCTACGACCACGTTTGAAGTCAGCAAACCAACGTTTTATTGTTGTTTCTGATGGAGCGGAGTCCCCATAACACTTTTCAAGCCATTGCTTCGCTTGAACGGTATTTTTTCCCATCAAGAAGCAGTGTAAAATTAAAACACGAAATTGTTTTTGATCCATTGTTTTGAAAATGAAATTTTAAAAAGTAGCGTCACTCTTAGCACAATAACTCACAAACTAATGAATAGAATATCATGTATTTCTCAAAATTTTAACAGCTGTCTTTTGAAGGTTAGTATTAACTGCACCAAAGAAAAAAAAAGGTGACTGCAATAAAACTAGCGCCATCTATGTGTTAGATTAACCCGGGACTTTTCAGCCCATGTTTTATTATGAAGTGTTTGCCACGTAGACTTGCTATTTTGATTCCCACTGGCAAAATCCAAATAAGCTCTCTTCTTGCTACGAATTGCTTGTGTAAACATATTTCTCGTTCTTTTGTATGCTTCCCAGTCCTGAACCCTTCTAGTTTTTGTAAACTTCGAGAAGAGCATATTTCTGTGCCTTTTCATAATCATCAGTAAACCAAGGTGCTCTAGGCTTAGTCACTCGAACTGTGCGCCTCGGAGCATGTGTATCAAAAAGACCCAGAACAAAACTTGTAAATGTACGAACTTTATCATCTAAATTCTCCTGATCAAAGATTGTTCCCCAATTTAAGTTATATAAGTCAGTATCAAAATTTGTTTTATTAAAATTGTTAAAATCATGAAATTCGACAAATTTTGGCTTTACGTCGGGTACTTCAATATCTAATGAGCAATAAATTAATTGATGATCCGAAACTTGTTGCATATCATGGTGGCGGACTCGTCGACATAATAAATTATCGTTTGAGATCATGATAACATCTATTAAACTGGCTTTGCTTAACAAAAACCTAGTGGGTTTTATCACAAGCTGCTTAAAATTAAAGGTGTCAAGAAAATTTTCAAAATGCTCATTCCCCCTGGAATGTTCTAGTAAATTAATATTTATGTCACCCAATAATATTGAGTCTGGGAAAAGGTTCGTGGCGTTTTCCCCGATAGATGGCGTCAATTGCAAATAACTCAAGAAACACAGATCGCAGCGACACCACTAAACGCTCGTTGGAAAGGTGGCACTTCGAGCGTTACTTTGAGTGTATAAACATCGAAATTGGTGCAGTGATTGGAAAGTTGTTTGCGTTTGAAAATGGAGAAAAGTAATGAAAAATTGCGCTATATTCTGCAATATTATTACGACAAAGGGAAGAACGCTGCGTAGGTTTGTGAAAAAATTTGTGCTGTGTATGGTGAAGGTACTTTATCAAAATCTGCTGCTGCTTTCGTTCTGGTAATTGTAATGTGAAAGATGAGTCACGCTCTGGTCGTCCAATCACTGAAAAAACTGATAAAATACTTGAAAATGTCCAGCAAGATAAGCATATCAGCAGTGTCGATATTGGTATGGAGCTAGGCATTGACCACAAAACGGTTTCGAACCATTTACACAAAGCTGGCTACAAAAAGAAGCTCGATGTATGGGTTCCTCAGGAGTTGAGCGCCAAAAACATGATAGACCGATTTAACATCTGCTGAAAACGCAATGAAATCGAGCCATTTCTGAAACGTGTCAGAACCGGTGATGAAAAATGGATCACGTACGACAATCGGAAGCATAAAAGATCGTGGACAAGGGATGGTGAGCCGTCACAAGCGTTCGCGAAGCCAGGATTGACGCCCAAAAAGGTAATGTTGTGTGTGTGTGATGGGACTGGAAGGGAATCGTCCACCATGAGCTACTCCCAGTTGGTCAGACGATTGATTCTAAACTCTATTGTGGAGAACTAGAGAGATTACGCCAGGCAATTGAAAGAAAACGGCCCGATTGATTAATAGGAAAGGTGTCGTCTTTCATCATGACAACGCCCGACCACACACTTCTTTGATGACCCGTCAAAAATTGCGAGAGCTTGGTTGGGAAGTTTTGATGCATCCACCGTATAGTCCAGACATAGCACCCTCTGACTAGCACTTGTTCCGATCTCTGCAGAACTCTCTCAATGGAATTAAGCTGCTTCCAAAGAAGCCTGTGAAAACCACTTGATTCAGTTTTTCAACCAGAAACCACAGAAGTTCTTCACCGATGGCATCATGGGTCTACCCGAAAAATGGCGAAACACTGTCGATAATAATGGAGCATATTTGGTTTAAATCACGGAGAGGCATGATGCTAGCTAATGAATTTTCAAGTATACTAAGAGCACTTAAAGCATTGAACATTGGTGGGCGATAAAAAATACCGAGCCCCAATACCATCCTACTGAACTTTAAAGTAATATATATCGGTATATAAAATACTCACCAGCTAAAAAGAAAATTGTATTATGAAAACTAATTATTACATTTGCCTGTCAAAAATTAGTCTGCCTTTTATGACAGAGTAAGCCCGACTGCCACGTTGTAGTCAAGATCTTTGCATCGCGGTCTATCTTACTACGCATGCGAAACTATTTATCCCTGTTTTGTTTACACTACCTATATCATGCGTGTCCGATACTAAATACCCTGTGATATTAAGGAAATTGTTCCTATTTACTGTTACAGGCGATGTCGATGAATAAAAAATTGTTCCGTTATTGACCGGATATTTTAGTGTTCTGTAGGGAACACTTATGGGATCAGTTTAGTGTCCGTACGTCTGTCACACCCGATTTTGACCAAAATTATTGGAAACTCCAATGATAAATAATAATGCGTATTTGTTGTCCGAGAGATGGCAGCCCAAACAAAAAATAACCAGTCAAGTGCAAGTTGAACTTGCGCAATTAATGTTCCGTACATTGATTGCTTTTAAAATAAAAAATGTTATAACGAAAGTATAAAATGATCAGTGACTTCACAAAACACACCCCAAATGAGTTTTCAACAAAGTTTATTTCCAATCTTTACTGATAACACAGGTTTACAAATTTTTAATTTGGAAAAATACCAAGAACGCCACATGCCTAGATAAGTTAATTGGGACCTCCTGAACACGAAAAACGCTATAATTTTTTTTTTAAGTACCGTTTTTTAGATAACGGTACTTTTGTGTTTTTCGGTGTATGGTCCCACTCAAACCCTTATGGAGCCCAACCGAAAAGTCCGATCGAGATAAATGTCATACCGTTGGAAAGGCAACTAAATGCCTTTTCCGGCGGTATACTATAAATTTCTACGTGACAAGAAGTGGCTGAGTTATAACACCTCAAAGTTCAAAATTTGCCTATTTTTTTTTTTTTTTTTACGTTTTTTTTTTCAAAATTTTTTCATTTTTATTTGGTTTTTTTTTTTTCTACGTTATTGTAAAGATCTGGAATGTTTTATTTTTTTTACCAAGTAGTTTATTTAATAACCAACATTTTAAACGTAATTTGAAAAAAAAAGGATGAAAAATAAAGTTTTTATTAAGGATTTTGTGGAACGACAATATTTTCATTTTCATTGCTCACACGCTATATTCGGCGTCCATCAGAATTTGAATCACTGTATACGTTGGTAGCCCTGACACACGCTATATTCGGCGTCCATCAGAATTTGAATCACTGTATACGTTGGTAGCCCTGACACACGCTATATTCGGCGTCCATCAGAATTTGAATCACTGTATACGTTGGTAGCCCTGACACACGCTATATTCGGCGTCCATCAGAATTTGAATCTGATCACAGTAAACAGTTTGGCTTTGTACGTGCAAAAAAATAAAATGTGTTCAATCGATCCCAACGAATTTTGTTATGTTTGTGGAGTTCTTGTGAAAAAGAAATCACAGCATTTGATGCGAAAAATGAATACGAAAAATTTATCTGAAGCGTATAAGAAGTATTTCGGCTTTCGACCTGCGTCTCTGGACAAACCGTGGACACCGAATAATGCATGTAACAACTTTAAATAAAATTGGTAAGGGTCAAGAGTGTTTCTTCACATTTGGAAAGCCAATGCAATGGAGAAACCCGATCAGTCATACAACAGATTGTTATTTCTGTTTAACGGAAAAGGCTGTCGGACGTAGAATTGAACCAGTTTATCCAGTTGTTAGCTCGGTGACGCTGCCAGTGCCGCACTCAGTATCGTGCCCCAAACCGCTGCTGATTGTAGCAGAGCCCACAAAAATACGAAAAAGAACAACAATAAGTGATTCATCAGATGAGTGCAGTGAATCAGAAATGCAATCAAATAAGAAACCCCATTTACTTACTCAGGCCGAGCTTAATGATTTGTGCCGAGATTTGTATTTGCCGAAATCGAAATCTGAATTACTTGCATCGCGATTGCAACAGTGGGGATATTGTGCTCCTGAGACACGTGTTACATATTACCGTGATCGTAGCAAACAACTTGCAGTTTTTTTCGCAAAAACGGGAAACTTTTGTTTTTGTGCCAACATACGTGGTCTTTTCAATGCTCTCCAACAAAGTTATGACCCAGTGGAATGGCGTCTTTTTCTGGATGGAGGCAAGGATAGTTTGAAGGCAGTCTTGCTTCATAAAGGGAATACGAAACCATCAATTCCAATCGGATATGGAAAATACATAAAGGAAACATATGAAGCAATGAAAGAACTTCTCGCTCTCATACAATATGACCAACATCAATGGAAAGTTTGCTCTGATTTTAAATTAGTTGCCATACTATCTGGATTGCAAGGGGGCAATACGAAGTTTCCCTGTTTTCTATGTCTATGGGACAGCCGTGACCGTCAGAATCACTACATCCGAAAAGTTTGGCCCGAACGAAGTGGGCGTACGCACGGAGAGTACAATATTAAAAATGACCCACTCATTCCTCAGGAGAAGATAATACTTCCTCCACTACATATTAAGCTTGGGTTATTTACAAATATTGTGAAAACGTTGCCAAAAGACAGTCTTGCCATGAATTACCTTAAACAAAAATTTCCGAGAGCCACAGCGAGCAAAATTGAAGCTGGTATATTTGATGGACCTCAAATTCGGGCTCTGTACGGTGACCAAGCATTTAATGAGTGTTTAGGTCCAGCTCATTTGGAGGCATGGGAAGCATTCCAGGACATCGTTTACAACTTTTTGGGAAACTACAGAAGTCCTGATTACGCTGAGAAGATCGATACATTACTGCAAAAATTCAATGCCATTGGTAAGCGTTGAGTGAAAGCATGTATATCAAAAAGGCCGTTATCATTTGAAAATTATTTGAAATTTATTCTTTTTAACTTTTAGGTTCAAATATGACACCTAAACTACACTTTTTATTCAGTCATTTGGATATTTTCCCCATGAACTTGGGATCCGAAAGTGATGAGCAGGGTG
This sequence comes from Pachyrhynchus sulphureomaculatus, assembly GCA_019049505.1. Lineage (NCBI taxonomy): Eukaryota > Metazoa > Arthropoda > Insecta > Coleoptera > Curculionidae > Pachyrhynchus > Pachyrhynchus sulphureomaculatus. The sequence goes on from CM032447.1 coordinate 20,979,064, forward strand.
AAAGATTTCACCAGGAAATGCAAGAAATCGAGAGACGTTACAAGGGCTGGTGGGATGAACAAATGATGGCAGACTATTGTTGGTTTCCTCATTCGGGAAGATACATCCGAAAAAAAAACGGAAAAATTCAAGTCACTCGTCATTTTAATTTAAATTTTTTTAATTTACGCCGAATATAGCGTGTGAGCAATGAAAATGAAAATATTGTCGTTTCCACAAAATCCTTAATAAAAACTTTATTTTTCATCCTTTTTTTTTCAAATTACGTTTAAAATGTTGGTTATTAAATAAACTACTTGGTAAAAAAATAAAACATTCCAGATCTTTACAATAACGTAGAAAAAAAAAAACCAAATAAAAATGAAAAATTTTGAAAAGCGATTTTTTAAAAATAATACAAAGTAAAGTGCGCGCAAGTATTACATTATATATATATATTTTTACTCGTGTTTTCACAAGCTTTCATTTGACACCATACTCGATTCCCTAGTAAAAATTTTTTTTTTCACTTCCATTTCACCCCCCAAAACTAACCCCTTAAGTCAACATTTAACTTTCAAAACTATATGGCTCTGATGAGGCCATCAATTCCTATATTATTACCAAATTTCAACTTTCTATGACAAATAGTTTCGGAGAAAATCGAGTGTGACAGACGGACGGACGGACGGACGGACGGACAGACAGACAGACAGACAGACAGACCGACAGACAGACAGACAGACGGACGGACGGACAGACAGACACCGAAGTGATGTTATAAGTGTTCCGTACGGAACACTAAAAGCATGATTTTCAGTTAGTGTCAACTGTCCGAAGAATCGTGTAAAATTTGCATGACATTGTATCTATTAGTTTGTGAGTTACAGCTGTCTTGAATGACGCGACTTTTGATTTTTGTAAAACGAAGGAATAAAAAAATTTCGTGAGTTGATTAAACATTCATTTTTGATGGGAAAAAGACCGCCAGATAAGCACCACGTTCTGAATGTCCAAATGAGGCAGGCACTCCAAAAAACATCAAAAAGTCAGCATACTGTTCTGAATGACCGCAAAGTGAAAGTGATAGAGATAGCTAACATCGTAAAGATATCAACAGAACGCGTGAGGCATATTTTGCATGAATATTCGCATATGAAAAAGCTATGTGCCCGATGAATGCAGCGTAATCCAAAGAAGTTTTTGCGTCGATTTGTGACAATGGGTGACTTATGGATCCACCACTATACACCTAAGTCCAACAGGTGTTGTCCCGCATGAAAGTTGACCGAAGCATCCAAAAATACAAACATCAGCTGGAAATGCTTTGGCAAGTATTTTTGGCATGTGCGTATAATAATACTGTCTTGAGAAGGGCCTAATAATACCAACAGACTATTACGTTGGTTTATTGGACCGTTTGAATAATGAAATCAAGAAAATAAGGCCGCATTTAACGAAGAAAAAGATGTTGTTTAACCAAGATAATGCACCTCACTCACAACTCCATAAAATCGATGGTGAAATCAGACCAATTGGGCTATGAGTTGCTTCCTCATCCGCCATATTCCCCAGATCCGGCCCCCAGCAACTATTACCTTTGTTTAAAATTGAAAAGGTGGCTCCAGGGAAGAGATTTAGCCCAAATGAAGAAGTCGAATGGGAAACTGAGGCTTATTTTAGAAAGCTCGACAAATCGTACTATATGAAAGGTATCCAAATATTGGAAGATCGCTGGAATAAGTATGTCGCTCTTGAAGGAAACTATGATGAAGCATAAAATCGATTGGTTTTTCTTAAAAAATTTCGGAATTTTTTTTGACTATGAAATATATTGGTTTTTTTCTTGACAAAAAATTTCGGAATTTTTTCACCCCATATATGTAGCTACTAATGTTAAGAAAAGTGTTCTTACTAACGCATCTTCAAATCAAACAGGAAAAAACGAGTACTTTTCTTAGTTATTAAACTGTTAATAGTTGTTTACTAGGAAAAAAACAATAATTTAAGTAAGTATATTTTAATTTACAAAATTTACTGATTGAATTAAATTTGACAAATGTAAATTGTATTTTAATTAGACAAATTACAATAATTAAAAATGAATAATAAAAAAAAAACAAGTCTTTTCTGTATAATAAATAAGCGATCTAATTACACAGGGCAATAGAGACTACCGTTTCTCAAGTACTATGGCATGCTGATTATGAACCTGCTCTTAAAATGTTCATATAACATACTCTAAGTTCGCTATTTTTAGGAGATTATCAACGCGGAAGTTATTTTTAAAAAACTTTTAGCCTCAGTATCAAATTGTACCTTCAACTCTTTTTAAAGTAACATTCAACTCTTAATTGTACAATTTTTTTGCCTTAACATACGAGGCGCGTTTTTTAAGTAAGTAGCGTTTTGACATATGGCTGCTGCAGCGTTACCATCGCCGTTCTATGCATGCGCGCTAAGTATCTGCATCTATTGGCTACCTATAAACACCAATACGGAATAATTCGTCCGAGTTTATCTTTGTTTATGTGTGTTTAACATGCCTCAGACCATTGAAAATTCAGCGGCTTGTGAAATTCATTTCCTAAATGCAAGAGATGTGGAAGCGGCCGAAATTTATCGGCAGAATAATGAAGTGTATGGCAAAAACGCTATGAGCTATGGAATGATACAAAAATAAGTTAGAACATTTAAAGATGACCGTACAAACGAGCCTGAAGTGGGTCACCGTCCATCCTTAAGTTTTAAGGTCAGCGCTAAGATACCGACGACGACGCGAAAACGGCCGTGCTGGAGTGGTTAGCAAAGCAGGTGGTAGATTTCTATGAGACTGGAATAAAGAAGCTGGTCTAACGATACAACTGTCTTAATATAGGTGTCCGGGCGTTAATACAAAAATGAAGAAAGAAAAAATTGCCTTCTGTTTTTTAATATCAAAACGGTACTTAATTTTAGTTAGGTCACACGTATATAAACCACAAAAATAAAATTAAATCTTTTGTGTAGCACATCAAATCAAGATAATGTTTAAAAACATAAAAAAGCAGTTGAAAAGCAACTCTACAAATTCCTAAAATTTGATCAATCTTTTTTAATTTTATTCTCTAAGTAATTTCTCTGGTAAGACTACGGGTAAGATTAGGGCCTTAAAAATTTTAGTTCCTATTATAAATAAGATATTACAAAAATCTGAACCGTTACTCCCCAGTAAATAAAAATATTGTAGTCCAAAGTTCAACACCATTTTTAAGAGAATAAATAGTATTAATTAATGATGCAAAAAGTCTTTTAAAAGGCGGGTCTTTTTTTTAATTTAAGTGTTAGAATGCCATTTGGGTCACTGTTGTACTGTTAGTTTGGCACATATTGCCACAAGTATTTCAACAGTAACTGATTAATTTAAGGGAACATTACACTTTCTCGGGTCGGAAGAATCGACTTTTTAGAAAGTATCATATTGGAAAGTATTATATTTCAATAATATTCTCTGAAAATTTCAGAAGAAAATTTCAAATACTTTCGAAGTTATAGACGATTACAGCGCAAAGTGTAAGGCAGGCCAAATCGACCGCGCGGCGTGCCAACTTACCTTTCGGCCGTTTACAAAGGTTTTGCTCTACCTGCGTCGAACGTCTGCTGCTACTTTTATAATTCTAAGAAAGGTAGAAGCAAGTAAAAGAGACCTTACTATAATGGGTATAATATCTTTTCGGTTTGAGGCAAAACTGTAGCTCCGAAGCAAACGGTACGCTGGCCTGCTCAGTTCGAAAATATCGCAAACCACGTAAAAGACAGTTTTATGGTAATCGATTTTCAGATGAAAGTATTCTAATTTCGCCATTACATCTGCAGAAAAAATTGTAAAAACTTCTGATTTCAGTCCAAGCACAGATCCGATTTTTAGTTATTGTATAGTACAATTTTTAGTTTTTACAACTTTACAACAAAAGTTGAAGTGTAAAGTTTGTGATGGAGACGTGAAATGTTTCAAACGAGATGAAAGAGGAGTCGGTTTTAAGCTTTGTGTTGTGTGTGAATGCGGCGATACACTCATTGATTCTGGCCCCAAAATTGGGAAATCAAATGTAATTAATAGACGTTTCATTTTTATCCAAATCCAAGAACATCTGAGAACGAGGCGTATGAGGAGTCGGAAGGAATTTTGTATGCAGCAGGCAGAGCTGATTGAACGTCAGTACCTAGATTTTGTATGTGAAAATTCGTTTGTCAAAACTTTAAATGCGTTTTTAACAAGACAACGTTTTTGTAATTGGCGTGCACGATAACTTAAAAACCATTTAACAGATCGGTCTGAAATTTTAATATGTTCTTCTACACAACAATAGCCCCAGTATCAACTAGAATAAAAAAGATTGGTTAATTTTTTCCTCAATTTTTAATGTTTTTTTTACGAAAAAAAATGCTGTTTTTGAGACTAGAGGTCCACTATTTTGTGAATTTATGCTTAAACAAAATAATCGCAGTCTACACTCATACTTTTTTTAACGATATTTTTTTCAGACGCTCCAGTGAGCCGCAATCGTGCACGCCAGCAGATCCAAATTTTCAAATTGGTTTCCATGAGGCTGCCAAAAACCCCTATAAAAATCATTTAAAAAATTATGTAAAATTTTTTTGTATGTACTTGAAGACTTAAAATATATGTCAGAAAAATTACGAGCTCAACAAATGTTTTTTTTTTATTAATCTAACAGTCCCATAAAAATTATTAAAATTTTCGACCAAGAAAGTGTGTTAATACCATCGTAGATGTATTCCCATTAGTAAAACACCAGTAGGAAATTTTTAAAGTCGAAGTATTTTAGTGAATACAGTACAAAAACGTCCTTTTAGATATGGTTTTCTTAAAATCCTAACATAATAAAATTCAAGAGCTTTTAAATTCAAAATGAGATCGCCAAAATCATCAAAATTCACTTAGTTTTAACACGAATTCAACATATTTTTACTTTTTGTTAACCTATGTGATAATACTACTGTATTTATAAAACACAACAATAATACCTGCGTCATGGTTTTATCTCCTAAACTTAAAGGGGTGAATATATCATTAGTTGCAATAGTTTTTAAATAAAATATAATTTGTTGTATGACACGGTGTTACTTACATCTAATTCATTCTAGCACGTTCAACTGGTTACACGAATACTAATAATATATTCACTACATTAAAAATTATACTAATTAGAGCAAATAAATTAAAACTTATCATCTTCCTCATAATTATCATCGTTATCATTCCACAAATGCACAAACTTTGACGGTATAATCAGTTTATACAGGGCGTTCTCCAAATTACTACAGGTCAATAAATTGTAGACCAAATCACCCCTATGTAATTTTTTCGTAATTGTAATTCTTCTTTGATCACCCTTCCCTTCACTTTTCGATTTCAATCCGAACTTGGCAGCAATTTTATGAATATGAGCCCGTTCCTCAGACGTAAAATCCGGATCGAATCTTAAAAGACTCATCTTGTCAGACTTTGAGTAATCCTCCAACAACTTGTGAATTTTTTTAAATACGTCGTCGGTTCCCAGGCCCTGTCGACTCACATTTTGATCTAAAGTTTCTGCGACTGTTTTTTCCGCTCCCTGTTCATTGATTCCCAGTCCTTTTCCTCCCCAGCCCATTTTTAACATCATTTGGTGAGCTTTACTGCCTTGGAAGTCCATTTGAGATTTTGCCTCTTCTTTGGGTTCGCCTTTTTTAGTAGTTACTTCTTCATAAACTTTCTTTTTGACAATATAAAAACAGTCTTTTTTAAGCATTTCAAGTGTAAGCTCCGCTAAAGCATTTTTAGCAGCTTGCTTATTTGGAAATGTTCCTCTTGCCAAATCTTCCCGGTCAATTTTCAACACAAATTCTCCTGTATTATTTTGCTCTACATTCATCTGTAGCTGACAATAATCTACAGTCCCTTGAAGCGTTTGTAGTGCATTTTCTACAGTCTCCAAAAATATTAGTTTAGAACGTATTCCTTGTTGCCTTAACACCATGTGCAAAAAGTCCTTTGCTTTCTCTTCCAAAAGAGTTAATGTGGGTTGTAATCGCTCTTCCTCGTGCTGCTCTTGCTCTCCATTATTTGAGTAATTCACACTTTGCTGATTATAATACCTAGACGATGAAGGTGGATTTCTAATTTTTCCAATTTCCCGCCCTCTTTCGTCAAAAGTTCTTTCTTGTACATTCGACCAAGGTTTCTGATTACCTTGATTAAAATTATTATAATTTCCTCTTGAAAAAGAACCTCTGAAACGCCTGTTCTGGTTTCCACGAGCCGAAAAATCCTGTTCAGGTGATCTAAAATTATTTTGTGCCCTCAGATTACTATCACGAGGCCTAAAATTGTCCCAACGTCCTCTAGGGGGACCACGGTCATAAGGATTGTGACGGTAATCTCTGTGGTAAGAATGATTTGGATTATTCCTGTTATATTCCATTTTTACACGGTTTCTAGACGTTAAGTGTGTCGTAGTGGTCGTTATTCTTCTAAAGTGGTTTCGTCTCACTAAAATAAGAAAAAAAATCCTTTAAATAAGAATCAAACAAACTTCTAACACAGAGATACAAAATAAATACAAAAAACGAATTTAAATAAGAGTTTATTTAGTTACAAAGGTTTTCCCAAAATGGTCAGATTTTTTGTGCTAAATTAATGGATTTAGAACACGATTAAACAATGTAATATTTTAAGGTTTAAATTATAAAGTTTATCTTTGAAAGATATGCCAATTTAAAAATCATCATTATCATGTATCTCAGTAAAGAAGTTGTGACCAGATTCCTATTTGGGGGAAGTTTTTTGTTATTTTAATGTAAAAAACAGTTTCATTTGATAAAAAAAATACGGAAAATGTAGCCATATTGTTGTAATTGTTAACAAGGCATTTTGACTAACTTTTTTTTCACATTATGTAATCAAAATATAGAGATATTTATGGATGAAAACAAAAAAAACCATACAAACGTAGGTACCATACAAAAGAAGATTTCCTACGGACAACACTTAGAGATGTAAAGTGTGGTACTTTTTAGGATTTGGAAAAACTGGGTACACGGCTACGTAGGATCCTGCCAAACCGAAGAACCGGCAGGGTACAATCCGGCAATTTTCTATTAAGCTCGTTCTTTTAGGTTTTATTAACATTTTCTGCCAACACTGCCAATTTTGCGTAATTTTTTATGATTTGACAATATTGTTAAGACGCGATAAATTGGCGCTTAAGCAACTACGCGTCTAGTTGCTTCATATCAAACCCCGTAGTTAGCGATAATACGATGAATATATCGATGGTTTAGTGATTTTAAAGGAACATTACACTTTTCAGGGCGGAAAAATCGACTTTTTAGAAAGGATCCTACTGGAAAGTATTATATTTCAATAATATTCTCTGAAAATTTCAAGTACTTCGACGATTATAGCGCGAAGTGTAAGGCAGGCCAAATCGACCGCGCGGTTTGCCAACTTACCTTTCGGCAGTTTACAGAGGTTTTGCTATACCTGCCTCGAACATCCGCTGCTACTTTTATAATTCTAACGAAGATAAAAGGTAAAAGGAGATCTTACTATAATGGTTATAATATCTTTTCAATTTGAGGTAAAACTGTAGCTCCAAAGCAAACGGTACGCTGGCCTGCCCAGTTCGAAAATATGGCTGGCAGAGCTAACATCACTCAATAAACGTCTCGGCTAATATTGTGTAAACTGGATAAAGAATACGGGAAATTTAATTCGAAGCGAGTGTGCAGACCACGTAAAAGACAGTTTTATGGTAATCGATTTTCAGGTGAAAGTAATTCTAATTTTGCCAGTACATCTGCAGAAAAAATTGTAAAAACTTCTGCTTTCAGTCCAAGCACAGATCCGATTTTTAGTTATTGTATAGTACAATTTTTAGTTTTTACAACTTTACAACAAAAGTTGAAGTGTAAAGTTTGTGATGGAGACGTGAAATGTTTCAAACGATACGAAAGAGGAGTAGGTTTTAAGCTTTGTGAATGCGGCGATACACTCATTGATTCTAGCCCCAAAATTGGGAAATCATATGAAATTAATAGACGTTTCATTTTTATAAATGAGATTACTCGGCTGTGGAATCGCTGGAGTGAATAATTTTTGCGGCCTGGTGGATTTAAGAACGGGATTTTATGAAACAACTTATTATAATTTCATAGAAAATATTAAAATTGCAGTTGAGACTGTATTCAGAGTTGTTATAAATAAAACCGAGAAAGGCCAGAATCGCACGGAGAAACGAAAAAACACTTGAGAACGAGGCGTATGAGAAGTCGGAAGGCAGGCACAGCTGATTGGACGTAAGTAGGTTTTATACGTGAAAATTCGTTGGTCAAAACTTTAAACGCCGTTTCCTTAAGTCTATACTGGGGCCATAGTCATACGTTTTCTAAGGATATATTTTTTCAGACGTTCCAGTGAGCCGCAATCGTGCAAGCCAGCAGATCAAAATTTTCAAAATGGCTTCTATGAGGCTCTAAAAAAAACCCTATAAAAAAACATTTTAAAAATTATGTAAACATTTTTTTCTTGTATTTGAAGACCTGAAAATATAGGTCAGAAAAATTACGGACTCAAAAAATGTTTTTTTATTAATTTATCAGTCCCATAAAAATTATTCAAATTTTCGACCGAGAAAGCGTAATGTTCCCTTAAATGAGGTCGCACAAGCACCACGTTCCGATCATCCAAATGACAAAAAACATTAAAAATATTCCACCATATTGTTATGTATAATACTGATCGTATCTTGATAAAGGGCGAACAATCACAGGACACTATGACGTTGGTTTTTTGGACCCTCCAAGAAAAAACGGCTGCACTTAGCGAAGAAAAAGATCATGCATCAGCTCACAACTCCAAACAATCGATACTCAAAATGGATAAACTGAGCTATGAATTGTTTCCTTATCCGCCATATTTACCAGATATGGCCCCCAGCGATTATTACCTCTTTCCAAATTTAAAAAGGTTGATCCAGAGAAAGAAATTTTGCTCAAATGAAGAAGTTGAATGAGAAACTGAGGTTTATTTTAGAGAGCTCGACAAATCGTACTATATGAAAGGTATCGAAATGTTGAATAAAATCGATTTTTGGCAAAATATTGTTTTTTTTCAAAAGTCTCGGGATTTTTCTATCCCATATAGTGCCAGTCAAGTGCAAGTTGGATTTGTGCAATTAGTGTTCCGTAGATTGCTTTTAAAATAAAAATTTTCGTCACGGAAGTATAAAATGATCAATAACGACACAAAACACATCCCAAATGAGTTTTTCAACAAAGTTTTTTCCGATCTTTAATGAAAACTGATGACCTTGATTTTTTTTTTTTAAATTGTGTCTGTTACTTGATGGAAATTCATAACGAATGTAATGAAAGACTGATTTTGTCAAATTTCCACTTTATTTAGTTTCACTGAAACTGTATGACGCGTTTCGCTATACTATAGCTTCGTCTGATACAAAATGACATTTGAATATTAGTGTTGTTACATTTATACAAATACCCTAAGGTAGATAGGTAATAAAATTAATACTATATGCTAATGAATAATGCCCGGAAATCCATTCTGAATATTAATTGTATAAATTGAGTAAAGGTGAGATACCATGGGCCAGACAGGTATCTTTTTTTCGTTTAAGATGATGTCTGAATTTTTAATTCTATTTATTTCTAAATTTTCTAATAGGTTTAATTTTACGCTTTGTTTTGTATGTGTAGAATTTTAAATTTATCGGTAAAAAGACCCCAACTTACACAATAAAAAATTCGTTAAAATTAATGGAAAAAATTTCCAACGTCTTTCTACCAGATAATTCAAAACTAGTATCATTTGACGTCCAAAACCTTTTCCCTAGCATACCCCCGGATGAAACAGTAAAAATCATAAAAACATTCCTAATCAAAAATAAAGTTAATATCGTTATACAACAAGACATACTAAATTTATTAAACACGAGCCTCAATCAAAATTATTTTTACTTTAATAATACGTTTTATAATAGTTCTGAGGGTCTCATAATGGGTAGTGCACTTAGCCCGCTTTTAGCAGAAATATTCATGGATAACCTAGAAAACAAATACATCGACAAGAATTTAGCAAATCATTTTTGTATTGGTACCGATATGTAGACGACATCTTTGCTTGTTTTAATGGTACAGAGCGTCAACTTGACAATGTTTTTAACTATATAAACTCAATACATAAAAATATTAAATTCACTATGGAACTAGAAGTCGACAATAAAATTAATTTTCTAGACTTAACGATAACCAGACATTACAACAAACACAAATTCTCTATTTTTCACAAACTCTCACATACAGATACTACAATAAACATAAAATCAGCTCACCCCCTACAACACAAATTGGCAGCTTACCACAATATGTTGCATAGACTTGTAAGTGTCCCCCTATCTGTAGATGATTTTAATAAAGAATTAAATCTAATAAAACAAATTGCTGTTAACAACGGATATTCTCCAGACTCCGTAGACTCAATTCTAAACAAAAAATTAAAAAATAAAGCTATTTCTTTAGTATACCCCAAGAAAGAAAACAAAGGGAAAAATATGTTTTAACCTATTTTGGTAACACGTTAGAGAAAATTAAAAACCACTTAAACAAATATAATATCAACATAGCTTTTAGAATAAACAACTCGTTAGGAAAATTCATTAAAAACGCAAAGGGAAAACAAAATAGATCAAAAAAATCTGGAGTGTATCAGTTGAATTGTGGTTCTTGTCATAAAAGTTACATAGGTCAGACAGGTCGTTCATTCGATATTCGGATTTTAGAACATAAAAGAAGCTATTTAAAAAAACAAAACTGACTCAGCGTACAGTAATCATTTAACAGAATCAAATCATCTTTTTGAGGATAAATTTAAAATTCTACACATACAAAACAAAGGCGTAAAATTAAACCTATTAGAAAATTTAGAAATAAATAGAATTAAAAATTGAGACATCATCTTAAACGAACAAAAAGATACCTGTCTGGCCCATGGTAACTCACCTTTACTCAATTTATACAATTTATTCATTAGCATATAGTATTAATTTTATTACCTATCTACCTTAGGGTATTTATATAAATGTAACAACACTAATATTCAAATATCATTTTGTATCAGACGAAGCTATAGTATAGCGAAAAGCGTCATACAGTTTCAGTGAAACTAAATAAAGTGGAAATTTGACAAAATCAGTCTTTCATTACATTCTTGACATTTGTTTTTTTATATACTAGATAAATTATGGAAGGTAATGCCCTCGTGATAATTTTCTTTCAATTTACACTCTGTGGAGAATATTCCAGAATTTTTTCAAAATTTTTGATCATTACTTTTCGAGATAAGGGGGGGATAGCAAAGAAAAGTGTGCACAAGTATTACATTATATACATTTTTGATCTTCTGTTTTTACAAGCTTTCATTTGATACTTCACTGGATAATCTAGTAAAAAAAATTTTTTTCACTTCCGATTTCACCCCCAAAACTAACCCCTTAAGTCAAAATTTAACTTTTGAAACTACACGGTTCTGATGAGGCCATCAATTCCTATATTAGTGCCAAATTTCAACTTTCTATGTCAAATAGTTTCGGAGAAAATCGGTTGTGACAGACAGACAGACGGACGGACACCAACATGATCTTATAAGTGTTCCCGTATGGAACCATAAAAGTCAAATTAGGAAATAGATTTAGAAGTATTAACAAAATATAATATACAAAGTATTAACATGAAAAGAACTGCTATACTATTGCAGTATTTTTCGAAAATAGTGATTATGATATGAAATTTTGTTTATCTTTTTTATAAGAAAATCCAGGTTCTATTGTAAGAAAAATTTACTTAGAAAGTGCATATTATAGGGATTATAAGTATCTAGTAATCCTATTATTATACTAAAAATAATTTATGAATATATGAAAGTCTCCCGACAGTAAGCAGAATTATTACTTATAAATTACCCAGTAAATTATAGATGGGAACAATACCGCAGAGAGATAAATATTTGAATAATTAATTTCTAAAAAATAACAGGCCAAGAATTTTATCATTATTAACAAGAGTAAGCAAACATTCATGTGGTACCTAAAACAAGTTTATAACTACAACTCATTGTCAGAAACACATTGCTGTCTCCCGAAAATGAATACCTAAACTTAAAATAACCGGCCAAATGCAAGTGCAATTATTCCGTACGTTGATTGCTTTTAAAATAAAATTTTTTGTTACGGATCCGTTCCGATCTTTACTGATAACTGATGACCTTGAAATTTTTGTTTTTTTTATATACCAGATAAATTATTAAAGGTAATGAGCTCGTGATAATTTTCGTTCAATCTACACCCTGTGTAGTATATTCCAGAATTTTTTTCAAAATTTTTTGATTAGAACTTTTCGAGGTAAGGGGAGGCAGTGATTTTTCGCAATTTTTTAAAAATAATACGAAGCAAAGTGTGCGCAAATATTACATTATATATATTTTTAAACTCGTGTTTCTACAAGCTTTCATTTGACACCCCACTAGATGACCTCGTAAAAAAAATTTTTTGTCACTTCCCCAAAACTAACCCCTTAAATAAAAATTTGACTTTCAAAACTACACGGCTCTGATGAGGCCATCAATTCTTATATTAGTACCAAATTTCAACTTTCTATATCAAATAGTTTGGGAAAAAATCGGGTGTGACAAACAGATAGATGGACAGGCACCGAAGTGATTTTATAAATGTTCCATACGGAACACTAAAAAAATCAGTAAAGTGATTTACTCAGTACTTTCCTTGCAAAGAGGCAGTTTTAAAATAGGTACAGAATTTGACTTTCTCAAGTGAAGGGAAGGTAAAGTTCCATAATATAATTAAAACCATATGATATATTGACAACCACTCCTTTCATCCCCAGTAAAAAACATTTAAATATAATTAATTTTCTTGATATATAACACATGGGCTGAAAAGTCCCGGGCCTAACACATAGATGGCTCTAGTTTTATTGCAGTCACCTTTTTTTCAGTTAATACTATCCTTCAAAAGACAGCTGTTAAAATTTCATGATATTCTATTCATTAGTTTGTGAGTTATTGTGCTAAGAGTGACGCTACTTTTGTTATTTTCAAAACAATGGATCAAAAACAATTTCGTGTTTTAATTTTACACTGCTTCTTGATGGGAAAAAATACCGTTCAAGCGAAGCAATGGCTTGAAAAGTGTTATGGGGACTTCGCTCCATCAGAAACAACAATAAAACGTTGGTTTGCTGACTTCAAACGTGGTCGTAGAGACACCGATGATGCAGAACGCAGTGGACGTCCAAATGAGGCGGTAACACCAGAAAACATCAAAAAAAATCCATAAAATCGTTTTGAATGATCGAAAAGTGAAGTTGCGTGAGTTAGCTGACATCGTAAAGATATCAAAAGAACGTGTTGGCTTTATATTGCATGAGCATTTGACTATGAGAAAGCTCTGTTCAAAGTGGGTGCCGCGTTTGCTCACTGTTGATCAAAAACAAAAACGTGTTGATGATTCTGAGCAGTGTTTGGCCATGTTTAAACGTAACAAACCGGAATTTTTGCGTCGATATGTGACAATGGATGAAACATGGATCCATCACTTCACTCCGGAATCAAAACGATCGTCATCTGAGTGGACAGCAACTGGTGAACCTCGTCCAAAGCGCCCGAAAGCACAACAATCGGCTGGAAAGGTTATGGCCTCGGTATTTTGGGATGTGCGTGGTGTAATATTCATCGACTATCTTGAGAAAGGAAATACCATCAACAGTGAATATTATATAGCGTTATTGGAGCGTTTGAAGGCCGAAATTGCAAAGAAAACGACCGCATATGGCAAAGAAAAAAATTTTGTTTCATCAAGACAACGCACCGTGTCACAAGTCAATCAAAACAATGGCAAAACTACATGAATTGAACTTCGAATTGCTCCCACATCCACCGTATTCGCCAGATTTGGCTCCCAGCGACTACTGGCTGTTCGCAGACCTGAAAAAAATGCTCGCCGGTAAGAAATTTCGCACGAATGAAGAGGTTATCGCTGAAACTGAGGCCTATTTTGAGGCAAAAGATAAATCGTTCTACAAAAGTGGTATTGAAATGTTAGAGCGGCGCTGGAATGATTGCGTTGCTCTTGATGGAGATTACGTTGATGAATAAGCTAATTTTGAACCAAAAAAACCGTGTTTTCTTTGTTAGGCCCGGGACTTTTCAGCCCATGTGTTAGGATCATCAAAAAAGTAAGCTTAATCTGAGATCATGCAGTATTTTTCCAGATACAAAAAAGGATCGGCAGAGTATGTCATTCATAATTTTGTTTCCCGCCCCGCCAAATCAATGATCCATAAGAAACTCCAATGAGTGCGGTAAAGACAAGCAGAAAACACTGGACAGATTTCCAACCCTATCTTCTGGCAATAATTACCGTACCCGCGTTGGTGCGGCGCCGCTAAAAACTTATATGATCCCATGTGTTCTGCTAATAAAATCGGCTGTGGATACCTACCGGTGTGTCACTTATATTGTTAATTTTAATAGCAGGTTATATGTGATTCTATATAACTTATTAAAGTACAAATTTAGAAAATATTCAGCTGTTTCTTATAAATATAATGTTGGTTACGTTTTTCTTTATTAGCTAAAACTATACAAGATAATTTTACTTCATTAGATTAGACTTTTAATGATATTGCGAGAGCCGAGAAATAATTAAATATTTTAAATTTTAGAAATCCTACTACACTTACACTACTCCCTTCCTTGAGTCCACTGTAAATATTGAATCGCAATTAGATGTAAACAAGCGGAGCCTTGATTATTTTTAATTTTTCAAAACAATTTATTCTAAATAAAACAGTTTGTGCATATCGAAAAAATATTTTTGATGACATTAAATAATCAAAACCAAAAATGCTGATGAATCAAAATCAAGAAGCTTTGAAATCATTTCCCTCAAGCCCTGTATCACCCAAGATCCAGATAGATTGACTTTGTCCATACTTCCTAAGGTGTTTAGAGCTTTTTAACTGTTCCATGCCATTTTGTATGTCCAGTGGTAGTAATGACATTATCCTTCACTTGAAAAATAGATGGATAATCTTCAGTTAAAACCAAAATATTGAGTGCAAAATCAAGCTGTTCGAAAGTAAAAGTCAATGAAATCTACACAAATCAATGTGGTTCAATCTGAAGCTACAAAGTAAAGCCTCAGACCTTAAAAGAATTTGGCTGGCAACAAAATTTGTCAGTAAAGCCTTTAAAGTACAAAAATGTTCTGCTGACCGAATATGGCATTTCTCTATACAAAAATTATAATAACACGCTTGAGTATTGGTACTTTCACCAAACTGCATGAACTAGTTTGATCAATTTACTTTGTTGTAACAATAACGAACCAAGTTGAAATGCTACCTGTATTATCATGCTTTTCCGATAAAACTAATTACAATATGATGAATAATAAACTAGATCTCAATAAGAGTATTGACTGCTCTAGCGCTTCTAAAATATTAACAAAGCGAAAATTCTGAAGAAGAACAAGAAATAGGAGCAGATATCTATTGTTTTGTAAATTCGTAAATAAACCAAGTCAGTACAAAAATGTATGGCCCACTAATAAGAACCAAATATCATATATGTTCAGAGTAAAAATTGGGCTTGGAAGGGAGCAAAATGAGCCACCACGGATAAAGTTACAGATACAAGGTAAAGAGGTAGATGTTATATTAATTTTCTATAATAAATAAATAGGTAGGTACAGTAACTTTTGAATAACCAATTGGAACCTCTGACTTTCAATTTAAAAGCGTAATAAAATATTAATTACACATTTATATGTATAAGTAATTAAGTTCTTCTCGAGAAATTAAAACCGTTACATTTGTGAAATACCGCAAATACTAGGGGCAATGTCCACATCAGAAGATAACATAACCTATCTCAACTGTTCAGTACTGTGCAAATAAACTCGAATGAAAACTTAAATTATTGAATAATCAACTAAAATGGGTAATAATAAGTTAACTCTATCGTATTACGATAAAATATTACGAAAAACAACTTAATAGGGACTTATGACGCCGCATATCAAACCTATTTTGGTCACAAGAAATTTTAAGAAAAAAATCTTTTTAACGACTTACCGGCGTTGATTATGTGGTGTCTCTTGATAAATCACACTATAATTGTTTATATTTTCCTAATATAAATAAATCACTTGCACGAAAACCAATTTTATCTCAAAAATTTGTAATTTAAAAACTATTCATGGTATACCTCAAATCGAATCATTCAATCTGACGTTTTTTACCAAAATAAAATTGCCATAATAAAGATCACTCCGACCGTATTTATCCTTGTTTATTATATAAAAGTAAACAAAGATATGTATGTCTTTTATTACAAGCCTATTATTCTTGTCGGAGTGACGTACGCTTTACGACCTTTGAAAAGAAAACACCATTGGATTGGTAGAAAAGGTGGCGTGATGCAACGTCACATGTTAGAAAGACGGAAAAATCAATTATTTTCTAACCTAATTTTATTATTTAGATATTTATTAGCTGATTTTTTTCTTTATACATTAAACTTAAAAAATTAAATATGAGGTTTTAAATCAGAAAGTTTTTTCCTATTTGAAAAATAAATTTAATTTAAAGAGTCTCCCTCCAATGACGATAACTTAAACTTAAGAGGGAATATTGAAAATTACAGGAAGCTTTAATATTATGATTATTTTCGTTGCTATAGTAAAAGCGCTATATAATTTTTTTGTAACTATTGGCCTGAATAAATTTTATGAAGAATTTGACACATCCAGGACCGTAGCAATCAGCATTATGGAAAAATGTTACTTAATCCAATTATCATTTATTTGAAAGTTTTAGATAAAAAATTGCTATTTTTCAAACTTATCCGTTATAAATAAGTGCATTGTTTAACTGTATAAAGTTCTTTAAAACGTTTTGATCCCTGAAAACCAATATTTTCCAGGTAAAGTTTTTCTGTCACGTTCATTTACCGTGAAAATTCCTAGAAAACGCCTGTCAAAACAGTTTTCGTAAATCAATAAAAGGAATTTACATAAATTTTTATTGCTTACTTTGCTTAACGTGGGCGGAAATCGACTAGTTCAGTGGGGATAAAACTAGTTTATTTGTTATGCTTAGCATAAAAATGTAAATTCTGTTTTTTATCTATGTTCAAGTACAAGTGAAGTTCATTAGCCCTCATCAAAACAACAATAATCTTAAATCGAGTCTAATTTGAAACCACTGATAAGCCTTATCTCATAACACTAATATCAGGTGATAAAAATATCCCAAATGCCATACATTTTAGTACGAGGTAATCTTGCAGCGTACGGCCAAAGGTATCCTTGGAGGGTGTTGGTTTCGGGGCTCAAAGCAGGTGATATTGAGCAGTTAAATAGATTTGCATCTGGGGGCTATTGCGACGATTCGACGATCGTTTATATGCAACATCCTTGTGTTATTTTGACTGCATTGGAAGTTTTAGGTACTTATTTTTTTTGTTTTTCACTTGCTTTCTTAAGTGGCACTGGTAATATATTTTGCACCAAAATTGTTTACATACTGCACCTATTTTTTTAGAACTGACTGATTCTTTGTAGATTTGTGCAAACACTTTGTACTAATTTTTTGTTTGGGTGGATGGTTTTGATGTAATTGAATTTAGAGCATTTGTTAAGGCAAGCCATGGGATTTTTTATTAGAGTCAGAGCTGAATCAAGTAATAAATAATAAGTAAATAAAAAATATTACTCTTACATAATGGCCAAAAGTATTTACCACCTAACACCTAAAAATCTTAAAACTTTATTGAAATAGAACAAAATGAAAGATATACAATAAAATAAATTGGTATATTTATTATAAAAATATTTAGTACAATTTCCTTTGGCTTTTATTCCTGCTGCAATTCATGTTGGCAATGAGAATATTTGTTAATTTGTTCAGATCACAAATAATACAGTAAGGGAAGCAATTTCTGGATTGAAAAATTCACATTGTAGGGATCCTATTGACATGAGCACCAAAATCATCAAAACTCTAAAAAACCTAATTATATACCCCTTGACTCATCTCATCAATCTTGGCCTGAGGGAGAACACCTTCCCATCAATGCTTAAAGTTGCCAAAGTTGTTCCTATCTTTAAAAATAAAGGATCGGTGGATGATTGTAATAACTACCGCCCAATATCCATTCTACCTGTTTTTTCCAAAATATTTGAATCAGTCATGAAAAATCAAATGACTGTATACTTTGAGCACAACAACCTGTTTATGCAGAGTCAGTTTGGTTTTAGAACTAAAAGATCTACTGCCCTGGCAATAAATCGGCTTACCGAGTATGTGGCGGAGGGCCTTGAGTTGGGATTGGATACCTACGCTTCGTTCTTTGACTTATCAAAGGCTTTTGACTGTGTTTCTTCAGAGATCCTTCTCTCGAAACTGTCATACTACAACTTTGATCCTTGTAGCATAGACCTTGTTAGGTCATATCTTTCTAATCGCTCTCAATATGTGAGCTTTAACATGGAGGTCTCTGGCAGACAGATTATCAAACACGGGGTTCCCCAGGGGTCAGTCTTGGGACCATTACTGTTTTTAATTTATATAAATGATTTGCCAAATTACACTGATGACCCAAATTTAATCCTATTTGCAGATGACACCACCAGTCTGCAGCACTATCATCCTGGAGATCCAATACAGCAGACTGTTTCCGACATGCAGCATAACATAGGGGGTTGGTTCTTGGCAAATAGGCTCACCCTAAACCGTGATAAAACACTGAGTCTGAGGTTTACCCTAAGAAATTCTCCATCTGATCTATCTACAAATGACTTTGTTAAATTTCTGGGTGTGTTCCTAGACCCTGGGCTCTCATGGGAGAAGCATGTCTCTGAACTGGCGTCTAAACTTTCCAGAATGATTTTCCTTATTCGAAGTTTGGCTAGAAATGTATCTCAAGAGGTTCTCTTAATCGCTTATCATGCATATTTTGCATCTAACATGTCTTATGCTCTTGTGAACTGGGGACACTCATCGCATGGCCAAAGAATTTTCTCACTTCAGCGACGCTGTATTCGCGTCATTGTGGGACTGGGATATCGCGACTGTTGTCGTCGCTATTTCTCTGAATTGGGGATATTGACCTTCCCCTGTGTATACATATTCCAGTGCTTAACATACATTAAACAAAATGTGTGGCTATTCACTACCCATGAAAATCTCCATAATTACCCCACTAGAGGTAACCAAAATAGCTCGGACTCGCAGAGGCACCGACTACTATGGGGTCAGTTTCTTTAAGGCCTTACTGGTGGCTGTTAGAGAGCTGTCGGACGAGAGCTTTGTCAGGAAGGTAAAATCCTACCTGATTGCAAGATCATTTTACTCACTTGATGAGTTTTTGAATCATAATTTTAATGACTTTTAACTATGTAATTAATGTGTCTTACCTTTATTTTGTTCTTTTGATATGTTTTAATTGTTCATTGATTCGTAGTTACATGTTTTTGATATTTTAATATTTTAACATTTTAACAATTCTTTTGACTTGTGACGTGTAAAAGCACATTGTGTACTTATTACTAATAAATATTTGATTTGATTTGATTTGATTAACTTTTTGCATTCGTCTTGGAAAATAGTGTTCTACTCTTCCAACAAAATGAGTTTGAGGGTATCATATGATGTGCTTAAGTGTTCCTTGATTCTCCAGTTGAAGATCAACCACAAATAATCTATAAGGTTGAGATCTGGTGAATGTGGAGGACAATCCAGGAGCTCCACCCTATTCTCCCAAAGTCACTTAATTGTCACTGCCGCTTCGTTACACAGTGCATTATCTTGTTGGAAAATGCACATTTTTCAAATTTGTATCAGCATACAATTTACAAAATGATGGTTCTAGTTGAGTATTTAGACCTTCTAGATACTTTTGTGAATTCATTCGATTACTTTTCATTCATGCCACTTGTTGACATGCACCCCCACTCTATAATACTGCCACCCCCTTGTCTTACGGTGGGTACTATGCAATTAGTGTTATACTTCTCTCGTCTCCAGCGCCTTATGGAGATAACACCAGAAGTACCAAAAACCTGAGGTAAGGGAGAGAAACAAACAGAGAAAAAGAAAGAAAATACTGGTTACTCATTTACTGGTTTAAAAAGTATCCAGGCTTAACAATACCTACCTCGAAGTTAGACTTATCCAACCACACAATATTAGGCCTTCTTTGTTGAAAGGTTTATTATTCTTGGCTCATACCAAACACAACTTTTTATTTTTTTTCTGATAGGCAGAATTTTTTTATCTTCTTTCAGCCCAGCTGTTTGAAGCCTTCTCACTGTTCAAACAGAAATTTTCTTTCCAATGTCTTCAGAAATATCAACACATAGCTCAGAAGATGTGTTTTTATGGTTTTTCAAAGAAGCATATGTTAACTGCTGGTCTTCTCTCACATTTGTAATGCGTTTTCGACCACTCTCAAGTTTTTGTCTTTTTACAATCATATAGTATATCTCACCATACTATGTGGACATTTCCTTGTTTTTGCTATGTCGTGTTTTATTTTTTTCACTTTCAAAGAGAAATTGTATTTTCATACTTTTTTCTAAATGTATTTCACACTTTTTTGGCATTTTAATATGAGGATACACTTAATCTTTAGTGGAAAATAATAAAATTAGTAGAATTTTAACAATTAATATACTACGAGATCTAGTGAACTATATTACAAGAATAAAGTAGGTCAGCCATTGTTGACCTTTAAGAATTTTTTTCAATTGCATTCATTATTTTGATTACTTTAATTGATGTGAGAATTCAGAAAGATAATATAAGTATGGTGAGAAATAACGGACATCTAGTTTCTAGGAACTCAATGTGATTTCAAATACTTTTGGCCAAGCTGTATTAATATAGTTTGCAACTGATAAAACCTATAAATGTGTAATTTTAACATGATTTATTCATTTCAAATTTGCTCTTTATCAGATAGATCAAAAGTCAAGTGGAACTAACTTATCCCATGACCTGCTTTAAAAAAAGAGAATCCATTAATCACTTTTCCCCATAATATAATTTATTTAACTTTTTTTGTTGTAGGATATACTGTGGTGGCATCATCCAGCACAAGTGTGAAGCAGGATTACAATGAATATATGTGGACTATGAGACGTGAATTTTCTGAGCCTGATCCTACCACGGTATCACCAACAAAAGACTTGGAAAAAGCTCTATTAGAAAAGAGCGAGGTGTAAAGCAAAAAAGAATAGAGTGTTACCTAACGGGTGCTTACAACTTTATAGTTTTAAGAGAAAAATTGATTTTTTTACCTCAATAACAATTTAAAGTGTCAAATTTACACTCTTCATAAGTAGATTAACCAAGAATATCCATTTTGTCATATATAGATATCCCAGTATATTATGGAAATACCTGCCAGTCTCCTAATGTCATCAGGTACCTATGCATATGTGGCCGTAAAGGCATCCGTACATGCATCTGATAGTGCAGTCTTTGGTCTTAACAGTGATGAAATTAATGCATTGGTTAAAAGATTTTCCGGTTATCGAAAGGAAATTATAAATGGGATGTTATTTAAGGCTTCTCCCATCGAAGTTGTAAATGCTTTAGGCCAACTTGGGTATAGAGTAGTTGCTACTACAGGGGAGGCAGAAGTTATTTGGACCATGCAGAGGGATATTTAATTAGTATTTTTATGGGATTTGGGGCAATGTAACAATAACACAGTTTTTGAATAGGTCTTAATCTATACACTAGATATTGTGACTTGTTTTATTTTGTCGTAAAAATATTTACTGCCAGATTCACTGAAAGGATCTAAAACTTTTAGTTGTTTAGTTGGCTTGAGTTTTGGCACTTATATATATATATATATATATATATATATATATATATATATATATATATATATATATATATATTTTATTTTAATTTTAACTGGTAAATGTCACGAAAAAAGCATTTTTCTAAAAAAATTTGAAGTAAAAAATCGGAAAATAAGAGCGCGGAACTGGTAGGAAAATTAATAGTTTTTTAGAATTTTCTAGTCTGATACTGCATCAAATTTTTAGTTAGTTTAATGGTACTCTTGTCTATTTGAACCATTGATTCCCAAATGAGGGCACTTTTAATGGTATTCTTTTTAGGGAATGAGATAGTTATTGTTTAGTAATTTTTTGTTGATACAGGTTTGTTTCTTATCTCCATTAGTCTATTGTAGATGTACTCAATAATAAGATCATATAGTGAGATACTAACTCATTTATTAAAACCTACAGGGTGTTAAATAAATAGTGAAATGCATTTTATGAAATTTTTTTAAAAGAAGATATAAATAAATTTGTTAATTTATTTAAAGATGTCTGTTTGAAATTTACATTAAACCATGGATTTAAATATACCTTGATTTTTCAACTTTTAAAAACCCGTGCCTCATTTTCGTGTGACACCATCTATTTTGTAAAACTTGAAGACTTCAGAAGCCATTATTTGTATTTTTTATAAGTAAAGATGTTTTGTCAGTAGTTTAAAACCTTAAGCATGTCTTGACATCCCAATTCCCCTGAAATGGAAAGCATTTAATCAATGCATCTTGCTAGGCCTGACCTTTGGTGCAAAGGTTAATGGATGCTTGGCCTGACCCTCAAGGATCGAGTAAGAGATGAACTAATATGCCGACGAACTGGAGTAGATGACATCATAGGTTGCATCCCAAAACTAAATAGAGATGGGCTGGACACATCGCCAGAATGGTGGACGGAAGATAGACAAAGAAACTTCTAGAGTGGAGGCCAAGAGCTGACAAGTGCAATCCAGGTAGACCTCCCACACGATGGATGAATGACCTGAAAAGAATGTCAACGGATTGGGTTGCAACAGCTAAAGATAGAGAGAACTTGATGATGGTGATGATTAAAACCTTAGCTGGAACATAATTTAAATAAAATATAACTTGAAAATTCATTTCACAAGTCGCGCATCCTAGATTGTTGAAATTTTCTTTATTTTATTTGATTCATTCACGTGAAGCGTGCTTTCTTTCTTTCTACTTCCTTTTATGGGCTATATCTTTCCAGAGATAATTTACTAAGCTTTGAGTCTCGTGCTTAGACAGAGCACTGGCGATACTTCGGTGATGCGTTACACATTCTAGAGTTTGGATCCTTTTTACCGTGAAAATAGCAACATCACAACAATCTCTTTATTATTCCAAAATTTTGGTTTACAAGGCTTTGTTTACATGTTTATGTTATACTGGTGTCCTCATTTACAAAATTGCTTTAGGGCTGGCCGGTGTTATGGCCTTTGGTATTAAAACCTCGTGTACTTCCGTTGGTCATGCCGTTTCCATTTAGACTTTCATGGCTTTTGTTAATTTGGAAAATTTAAAGGAAATATGGTGTTATGTTGTATATTTTATTGTGGATTTTTCTGTCTAGTTTACTGGAACAAATTTCATCTTAAAAAAAACCCAGTTTGATATTTTTAATCAGGTGGAGAGCAACGTAGTCTCGCTCTAAGCGATATTGCTCTCCCAAATGAATATTTATTTATCATTATAACTTAATTTATATTATGGGCACTGACAAAGGATCTCCTCGGAAAACTGCTACTGGTCTTGAATATAACCATTTTCTGTCAGCCCGCCCATCCTATTACGTAATTGTCACAAAAAACAGCCTCACGTGTTCACCACCTGCTCAAATCACATAACCTCAACCGACGTTTTAGGAATCACTCCTCACAGCGCCTAGTAACCCTCTGCGATTAGAACACCTACCAAGCAATTTGCGGACCACCGATTCACACTCTGGAGCCCCAAAACGCCCGAACTTTTCCTTCAGAAGTCCCAACCAGGAAAATACGGCCGCGTGCTATGAACTCCGGTCGACGGAAGTCTTAAATAGAGTTTGATCCCCTTAAAATGCAGTTAAATAATGGACTTCGATTGGTTAAGGACCTGACGCTATGTAGTGGTGGGCTTTAAATCACCACTTAAATTAGCACGAGAAAAAATGGAAGTTTTGGTTCCAAGTATGACTGTTTTTTTGATAAACCAGATTTTGTTGTAAATATAGTTATTAAATATTTATACAGGGTGTTTGCAAAGTTGTGGCATTATTTTTACTTTTGCTCTTTAAAAATGTACTAGTCTGTTTAGTTATACAGCAAACCTCGATCATTTATCAAATATTGAATTCCCATGATCTCGCATTGTTAATGGGACATTGTATTCTTCAATTCTAATAATGGTATTAAAGAAAATGTTCGATCTGAGAAAACACCCTGTATATTTAAAACAAAAAAAAATGCTAAACAAATTTATTTTCACCCTGTAGCGGAGCGTGGGATAAAAAATATTTTTTTATGTATTCTAAAAAATATATATATAAGATTCTAACTCCTTGTACATTTTACTTATATAGCTTACTTTGATATGAAGAATTTTTTTAGAATATTAAAAAATACAACCGAAATACGTTTATAGTTAGTATTATGTGTTCCAAAGAGATATGTGCTTCTTGTGTTATAGGTAACTCACTTTTATATAACTGATCCTATTAATGTGCGATAAGAATCGGCGTCAAAGTTAGTACATTTTGTATCAGTGATGGGTCCAAAGGAGGGGCTGGGAAGCTCAAGGTTCCCCAAACATCATATTGTTTGTCTAGTAACGAGGAAATTTTTCTTATTCCTGTAAACTGATTTAGTAAGTTTACTGGCAGGAAACAATTTACGTTTAACAACCGGATATAGCCAGCACAAATTTTATATGGAGAATGGAATGAAAAATTATAAAACAAACTAAAATATAGCATGGTATTATGTTTAATATTTATAAATACGCGGGCGATCAAATATCTCTCTCCATATTTAATCGATATCGGTGAATTTTAGGTGTATAATAAATAGGATTATTCCCAGTTGACGTTCGAGAATTTGTTTTAAAAAATTTAGAGGGTGCCGAATAAGGGACAATTTCCCAAAACCTTGCATGTGAAGTCGTCGACAAACTATTTTGAGACACAAAAACTACTTCCGGAAAAAAGTTGTAAAAATAGATAACCTAATTTAAACTTTGTTTCCAAAATCGCTTTTTAGGATATACACTTCTGTTACACAGGGCCATTAGTAAAAATTCTTTTCTTTCTAAAGTTGATTTCAAATTTATTAGAATTAGTTAAATTTAAAATGGGTTTTTAAGTTCTATATCGTTGTTTATAACTTATAGGCTGGGCTATAGCCAAGGGTGGAGGAGCATCTGCTCCTCCTGCCGCTATGGATGTAGAAGAAACGCCCTTTGTATCCACCTGACCCCTCCCCCCGACATTACTTAGAAAATCATTGATTTTTAAATTGGGTGAAAGACGTTAAAGTTCCACTCTAATGAATACGTTGTTCTTCGGTCGTCGATGTTTAGTTTTCTATGTGGAGACAAGCTTAAGAGGTAAGGGCACTCTAGATTCCATTAAAAGAGACTAATTTCGGGAATTTTTTTCAAGAGTATAATAAAAGCAGCTGAAAATTTATTTAAAGTAGTTTATTAAATAAATATTTAAGTGTACAAAATGGCCGCTTCTGATTCCAACACGACAAAGGCACCTTTTATGCGAGACCTGATACGGGTGAAACGATTGCTCCCGTAGATTTCAAGCTAGAACAAAAAATCAAAAAAAATTTCATTAATACATGTCAAAAACAATAGATAACGTTCGAAATTTGAAAATATACGTACAGATTTTTCGATAAGTAAACTTCCTTTTTTATAAACAATTTTTCGGGAAATTTTTGGGTAAAACATGAACATTTTTTTTCAAATGTGCACCATTTTTCGAAAAAACGATATTTTCAAATTTCCGTATGTTTTTGACATATAAATGAAAATTTTTTGGTTTTTAGTTCTAGGTTGAAATCTACTGGAGCAATGGTTTCGCCCGTTTCAGACCTCGCAGAAAAAGTGCCTTGTCGTCTTGGATTCTGAAACGGCCATTTTGAATTAAAAATATTTAAAAAAACTATTTTTGTACACTTAAATATTTGTTTAATAAAGTAGTTCAAATAAATTTTCGACTGCTTTTATTATACTCTTGAAAAAAATTCCCGAAATTAGTGTTTTTTCCCGGGACCTGAAGTGGCCTTACCCCTTGCTATTAAAATTTTAGTTTGATTTCGTCCACCTATTATCGTTTAGCGCTCCCCTTTAAAGGTAGTTAGGGTCTTCTTTTCTCAAATATACGCCCTTTGTACTCATATACCCCCCCCCCTTTCTTGGACCTGGTTACGCCACTGCACGATGAGAGTCAACGCTGAGTTTAAAGAAATTCTCCTTAAGGGGTCAGTTCACTTTAGACGTCCGAAAAAAAAGGTATTTTTGCGAATTTTTCTAGCGATATATTGAAGTAATTCTTTTTGGGCTGTATTAATAAACTTTTTTTTATGAAAAAATGCGAGGTGAACATAGTATGTCAAAAAAAGGTGTGTCCGTGGTGTTGATGTTTTTTCGGCTTTGGCTGTAGGACTGTGTCTAGGCCTGAACTAGAATTATTCACTTTTATGCAAAAATAACAAAATGGCGGATGTAAAAAAAAAATCTGAAAATGCGGTTTTTGTTGCTATTTTTTATGCCAAAAAAAACTAGTAAAAATGACAATTTTGATTTTATTCTAGTTCCGGCCATAGCCATACATATGCTGAATATGTGGTAAAAATTTCGTGAAGCACGGTTGAACGGTTTCGAAAAAAACTTCAACGCCGCACGCAAAAATTTCGAAAAAAATGCGTTTAAAAACTAACCTGAACTTAAAAACATGCTTCGAAATAACAGTCTAGCTCAAGGTTTTCTTTTGCTCTGAAAAATTCAATAGAAAGGTCTAATACTGTTAAAAACAGTTTATAATTACAGTAGGGAGCAGCTATGTTTAGGAAAGTAGAAAACAAGTAAGAGGAGCAGAGCGAGCGCGCGTGCGGGACGAGCGTTGGGAGACCGATTTACTAACGTGCTCAAATATATAGAAGAAATGCTCGGATCGTTGTAACATTTTTCATGGCATATACTTTCGAAAACGCTTATAAAAAAAAATAGATTTTTTCAAGGTGGTAAAATGGATTGACCCCTTAATAGGACCCTAAATTTAAAAAAAGCATACCATTTCAGGTCGGCCATTGTTCTAAAACGCTGGTCCGAGGAATTTACCACCCTCTCAGTAGACATGGAGAATGTGTTACATTACAATAGTTAACTTACCCCGGTTAATGGAATATCTTAACTTAAAGAAGTGGCTATGGGCGTTTGTAATTAAGCGCTGGGAAGATGTTTATAGCAACGAGTATTTGGCGGGATTAACAGTACCAGTCAAAACAGACGATTAATTCTGTTAAATTATATTGCCTGTTTTGATTGGTATTGTTATTCCCGTCAAATTCTCGTTGCTATAAACATCTTCCCCATGTTCTTTGGTTTACAGTGTTGTAAAATGGCGTTTTTTCGTTATTACAAACGCTCATAAAAAAATGTTTTGTTAAGAGTTTTTACTGTTGCATTTATACTCCTCATTTATCGTTAATGATATTAAATGCTTCTTTCTATTTATAAATCGTTATGTAAATGTATACTGCACGCTGTGATTTTGTATAATATGTGTATTTTTAATTTTATAATATACTGGGTGGAGTGAAAACATGTCCGTTTAAAGCTGTTTTGTTATTTCGGTTTATAATGAAGCGTTTATATACAGGGCGTTTTCTAAGTTGGAGCACTGTTTTTAAGAGGTTGTAGTACTCACGAAATTAAGCCAAACATAGCCACGTATCTTTGAAGTTTTCTAGATTTTTTAATGGGATTTATAAAACTTCAACATATCCATCTTTAACAAGTTGTTTGCTCGACACTGATAAGTTCCTCTTGAAAGTGTTGTTTATCTCCAGCTGGGTCAATAAAACTTAAATTCGTATGCAAGAGCAATATAGGGGACCTAAATAAAATATGTGTATTTTCAATTATTTCCTATTGTATTCTATTTACTATTTTTCCTAGATACAGATTGTCTTGTCGGGTGTTAAGGGGAATTATTGAGTTCATTTATTCTTTTCGGAGAAAGATAAATTACAATAAAATGTGAGGGCAGTACTTTAGGCTTCTTTAAAACAGTTCTTGGTAAAGTTATGTATTTTAGTAAGTACAATATTCAGGTTAAAATATTGCTGCAACTTAACGTATGCCCTTGAGAATAAAACACTAAATTTTTTGTAAAATTTCCACTTTTATTGCATTTTATACTTGACACGTGTTTCGCTGAAATATTAGCTTTATCAAAGTATGGGTATGGAATGAAATAAACATTTTTCGATAGTTTTACAAGTTTTAATGTTTATTTCATTCCATACCCATACTTCTGATAAAGCTAATGTTTTAGCGAAACACATGTCAAGTATAAAAATCAATAAAAGTGAAAATTTTACTAAAAATTTAGTGTCTTCTTATTGAATATGAATTTCCATCAAGTAACAGGAACAATTAATTCAATTAATATTCTGCATTTAGTGATCGGAAATAATTTCGTTGCATTTCCATTCTGTAGAAAACGACATGATTTTTTTACTCCAGTTTGTATGTTATGAAGTCTTATTATTATTGAATATTTTAATCGAATTGAATAAATTATATCATTGTTACCTAAGAGCAATATACTACAGGAACTTAGCTGAAATGAAGACTTTTGGCTAAGACTTTTAAAAAGTTTAAATTAAATAAAATTATTAAAATAAGTAATTCAGTAAAACATTTGTATACTCATATCCAATTCTTTTATACCTATAAGGATTCACGTGTAATATTGACATTTTTTGTAGATTCTTATACTTTAAAATGTTAGCAACCGTGGCATCAATAAGGAACAAGGACGATGAAATCTTCATCGCTACATGAATCGATATATATTTTTCAATTTGTGAGGAAAAGAAAAGAGTAAAGCTAGCGACCGGCCGTCGCGTTGATAACAAAGGAGAAGTGGACAGCGGTCTATTTGCCTATACTCTATTTATTTGAAACCGATAACAATAAATGATCTAGAATTCTGCAAATTAGCATCAAGCAGTAGTAAGGGCCCCAGAGTTTTCCCTACATTTTACCTGTAATGCACCAGTTCAACAACTTTATTTAAATACAATAGAAAAACGACCCTTTTTTGTTGTTTGGGGCTAAATAGTCTGAAATAGTTCTGGCCAGTAGTGGTGCGCCTGGGCGTATACGTATTATTTGCGAATAGTATGAATGAAACAGTTTTATAATGTTTAAACATTTATTAGAAAAAAATAACATTTTATAATAAAACATTATTAATTAAAACATATACAAATGGGGAAGTCAAACAACCACGAAAAAA
This sequence comes from Pachyrhynchus sulphureomaculatus, assembly GCA_019049505.1. NCBI lineage: Eukaryota > Metazoa > Arthropoda > Insecta > Coleoptera > Curculionidae > Pachyrhynchus > Pachyrhynchus sulphureomaculatus. The sequence goes on from CM032447.1 coordinate 21,008,559, forward strand.
GTATTACCAATCTTCTATCTCTGATATGCTTGAAAAACTTCATTGTCCGACTCTTTTGAATTTACATTCAAGGTTCAACAATGGCATCAACTGCCACCTCCACAGTAATTTTATCTTCCACTTTTAATACATACACGACACATTCTCGCTAATTTTCTGTGGAAACATGACATTCTGAAAAAGGTTTTGTACGTGTGCTAATTTATAGGTTGTATTGTTCCTGTCGACTTCACCTCTAACCTGTGCCCATATAAAGTTCGGGTTGAGTTCACAGTGATATAGTGGCAGGCGATAAATAGTAATATTGCATTTTTTTGCCATTTCGTCGATGACGAAACTTGTGTACTTATCTTTATTTCTGAGAACTTCAAGCTTCACAGGTTCTAATAATTCTCTCTTAACGCTATCTTTTGGAAATGAAATTTTTTCTCGATCATCCAAGATTAGATGTCCTTTTTCAGCCAACCCAAGATTGGAACTTGTTCCAATTTTTTAGAATGATAGCTTGCGTTCTTCATTACAATAAGAGAACCGTCTAGTATTAAGTCTATATCTGTGAAAACCAATCTTTAAATACATCAGAATTCATATCTTCGTGATAATCTTTTGTTTTCTTGGATATAAATGTTAAAAGACATCTGTCTACAAAACCACTTTCGCTTCCAATATGTGTAATAATTAACCTACGTCCCTTACCAGGTGGCGGTTTAAGACCAGTAAAGAGGCATTCATTGAATGCTTGGCAACTATTTTTGATATTCCCATCTTGCCAAAATTTCTTGACTATATACCCTTCATTTATCCACGTCTCATCTAAGTAATATATTTTCCTTCAGCGCGAGCTTTTTTAACTTTCCTTAAATACACAATACACTTCTCCAGTGTACAATTTCTCCACTTTTTATTAATGAAGATTTTCTTTCTTACTTTTCCCAATAAAAATTCATACCTTTTTAAACGCTCCATAGTTTTATTCTACTCATTTTAGGTATTTCTGAGTAGCTTGTCACAACCTGCAGGATCATATCCAAAGTTGGAATTCTTTTTTCCATAAAAAGTCAAGAACAATACGCCTTACTGCTTGTTTTGTGTTGTCTGTCAGCTGAGGTTCTTTTCTACCTGTTCTCTTTTTTAGAAAGTCTATACTCCCTTCCTTTTCTTCCCTTAAAATTCTGTAAACTGTGGCTTTACCAACTTCGGTCATTAAGGAACATTTTGTCACACAATCGTCCACACTTAAATCACAATTTTGGTCGTTTTTAACGTAGTCAAATACTTTTTTTTTTAACTATACGCTTTTCATTATGGGTTAGCTACCCGAACTTTTGGCTGAAGAAGACATTTGCTTGACTTGTCACTAACTAGCTTGACACTTGGACATGCTGCTCTAAATATGTATTTATAGTTGGGGCAACAGGAAGATATGTAAATAAAATGATTCGATCGGCAATAAAACTTCGTTACAAAAGAACATTGTTACCTGAAAATAGATAGCACGCCTCTGTTATAGGATTGCCGGTCAGTCCACTGTCATTTTTATTAGTATCAGTTTCAGACAAATAGAGTATAATCTTTTTACTACGGCTGTACTAGAGAAATCCTCGGAATACACCATATGTCAGTCTATAAAATTATGAAGTTTGTGCAAATTAATCGCTGTGTCTGTTGCATCAAAGCGCTTCAGAGATTTTAACAGTTATTGGAACATAATATAAGGAAACCAGGAGATCTTATACTATGCTAAAATTATAATAAGAATGAGACATGTAACTACCTTGTAGCACCTGAAGCGTTTTAGCAAGTTAGATGCAAAGATGAACCGAAACAACTACGTTAATAAAAACGAAATAAAAATTATGAAATCACGATAAAAACGCAAAAAAATGATTTAAATAGTTTCGATGTGGGTCTACTAAAATTGTAATGCTGCGCAGCACGGCAAAGTGTCAATGTATTACGATCACATGCGGATTTAATACATATCATGATACAAAGTATCAATGCAGGTTGCGCGACAAATCCCGGTCTCATCGTTCATATTCCTAATTGTACTAATACAACCTCATCCTGTAAGATAATGTCGATAAAGTTCATAATTTTAACAGAAATATATCAGTTTTTAATGTGAATTACTGTTTAAGCATTTTTATATTACTTTTTGTCACTACTTTTACATAAAATGCTAATCATTACTATTATTATTATTTTTGAAATTCTAGTTTAATTTTCTATAATATAGACTAACTTTTCTATACAATCCAATACCTGTCAAGCCAAGCTTTAACCAAGAAAGAGGATGTCAAATCAACATTGTGACAATCACTCTAATCACAATTGTAATTGTAAAAGCCCAATAGCATCTCAAAGTTTGGACGAATTGGAATTTGAGAGAGGCGTGTGGAGCGCTGCACAGTATGGTGAGCTTTCTAAAGTGAAGAAACTGCTGCAAAGTGGGAAAAATGAGGTTGACCAAAGAGATTCAGCAGGTAATAATGTCTCGGATAGTAGTAGTAGTAAGTGGGGGGAGGGACTTGACTATCAAACAGACCAGAAGGTTTTTTTTTTGCCAAACACGAAGAAATTTTCCCCGAAACAACCTAACAACAACGATTATCGCGAAACATTCCAGACCTAATTATAAAAGTCAGGTTGTTACCCCACGCCAGGGTACTGGCGTTCTTTCGTAGCACCTACGTCTCGAAGATCTCATACCTGACTCTTCCCAGCGGTTCTCCAAACATCCCGGACATCTCGGGTCGTCTTTTACCTATAGCATTTTCAATGCTTTCTCAGCCTACAATCTCCCGTAAGAATCTCCACAAGTGGGTTCAGGACGTATCTATTAATATTGTCGTTAACTTGTCTGCATCCTAAGCGCCCGTACTATTACACACTAGAACGCCGATCGGGTCCCACATGTTTATAGGATACACCCAAAGCGTGTTCGAGTCTCTGGAAAGTAGTCAGAGCTTTAGCGAGAATTCGACCGCTCGCTACCTCGTTGGCATGTACCACCCAATGTCCACGAACTCACAACTCGACCTGTTTCCTTCTAGTCAACTCTCGTATCAGTGCCGAGTTCGTCCGTTTCGCAATTGCCAACGTGTCTCATAATGATCATATTTTCTATACACTTTTCTCTAAATCCGACCTCGGACTTGATAAATGATAGGTAAATTTAATTTTTACATTTTTTTTAGGATATACATCTTTACATTATGCCGCTAGAAATGGACACCTAGACGTTTGCGAATATCTTGTTATGAATGGGGCACAAATTGACGCTGTGACAAAGTCAGGGCAAGCAACAGCGCTACATAGGGCGTGTTCGGCAGGTAACTAAATGTGTAATATAAAATCTGTCGCCGCATTTCTTTGTCAAATAATTATTTCTGTAGTCAATCACATTTACCTCTTAAAAACTAATTTGGGTGAAAACACTTTTATTAAGAATTGCAATTAATATTTAACAAACTGGCCGTCTACTTCGGCTCTCAAAAATATAATAATCTATGAAATGCATACCCCCGACATTCGTTACCCAAAAACATAATCTTAATATAATATATAGCCAAACCTGTCACATAAAAATACTCTTGAGGGTCTGCAATTTGAGACATGTCAATAACAGTGACTTAAACATAACTTAATCTAGGTAATTTAAACAAGTTGAGAGCATTGGTGATTAATTGATATTTTACTTCTCACGTTGCATTTTTCTATACAGAGGCGGAGATGATGTTGTTTACAGTCGGCCACGCTATCTTGTCCACGACCCCGTGGACTTATTAAACCTGCGTAAAGAAAACAAGTCAATCAAAATCTTGTTTATACTAAGTTGATGAGTTAATATATTATATGTACAAAATAATTATAACGGCATATCTCCACACTGCTTCCGGTAAGGCAGACTGAAAATAAACAAAATGGGGTAAGTAACACATAATTTATATAAAACTGATGCATCAGCGGGGAGGGAAAAACGATTTATACGTACAAACCCATAAGTATACGTAATATAAAATAAACAAATCAACAAAAAAACAAACAAAAAAAAATAACGAGAAGGAGCGCCAATCAACAGCTTCTGTTGATCAGCTCTCCACGTATTTACGTAATAAGCGCTTGTTAACTTTCGTCAGTAATAGACTCCACGTCGGAGTCAAAACTAACACTTCCGTTAAGGCCTTTATTTTATCGATCGAAACTATCCCATGATATTTTCGTTGTGATCGAGAAGATCCTCTTTGATCTTCCACTACGTATCGATCGTGGTCCAGTCTCGTATGGTTCACTATATTTGAGGAGTAGTTTCTTGCTTTTTCCGTCGTCGGAATTCTGAGTCGTACGACATTGAAGGACTACTGCTTTACGATGCGCATCAAATCGTGCCTTCTGATATCGTCGCTTTTCGTCAAGCCGAGCTTTTACGTTAGCTCTAGTTTTATCCAGATATCACTGCTTTTCGTTAAGCCGAGCTTTTACGTTCGCCCTACTCTTATCCAGATATCGTTGCTTTTCATTAAGCCGAGCTTTTACGTTCGCTCTTGTCCAGATATCATTATCAAGATATCGTTGCTTTTCGTTAAGCCGAGCTTTTACGTTCGCTCTACTCTTATCCAGATATCGTTATCTAGATCTCGTTGCTTTTCGTTAAGCCGAGCTTTTACGTTCGCTCTGCTCTTATCCAGATATCGTTATCTAGATATCGTTGCTTTTCGTTAAGCCGAGCTTTTACGTTCGCTCTTCTCTCATCCAGATATCGTTATCTAGATATCGTTGCTTTTCGTTAAGCCGAGCTTTTACGTTCGCTCTTCTCTCATCCAGATATCGTTATCTAGATATAGTTGCTTTTCGTTAAGCCGAGCTTTTACGTTCGCTCGTGAAGTTGCAGAGATATTTAATTCATGTTTAATATTTAGATCCTTACAAAACTTATTAAAGATCTTGGTCATGAAGCAATTCCCTTCACTAGAAATAATCCTTCTCGATAACTCGTAATTTTTTCTACAACGCTGTCTAAGAATGTGATTAATGGTTGCGTTTTAGTAGATGGTACAGCACTTTTTTTTTTAAAAAAAAAATGGCAAACTTAGTGAAGGTTGAGGCATAAGTTGAGGAAGCTGCTGCTGAGATATTGGGTGAGGTTGAGGCGATTCCTTTTTGATCTTACAAATGGTCTCCAATGGTCAATATGAAGGGTGTCAAATGGAGTAGCTATCTTTGCAATTTGATGCAAGTGTCCAGGCGATCACATAACACCCAGGCGATCTTCCGCCCGGCTACTTGTTACACATACACGGCAGACAAGTGGTAATAAATTTCTTGACATACTGGTTATTCTTTTTCCTTTCAAGTAACTTTCTCTACAGTCGACCATGTTCAAAGCAGTATTCCCTATGAATACGTTATTTTTCTTGATCTGTTCGCGACTTTATTGAGTATTTCGACAGGAAACTTGTGCCTTTCGTCCATCATTTGAGCGTGCAAGACCCAATCAGCGTTATTAATGTTGGCTTCATTTAAGATTACACAAGAAAATTAACGACAGCCTTCGTCGGCTGTGTTCCTACTTAGTGCATCACTATGAGACATTTTAAATCTTGAACGATACTTTATGTCAAATCTGACTAGCCTTCCAATTTGAGGAACAAAGTCAGAATATTGTTCGAACAACATTAAAGTCGGTAATATTGAGCACAATCCCTATTAGATGAATTCGAAAATGTTTTAGTGTGTCCACTAAGGCAATAATTTTCAGCTCGTATGAATGGTATCTCTATTCCCCTTTTCTTGTTTGTCTTAAATAATACATATAATACATGACTGGCTTGAGCTTTTCGTCATGTTCTTGTAACAGAATTCCTCCGATACCCCTTTTTGAGGCATCTGTATGGACTTCTATTTTAAGTTTGGGATCGTAAATAGCCAGCAGAAGCCTTGAAATGAGTCTTTTCTTAAGTGTTTCCAATGCTCTACGTTGTTTTAACAACAAAATTTTACGTCCTTTTTCGTTAAGGATGTCAAGGGCCTTGCTATCGTTGCAAAATCCTTAATGTACTTTCGGGTGTATCTAGTTAAATCAAGAAATTGCCTTGCTTTATGAACATCTGTGAATTCTGGGTAATTTTGAACTGCTCTATTTTCAGGCTGCACTCCTTCCAGACATAGTTCATGACCAAGGTATTCAACTTTTTGCATGAAAAATTGATATTTTGAGTATATCTGTTCAACTCAAGTTCCCCCGTATATTTCACAAAACAACATTTAAGTGAATTTATTAGACCAAGTAGACGTTTTACTTGTTCGGACGTGAGGTTTTTATTATAAACCAAATCGTTTTGGTCAAATGGTTCAAGATTAATTATTTTAATTGAGAGTTTTGTATAGCTTTACCAATAAAAGATTTATCTTCAAAACAGTGAACACATCGGACTAAAGTAATTTTAGAACTCGCCCTGATATCTTGGGAGAAAACGTTTGTGATGGAAATGTACCTATTTTCGCTTCGTGTAGTGCAATCCCCGATGTAACATTTCTTGTTGGGAACCGGTCGTAAGCCCCCTTGGATGTATATCTCTCAGTTGAGACTACCTTTTGATGTAACAGCAACCAACACTGATGTTTCAGGTGGAAAAATACTGTCCTTGGCCCATAGTGGTATTTTCCTCTTCCCTATTCGTAGGACTTCGCTCAATCGTTGGGTAAGGAAGATATTCTAACTCCTCCATCAGTCACTGTCATAACTACTTGATGTAAATTCAAGAAAGGTTGGCTAATCATGACTTGCACTTCTTGAGCCGAATCTGGTAGAACAAAAGCTTTTACGTTTACTTCTGCATGGTCTAGTTCTATGGTAAAGCCTGTTTTTTTTTTTCAGTACGGTCACTATGGACTCACCACAGTCGGTTATCGTTAACGAACTAGGTAAAATCTTTAATTTTAGCTATCATGCTTGTTCATCCCTACTGATTATTGCACCACAGCCGTGTCAGCATAGGCTCTGAAAGGTTTTCTATTTATGATGAATTGAAGAAAATATCTCTCATTATGCGCTGTTCTAAAATCGTCGAATTTTACCACCTAATTTCTAAAATGACGGCGACACTCTTTTTCAATATGGCCCAATCTCTTGCAGTGTGAGCACTCATTTCGTGGTTTCGGACAGCTGTTGGAAAAATGCCCCGATTGCCTACAGTTGTAACACTTCTGTTCGTTCTTAGTGTTACCTTTAAATTTCTCTGCTGATTTTTCAAAGTTAAATCTATCTTTCGAGTAGAGACGTTTTTCAGAGGGTCCCGGATTTTCGAATAGTCTAGGAACAATTTGTTGTTTCAAAGATGAGAGAAATTCTGCATAAAGAGCATCAGGTGTTTCGTATCGCCCGGCTCTCGCTCCCACTTGGATCGTCGGATCGCTAATCCCGTCTATCATACAGGAAACTGCGTTTTTCGGGCCTATCTCGCATGCATTAATCAAGTCCATCTTATCAAAGTAGTACTCTTTCCAACCTTCGGTGGATAGTTTTCGTCTATTAAGTAGTTTTCTTAGCGAGGATGCATAATTTTGATGTTCGGGAAATGATTTTAATAGCAACTGCTTCCATTCTGCCCTAGGTCGTATGAGCTCAGATTGTAATACCATTTGCGAGCTAATCCACTTAATCGGCTCTGCATGCATTAATTTTCCCCAGTTGCTCTATCTTCTCGAGCCACTTAGCACAGTTAAGGTTAGGATTTCCCGGCTTAAACTCCGATATACATTCGGGTTTTACGAAAATCCTACTGGGACCTAGTCTGGACGTGACGTCGCGTTCTAGGAGTTTTTCAACTAGAAGTTCGAGTCTTTGAACACTGTCTCTTGGAGGTGGAGTAAAACTTTTTTTTCACTCGATCGCGTTGTTGCCTCAACAACTTTTATTGTGGATTGTATGCGTGAATCACTTCTTTCCAGCCGACGATTCCGATGACAATGGCGACGCTTGCGATCGCAACTACTATCACGCGAGCTCGCATTTGAACTTTGCGAACGTGATCTTGACCGTCCCATATTACTATACACTAGTTCTAAAGCTTAGCTGGATTAAAAATTAATTATGACAGTGACAAGCAATGACACCGTAAAGTTTATACGTTAACTACAGTTGTCCTTAAAAAAAATGTGTGCTAACCCTAATAAAAAACTGTAAGATATGTTGCCCAATTTGCACGTTAATTAGACTCTAGATTTTTTTTTTCCAGGCTTATAATCTGCTAAATTACAAAATATCTTAAATCGGAAGCCTCGAATAAACAAAATTTATTCCTATTTGTTTCGTCAACAAACAGGTAAACTCAATATCGAGTCCGGTTCCTGGAACGGGCACACAACAGTCAAATATAATAAACAATCAAATATCGTACTTACGTAGGCCTAATTTATTCGTTTTGTTTATTATTATTATTATTATTAAACTTAATACTTCACTTCAAAAGTGTAATTTAATTTGTACGTTAATTAAATACACTCTTGTGAGCCTAACACAATGTTTACGAAAACAATCTAAACATTAGATCACACCCCGGTAGGAAAACAACACACAGGAACTCGTTTGTTTTTCAGGCACAAAAACTTAAAATCAACAGACACTCGGCACAGTGAGATCAATCCCACCGCTGCACTAAAAACTAATTTGGGTGAAAACACTTTTATTAAGAATTGCAATTAATATTTAACAAACTGGCCGTCTACTTCGGCTCTCAAAAATATAATAATCTATGAAATGCATACCCCCGACATTCGTTACCCAAAAACATAATCTTAATATAATATATAGCCAAACCTGTCACATAAAAATACTCTTGAGGGTCTGCAATTTGAGACATGTCAATAACAGTGACTTAAACATAACTTAATCTAGGTAATTTAAACAAGTTGAGAGCATTGGTGATTAATTGATATTTTACTTCTCACGTTGCATTTTTCTATACAGAGGCGGAGATGATGTTGTTTACACTCTATTACTAGTTCATTTAGCGTACTTTTTATTTAACCTACATTTTGATTGAAAACATCAATTTTGAATATGATAGGGAATAGTATAAGTCGCACTACACGTACTCTTTTCAAAATAACGGGTATCAGAACATGTACCCGTACCCTGAAATGATCATTGTCTGTTTCGGGCTGTTTTGGGTATATTTGTTGTAGAGTGATATTGTACTTTTTTTAATTAATTAAATGATTTATTGATCATTTAATTAATTCAAAAAAGTACAATATCACTCTACAACAAATATACCCAAAACAGCCCGAAACAGACAACAGACGGTTTGCAACTTTTACTTTGGACCAATTTCAGAAAAAATCTCAAGAATAATCTCGCGCGAACATGACCTAAAAATTGCATTTAAACCATCTCAAAATTTATCCAATTTAATATGTAATACTAAGGACAAAACAAAAAAGTATAAAAAATCTGGAGTTTACAAGTTAGAATGTTCTCAATGCAATAGCTGTTATATAGGTCAAACCGGCAGGAACTTTGAAGTCAGGTACAAAGAACATCTCTGCTCCTTCAGACAACTCTAGTTTTGCTAATCACTACTTAGAAACAGGACATAATTTTCCCGATATTAACCATATGTAAGTGTTACACCCTGTACAAAAATCCCAAAAATTAAACTGGTTGGAAACAATAGAAATTTACAAACACAATAAAAATAAAGAGATCAATATACTTAATGAACAATTAGAGTTGGGCTTTTCCGTATTATATGACCTATTATAACATATGTAAATTATCCTGCTTTATAAACCCCTATAATCATAGTTTTAACGTTATTACCTTTGAAAATGTAGAATCATCTACGAAACCGCGGTCACGACCCAGAAAGTTTTAATACAGTGATTTGTTTAACAAAGTAAATAAACTGTTTCATTTAATTATAATGTACAGTCACAAAGTAACGGACACTTCAGTTAATCCTAAAGAAATACACTATTTAATTGTTATTTCTTTCTTAGGTAAAATCAAAATTGTCCGCTTCTGCTATCGAAAAAAGCGAAAGTTACTGTGCAAGACAGCGACGGAAAGACGCCATTACACAGAGCTGTAGAAAATCACCACAAAGGAATTTCTGAATTACTTTTAACAAATTGTCCTGAACTTCAAAATATACCAGATAATAAAGGATTTAAACCAAATGTTAATAAAGTGGAAAATTAAATTTTTATTTTATTTGTAATTTTAAAAAAAGTAAAAAGTTATATTATTGTAATCAAGTTTTATTTGAAAGTTTTTTAGCTTTTACTGCATTAGCAATATTTAAAATTTTTTAATATATTGTATAATTTTTTTAATTTTTAGTAATAAAGATTGTAATGTTAATGATTTTTTTTCAGTAAATAGATCAAAATAATACGTAGGCTGAAAAGTTGTTGGTCTAGCTACTTTAACACATTTTTTTTGCAAAATTCGACTTTATTCATCAATATAGTCTCCTTCAAGAGCGATACAATCAGTCCAACGCTTTTCTAACATTTCTGTACCTTTTTTGTAGAAGGATAGGCCTCAGTTTTGGCAATAACTTCTTCACTGGAGCCAAATCTTTTTCCCGATAATAGTCGCTGGGGACCAAATCTGGAAAGTACGGTGGTTGAGGAAGCAATTCGAACTTCAGTTCAAGCAATTTTGCCATCGCAATCACTGACTTGTGACACGGTGCATTATCTTGATGAAAGAGCACTTTTTTCTTGTTCATTTGGGGCCGTTTATCTTTGCGATTTCTGCCTTCAAAAGTACCAATAACTTTAGAAAATACTCGCTATTGATGGTTTTTCCCTCCTCGGCATAGTCGATGAAAATTATTCCATGCGCATCTCGAAATACAGAGGCCAAAACCTTCCTAGCCGACTGTTGTGTCTTTGGTCGCTTCGGGCAGCTTTCACCGGCTGCTGTCCACTCAGCTGACCGCCGATTTGATTCCGGTGTATAGTGGTAGATCCATGTTTCATCCATTATCACATATCGCATGAAAAATTGCTTTTTATTGCGCTTAAACAGCGCTCAAAATTATCAACACGTTGTTGTTTTTGATCCACTGTGAGCAAACGCGGTAAACATTTCGAACAGAGCTTTCTCATGCCCAAATGTTAATGCGAAATATGATCAACACGTTCTTTTGATATTTTTAGGGTGTCGCCCATCTCACGCAATTTCACTTTACGGTCATCCAACACAATTTTGTGGATTTCGTGTGTTTAATCAACACACGAAATTAGATTTTTTCCATTGTTTTGAAAATATCAAAAGTAGCGTCACTAAAACCACTGTAACTTGTAAACTAATCGTCGAAATGTCATGAAATTTTAACACCTCTCGTTTGAAGGTTGTTACTTCCTAAAAATCATATGGATTTTTTGAAAAGGGCGACATCTGTGTGTCACCAAAAACTTTTCAGCCTACATGTTAAGTAAAAGGGGCCACCTTTTTACCCCCTAAAGTTTGCGAACACTGACTACCCGAATTATTCTAGCTCTGAAACTATTGGTCACTATCTTACTACTTCCGATGGAAATTCGTTTTAACTTTGAATAATTGAAACATACACTACCCTGATAGCCAGTGTTGCACTACAAAAACTTGGTCATCTGTAGTTTGGAGTCAATTTGACGGCAAGTTTACGGTAAGTTTTTGGTGAGCAACATTTGGATAGAAGGTGATCGAAATCTACGGCCGGTAATTGAATACAATTTGTAGGCAAACTTGTACTACAATATGTACTCCAACTTTTGTACAAGTTCACTCCAATAACTTGTACCGTTTTTTGTAGTCAAGTTGTACTCAAATTGCGAAGGAATTTACTGCCAACTTCACTACAACCTTGCCCTCTCCAACTTTTTTCTTCAAATTGACTACGAAATCCGGCGCTAGAGTTTATAAAAGTTGGATTCAGCATGGCTAGCAGGGTAACTTGTGTTTTCCACTTCTACCAATTATTATGTTTCAGTTCGTAAAATAACACATGGGCTGAAAAGTCCCGGGCCTAACACATAGATGGCGCTAGTTTTATTGCAGTCACCTTTTTTTCAGTTAATACTAACCTTCAAAAGACGGCTGTTAAAATTCCATGATATTCTATTCATTAGTTTGTGAGTTATTGTGCTAAGAGTGACGCTACTTTTGTTATTTTCAAAACAATGGATCAAAAACAATTTCGTGTTTTAATTTTACACTGCTTCTTGATGGGAAAAAATACCGTTCAAGCGAAGCAATGGCTTGAAAAGTGTTATGGGGACTCCGCTCCATCAGAAACAACAATAAAACGTTGGTTTGCTGACTTCAAACGTGGTCGTAGAGACACCGATGATGCAGAACGCAAGTAGTAATACTACAGAGCTCCTGTGACAATTCAAGGTCAAATCTCGAAGTGGATGGAATGTGTGTGACGTCAGAGTCCAAAGATTGGGCGTGGTCTGGTGAAGAGATGAGTCATCATGCCGAAGAATGACCTTGATTTGACCGTTGGTTGTTGAAGAATAGAGAGTTATCGTACGTAATATTTTTAACGTAATACGGTAAGTTGTTTTTGTTGATGAAATGGTGAGAGTTGTAAAATTCTTGACCGAAGACATGAAATGGTGAGAGCTCTGTAAATTCTTGACCGAAGACATGAAATGGTGAGAGCGTATTTTTTTGTTGAATGTTTTATAGTAATTAAGGTGTTGTTTTGATTGGAATGCAGCGTACTGTATGTAACTAGATAGGTATATTCGGCTGGGCAAACTGTTAAGTGTAGATATGCCCTGTTTATAAGATTTTTTGTAAAATAAAACCAAGTATAATAATATTTTATTATTTTATTGAAAAAGTATATTTTGTTGGGTCGAGTTTTCGCTCGCCCAAGAATAACAATAAATTAGGAAAAAGTGAATGTTTTTGTAATTGGGTTTTATGGGATGTGTATTTATTAATTTATAGCTATTTACAAATGTGGAAAATGTATTTTTGTGAAAGTAAGAAATATATAAAGGCTTATGAAATATGTTAGTATAATGCAAGTTTTTGTGTGTGTTTACATATGTGTTAAGTACAAAGACAATAAAATTTAATATTTAATATCAATAGTTATGTTTGAATAAAAAAATAGTGAAGAGAGATTATACAGGTAAGTGTGTATTATTAGTTGATTCAGTTTTTACTATAAAAAATATGTTGGAATTCTTCAACAATTTCCATTTGAATTGACGAAGATGATCCAAATCCGTTTTCTCCTCTTCGTGTATCGGTTAGATTAGTTACTTCTTGAAGGTTGGGGTTAAGAATTTTCTCGCATATTAATTGTGCAATCCGATCGCCAGATTTGATATGGAAATCCTGGTCGGAATGATTGAATAAAATGATTTGAATTTCTCCTCTGTAATCTACATCTATTACACCAGCTGTAAAAGAAAAAAGAGAAAAAAAATAGTTGTTGAATATGTTTTTAAAATTATTTTGTATGATTACCTCCTACGTCAATCATATTGTTGAAAGTTAGAGAAGATCTTGGGGCTATTCTGCCATAAGTATTTTCGGGTAGTTCAATTTTCAAACCAGTAGGAATTTTTTCTAATCCTTTAGCGGGTACTATGACATTAGAGAGACTTCTTAAATCGTACCCAGCTGCTTTTTCACTACCTTTGGTTGGTGTAAATGCCTCGGGAACGATTTTAACATATTTTATCGTTGGTGTTTGATTATATATTTCTGTTACGGCAGACACTGTATGGTATAAATTTGATTAAAAATAAAAAATATACATTAAGTGGAACGTAAAATTAAATTATTTTTATATCCCCAGGGAAATGTATCAGTAGATAGGTAATTAACTATTCTTTTATCATCGTGAGGAGTAAGGGCAAGTTTTTTTTCTGTGCGATTGTATACAATTCGTGTTTTTTACTTCGAATTAAATTTTCTTGGGTATAAATTTCGTTTTTATCGAAAAGACAGTTGTAATAATCGGAAAAATGGATTGTTTTTAACGAAGGAGCAGTAATACCTTTTGCTTTTTTAATAACATTTGGATCTGAGTATAATTTAATTGCATACATTTTAGATTTAAGGCCTATAAATTCGGATATGATTTTTCCGGCCATTTCATCTTTCATGTAGCCTAGGCATTTCCCGTTTAATTGTTTTATGTTGTAAACGTTATCGGTTGGATAATCAGCCGTATCGAACCGGTGAGAATCCTCTCGAATATGTTTATAAATATCATCTACGTAAAAATGGTAAATTAACGAGTCTGTATCGGTATATAGTAATTTTACGGCATCTTTAAATTTGGGTTTTATATAATTGTAATGAAAATCATACAATATAATTTTTGAAATATCTAAAATACTAAAACCTACATATATTGGTTTGTTTAATACAACATTTAATCTTTTCATTTCTATAATGATCATATCATTGTCAAAGATGGTTAAACTGTGAAAATTAGGCTTAGAAATGTAATTTTTTGCTCCGTATCGACCTTCCCAAGTAGTTACCAACTTAATATCGCGGTACTTGCGAACGTTTTCGATACATTTTCCGAAAAAAACTATTATTTAATAATTTAAAGAAATTTTTTTCAAATTCGTTTTTACTTTGTTGTCTTAAGCGTGTGTTGAGTTCAATATATGATTTTAACCAAGCAGATTGTTTAAATTTTAAAATTTTATGTACATTAGTTAGACGTAAACCTAAACTAAGAGCTTGTTTTAGATTTCTATAATGAATTACATAGTTTGTTTTATTAAATAAGGTTGTTAGTAATTTTTTTTGTTTTGATGAAGATAAGGGTGGTTTAAGATGTTCTGCACATAAAGGTAGATCTTTATGTGAATCGTGGAGTTCTACAGGATATTCTAGGTCCACCTCGAGTATATAGCCATATTCAGAATCGTCAGGTGTATTAATAATGTTTTCCGAGTAAAAGTCAATTTTATCAACCCATTTAAATTCGCCGGTAGGAAGAGGTTGACACATTGCTGTTCCGTATAAATTATTTATGTCAAAATATGCTATATATGAAGAAGGAAAATTAGGATT
Source organism: Pachyrhynchus sulphureomaculatus (assembly GCA_019049505.1). Classification (NCBI taxonomy): domain Eukaryota; kingdom Metazoa; phylum Arthropoda; class Insecta; order Coleoptera; family Curculionidae; genus Pachyrhynchus; species Pachyrhynchus sulphureomaculatus. Next base: position 21,023,620 of record CM032447.1, read on the forward strand.
GTACTCATTCCCCATGTATTTATTGTTTGCTTTTCCATATCTATTACTACATTGTGAAATTCCACCTCTAATTCCTTTTTCAATCATCATCATTTGTTCTACATCCGTAATTAATTCCAAGGAAACGCCAGATATGGAAAGGGCCGCTTGATATGACAATCCTGGAGCTGTGTATGACCTTAGACATTCGAGACCGTAATGTTTCATGCATAGTTGTCGAAAATTTTCAAAGACATCAGTCAATAATAGTACATCTGTTTTTAAATAAAGTTCCATATACTGACGTAAATTTTTAATTTTGAATTTATCCCAAATATCGAGTGCATGTTGATATTCTTTTTGAGTTATATTACATTTTTTTCATTTTGTTATAAAATTTTTCTATAGGTGGTAATTGGGTTTCGTTTAATTTTTCCCAACTATCTAAATAATCGTATGGGAATACTCCTTTTTTAGATAATAAAATTAATTCTTCATCATTGTTACAAAAATTTCGCGTAATTTGTTTTTCATCAAGATTTAAATATGAGCTTAATTTATCTAAACTACTAGACATAAACCTAAATGAATCTAAGAATCGAAATTGAATACTTGTATTATCAACATATTTGGTAAATGAAATATATTTTTCCTTATTAATGGGTAATAAGGTCATTTTACCTGGGAATTGAGTGGCTAAATGTCTAATTAAAAAATGCCCATCGTATCCGGACAAGTTATGTGCCACCACCGGAATCATATGATTATTTCGACAATTTAAATTACATGTAGAATGAGCACTACCACGATATTTTCCCGTAAAATGACAATGATCTTTAATTTTTATTTGATCTGGTTCGAATGGTTTTCGGCACATGTAACATATGGTTGAAGAATCGAATGTTTGTTGTTCTATTTGTGTTAACGGTAACATTGGTACTATATTATTAAAAATTGGATTTAATTGCAAAGCTAACTGTTGTAATTCATTACAAAACCAATTTATACAGTCTTTACCTGTATACAAATTAAATTTTGATAAACTGTTATCATAATTGCAAAATAAATAATAAGCTATACTACAAGGTACATGTTTCTGATATCTATTCATATTTTGTTGTTGTTGTGGTTCGTTAGATTCTATATTTTTTTCTAATATACTTTCAATGTCAATATAAATAACAAATGGTACTTTTTCTTTATGATTGAAATCTTTAAACGATATATATTTTTCATTTTCACTGGGTAAAGTTATTTTGGTTTTATTCATTTTTCTACAAGTAAATATGTGATTAGTTAATGTTTCCTGCGAATAAAAATGATTTAAACATCTATCGCAATAATATTTTTTATGTTTAAAGTCATTATTTTGTCTGTTCAATAATCGCGACATGTTTTTAATTAATGTAAAATGATAAACAGGTTTAAAATTTGAAACAAGATTTGAAAAGTTATTATCATAATTATCATCATCACCATTATTTCTAGTATGTTCTGTTTGAAGCATTAATAAGTTAATAGTTGTTAGAAATTCAAAATCACTTAAATATATCGGTACAATTTCCTTCTTTTCAATACCAAAAACGTTAATAGCAATATTATTCATTTTTTCAAATATTTTAATGTTCTTTAAAGTTATAGGAAATTCGATTCCTTCGTATTTTAAAACTTGACTGAAATGAGGATATGAATATGTTCTACATGGATTTTGGTTTGTTTGACAGGGATGGAGAGCAGCTACAATAGACCATAGAAAGCAGTATTCATCATTATTTTGAATATTTAAAACTGCATGACTCTTTTGAATAAATTTCGGTACTGATACATAAGTTGAAATATTTCCTGCTGCATTTATCGGTATAAAATTATTTAAATTTATTTTTAATTGTAAAATTTCATAAAGGGCGTATCCGCTGTCTTTCTCCTGGAACTCTTCTAGTTTTTTGAGTATATTATTTTGAATATGATTAATATAAAATTCCTTCAAATCTGTATTTCGATCAATTATACGATTTTTGGTAGTAAAATGTTTAATATCCGTTTCTCCAGTTTGTGGTTTTATAAAGTTTGCCAAAAATATAACATTAACTTTTAGTAAAGATTTTTGTAGGTCTTTTTTGACTTTACGCGAAAAAGATTGAAATGCTTTATTAAAAAATATTACAGGATCTTTAATACGTAAATTAATTATTGCTCCTGTTCGTATACGATTATTGAAACAGGATTCTAAATCAACCCACATTAAGTTTTTTGTTTTATTTGAATTTTTATGACATCGAAATTGTTCTCTAAAATTTTTCAAAAGACTTATAATCGATTCCAATTTTGAAAGACTATTTTTCTTAATATGTGTATTACGTATATATTTCTTTAAAATAAAAATAATTTTATTTAAATATTTTATCCACTTAACATAGTCATTTTTATTTTTAATCAACTTACCAAGGTCTTGAATTTTTAATAATACTTGATTGCTTAGTTCTATGATTTCTTTTAGTTCTGCCATGGTGCAATTACAGTATTAAAATAAAAATAAATTACCATGAAAACAGCTTAAATATGATTCATAGGAGAAGAATGTTTTATGAGCAATCATATACGTTATTGCAAATTAAGGTGCGGTGGAATGCGGTATAAGAAAAACAAATTATCTTGAAGATAGGTTTAAAAATATGTTTCATGGGAACAACATTTTATGAATAATTAATTATATACGTTATTGAGAATCAATTAAGGTGTGGTGGAATGCGGTATAAGAAAAATAAATTAACTTGAAGATAGTTTAAAAATACGTTTATGGGAAAAACATTCTATGAATAATTAATTAAGGTGTGGTGATGTGTTATAAATAAATAAAATAGATTGGTATGTGAAAAGGTGTGGTATTTTAAAATTTACTGTATGTATACATGTTAAAGTGCTAATTGTTAGAATGAATCTGAATCATAATAAAATTATAAAAGTAAAAAGTTTAAAAACTTTAGTAATTACAAGTCTTTGTGTTAATTGTAGTAATATATATAAAATATTTCCATTGTTATTTCAACAACTTAATACGATACCGGAAATATTAAAGGGAGACATTATTGCTAATTATAGCAACTATAAATGGAAAAATGCTGAAAAAATAGGTGACCTAGATGACTATGATGATATTTTACGTAAAATAATTGAACAAGAAAATATATATTCACATTACAATATTCCTAGAATAAATAATGGACGTTATCACAAAACCTTATTTCAAGAAGGAAGAATTGATGTTTTAGTAAAATATAGTAGAGGATGTATAAGATTAACTATTTGTATCACTTGTGCTCGCAAACTTCGATATTACCGTTGGATGCATTCATTAGAAAATATGATTATAATTCGAAATTCTTGTATCACATTGAAAATAGCATCTTTAGATATATTAGCTATACATATATGGACATTTGATAATCTATGCGATTTTTGTTTAAAACCTTTTATAGTACCTATTTATTATTTTCCACTGGATGTAATTCTTTATAAAAATCGATATCCCAAGACGAATAAAGCCGCATGGAAATTGTCTAGTACATTAGTAATGAATAAGGAAAATAATAATATTAGTATAAAAAGATATCATGTTTTACAAATTGTTAAAAAATTAGAGGGTTTTAATGTTAACAAAACTATTGTAGATGAAATTAAACAATATTTAATATCTTGCTATGAGAATCTGTTATCAGATTCATCTGATGATGAAATATAATTATTGTAATATTGAAATAAAAAATAAAAATGTTTTTAAATAAAATGTGTTTTTATTACTGACCCATTATTATTATTATACAATAACAGTTTTAATTACTAATACTACTGGTTATATTTGAATTAAAAGGTTTTTCTTTTAATCTTCTATTATTTTTTCTACATGTTGCTAAGCGATTAACATATTTATTTGTACTTTCCAAGAGATTTTCTTCTCGTTCAACGCAGGATTTAAGATTTGAAAAAGTTTTCACTTGCTCAGTATTTTTTTTTTCCAAATTTTTCTTACATTCTTTTAATTCTCCATCCAGTTGATAGGTTTCATGTACTAAATTGGTAAAATTACTTTTTAAATTTTCAATTTCTTTATTTAAATCTGAAATTAATAAATAGGAAACGTTGTGTTTTTCCTCACATCTATTTAGTGTTTCCGTTAGATTTGTTTTTAATAAATATAAATCAGATTCCAATTTAATATTTTCTTTAAGAAGAGAAATATGTCTGGTATAATTTACTGAATTGGTTAAATTTTCATTAATGCGTTCATATTCTTCAAATTTTTCCAAACAAATATCCGTAACAGCTAATTCATTATCATATAGATCCTTATAATTTTCAAGGGTTCGAGTACATTCTTGATATAAATTTAAACTTGTATTATAGAGTGATCTATGGTCTTCTAATAGGTATTCATAATTGTCTCTTAAGTTATCGCAATTATTAATTTCAGTACCAAAAACTATATAAAGTAGAAAACTAAAAATTATCAATATAATTTTACTAATCATTTTTTTTTTGTTTTGTTATCCTACGTAGAAGTTTATTATAATGATTAAAATTTTTTATTAATGTAATGTTTTATATAAGAAATATTAGGAGGGGGATAAATATTTTTGACAACATATATTTTAAATATTGTTTATTATAATAATAATAATAAATTTACAAAATTTACAAAAACTTAAATCTAATTAAAACAAAAATTATAAAATTCTATAACCTAATCTACGCACATCCTCCCAGCTTAAATATACTTCTTCTTCTTCCGAATCCGATATTGATATTGTTTCCATACTGTTGTCATCTTCTTCCGAGTCTGATATAATTATTACATTTTTTTCTTTATACCATTTTTCTTGCAATTCTTTTAAAGATATATTATCTTCATCATCATCATTATTTTCTTGTTGTTTTTGTTGTTTTATTTCCAGCAACCATCTTTGTCTTAGTACTTCTAAAGGTAAATTTTCTTCTTCTTCTTCCTCCCATTCCAACATTTCTTGTTCTCGTAATTCGAATAATTTTAATAGGGCAATATTTCTTTTCTCAACTTCTTGGATATATTTTTGGTCCATTATTAAACGTTATAGATGTAAAATTTCTAAGAGTATAGTTTGTATTTTGTATTTTCCTACCTTTATATACATATCTCTTAACAAAAGAATGGTGTGGAAAATATATTAATCACTTGATCATGTAATCATCTATTTTGCAATTCTCTTTTAAAAAAAAAAAAACTTAACCGGAATAATGATTTCATATTTTACTGTGTAATTAGATAATTAAAATTCAAGGTGTGATTGTGGTAATTCGTATGCAAATATTTAATGAGAATTATATTTTGCAGTATTTAACCTTGAAAGTAATAAGAAATAAGATGATGCAATATTAGTTAATATTACATTCTTGGAATGAAACACCTGCACTTTTGCATAATTATTCTTAGAATGCAATTAATTAAAATTCAAGGTATGATTGCATTTTAAATAACAAGAATTTCTGATGATGTAATACTTGGTTCTAGAAAGGAAAAAACACCTGCATTTTTATAATTCTTAGAATGCAATTAATTAAAATTCAAGATATATGTTCGAGGTGATGACTCATATTAAATACTAGGAATTTTTGATGATCTAATACTGGGTTCTAGAAAGGAAAAACACACCTGCATTTTTATATTCTTAGAATAAAATTAATTAAAATTCAAGATATATGTTTGCGTGATGACTCATACTAAATACTAGGAATTTTTTGATGATGTAATACTGCGTTCTAGAAAGGAAAAAACACCTGCATTTTTATATTCTTAGAATGCAATTAATTAAAATTCAAGAAATATGTTCACGGTGATGACTCATACTAAGTACTAGGAATTTTTGATGATGTAATACTGCGTTCTAGAAAGGAAAAAAACACCTGCATTTTTACATTCTTAGAATACAATTAATTAAAATTCAAGGTATTTTTATGGTAATTTATATGCAAATATTTAACGAGAATTATATTTTGCAGTATTTAACCTTGAAAGTAATATTGCATTTTAGAAAGGAAAAACACCTGCATATTTTTTCTTAGAATGTTGTAACATTAATAATTGTTGCGTCAGACATAGAAATAGCAAGATTTTAATTATGTAAAAGTAATAGTATAAATAGTTTAATTTTTATTTACGAAAACATTAACAGGAAATTAAGTGGAACCATAGCATCATCATCATGAACACTCCTCATTCAGTATTTATTTTTAAAAGTTATGATCCTAAAAATTTAACAAATAAAATATTAATTGTTATTTTAAAGAACTTATTTAAATTTGGATTAAAAGATATTCAAGTGGTTAATGGACTGGTATGTGTGTTTTTGAAATATTCTCCTAAAAATACAACTATTGAAGAAAAAATAAAAAATCTTCCAGTGAAATATGTACGAGTGAATGCCGACAATTCTGAGGAGGTGCAATTATTTATGTCAGCATTGAATAAATTTAACATTTTTTCCAATTTTTCGATTGAGGATCGAAAAGAAGCAATAGAACAGCAAGAATCCTCCCAAAATGAATTACCAGATATAAATATGGTAGATGAAACGGAAACTGAGGAACCGGATAACCATGTACAACAAAGAGAAAAAAATTAAAGTTTAAAATTAAGAAAAATAAAAATGTAAATTATGTTAGTTCGACGGATGTTCTCCCAACAACATCATCATCATCAGTTACAGTTACATCACCTCAACAATTTCAATATGTAGAAATTTATGATAATGATGCAGATGATTTTGAATCGCAAAAATGTAGTATTATTGTTAAAGAAAATAAATAAAGAATATATTTTTAAAAATATTTTTATTGTTTAATTTATTTACATTTGTAAATATATTACATTACATTTTTCTTATCTATCCAACTATTATGAGTAGCATCGAATCCCAACCATTTTACAAAAACTTTGTTACCTTTATGTTTTAAAATCTTTTCCACTAAATAGGCATCTGTATATTTGACTTTTTGTAATTGCTGCTCATAAAATCCGCCTTTAATTTCTTCACCTTTTATATCTTGCAATAAATAAGTAGTAGGATTTGTTAGTTGTACTTTCTTTATAGTAAAAATTTCAGGTGACCAATTTGATTGGTATTTTTTGTCAAAAACACCACGTATTTTAGAAATTCGTACATGATCACCTATGTAAAATTTAGGCTTATGAGCTATTTTAATGTGTGAATAAACAGTATTGAGTAAATGTTTTTCATGTTTTTTTAGTTACTTCAGATGGTTTCATACCTATAGTTCGATGTTTTTTATTATTATATTTCTTTACTATATCTGGTAATAAATTATACCACCTATAGGAACCATTAACATTTAATTCTTTCCAAATTATACCCTTTAATGTTCTTATTACACGTTCAACAATAGAGGCTTTCTTTTCGCTATAACTATAATAATGTCGAACATTGTATTTTTTCAAAAGTTGTTGAAATTCCTTGGACATAAATTCACCACCCATATCTGAATTTACCAGTTTAGGGACTTGTTGTTTAAAAACGTTTTCCATAGCTGTAGCGACTTCTTTTCCACTTTTAGTTTTAAGTGGAAAAGCCCATAGGTATTTTGAAAAGCAATTAATAACTACTAAAATATATTTGTATCCATTATTTATTTTTGCATAAGGAGTTAAACCAAGGTCACAAATATCAACTTGTATGAGATCATTTAAACCTTTTAGAATCACACGACGTCGTTTAAAATTAATCCTAGCAGGTTTATGAATTTCATTAATTATATGTTTCTTTATGTTAGTAGCAAATTTTACCATATTTATTCAATAATATTTGCCTCTCGTAATTCTTCAATTATGGAAATAATCTCGTTAGTATGACTATTATTTCCGGCACTTTGTGATGCTAATAATAATTGTAATCTTTCAACAAGTTCGTTAGGATCGTCCCAATGTATGTACTCGACTGGTTTAGTAGAATATTCCATAAAAAGATTGTTTTTAGAATAAGGATTTTGTCTTTGCTGTTGTAATATGCTGCTTTGACTAACACCTTTTCCCGATATCTGACGAATAGCAGGTGCAATAATATTTTTATATTTAGGTAATGTACTACCTTGTACTTGTTCTGAATGTTTATTATTTCTACGATAAGCATTCGTGTTTAAAATTATGTCTAGATATTTTTTTTCATCTTCTTTTTTAAAAGATTTAGGATGTTTTTTAAAGAGTAATTCATATAAACCAGTTGTACCTTTGTAAAATTTCCCTTTAACAATAAAGTCAGAATTTTGTATTTGCAATTGTGAATCCCCAATATAAAATTTATCCTCAATGTCATTAAAAACTATACCATATTTATGATCAAATTCCTTATTATGAGTATCAGTTATCATTTTTTCTACATATCTTCTAGGTAATGGATGATATTGTTCCAAATATTCTTTAAAGGATGCTTCATGAATATCTTGTGCACGTTTTTCTTCAAAACTTTTTTGTAAATTTATCTCTTGTCTACGGGATTCTTCAAAAATCGAATCTCGTAAACTTTCTTCCAAATTTGGAGTTGAATGAAATTGTAAACGTTTATGTTTTTTACTACTCGAAGGTGTTTTACTTTTTTCATAAAATTGTGCTTCTGTCAGTCTCTCATCCTCTTCACTCTCTTCTTCTTCATCCGAGGCTGTTGATTCATACTTGTTTCTTTTATTTTTTTGACTAGTTGTTTTAATAGCAGTAGTAGTAGTAGATGTGGGAGTTAGTATTATGTTTTTTAATTGTTTAGTTATTGGAGAAAAAATGTGTTCATGAGCCTCTTCACCCTGTTTCAATAAATCCAGTTTTTGTTTAACAATTTTACGTTTTTTCTATAAGTTTCTTTTTAACATTCTTCTCTTCTGCATTCATTTTTAAGTCCTTCTCCTCTTACTCTTCCTCTTTTAAATAAAAGTAAATAAGAAATGATACTTTTGGAAAAATTTACAGATATATATATTTATCAAGACAACAGCGATATCTTCCATCAGTTAATTTATTATCCTTAAAAATTGCTAAAAAATGATAGGGTTTTTGCCAGCAAATTCCACAAAAATTTTTAAATTCTTCAAATGACATATCGGTTCCTACGTGATCGCTATAAATATGTCTTAAATTAGTATCATCTTGTTTAAATAAAATAATTGTATTTGCATTATCTCTTATTAAATGCTTTGGTATTTTTGCATATGTCTGACAAAGATAAAAACAATCAATATGATTATGACGTCCCATACTGAAATATTCACGTATTACATCCTGTTTATCGCAAGCTACGTCATCGAAAATAAAAATTGAATATTGTCTAGCTTGTGAAGGTGATAGAATTTCGGTACTATTATCGAATGGAAAATAGCCGATTTCTTTAATGGGCTTGAGTAATTTCTCCAAATATAAATATTTACTTTGAAATAACGATTTAGAATAGACATAAACATTCTTAAATCTTAAACCATTAGGATGTTCGATTAAACTAAGCATAACGTTTGTTTTTCCACAATTTGAAGATCCTACAATAATACAACGAATAGATGATGGTAAAAGTAAACCATGTCGATTTAATAAAATTTGATTGTTGAAATCATCATCATGATTAGCAATAGGTAAAGTAATATTTTGTTGAACAATTTTTATTTTCTTTTTCTTATGTTGGCATTGCAGTTTTTCTTCTTTTTCCTGTTCTTTTCTTAACAACTTATTCTTCCCCCCAAACATTATTTTTTAAAATAATGTGTGTTTCGTATTAATGTTGAAACGAAAATATTTATTAATGTAACATTCCTACGAATTTATTTAGTTTATTTAGAAAGTTACTAGAATAACAACGTATATCAATATTATGGCTCAATTTTATCCTGATTCTAGTGCATCTGTTGCTGCTGCTGCAACTACTGGTTCAACAGTAACAGGAGAAGGATTCGTAAATTCTTTAATAAATAAATTACCAGTTGAATTACATTTACCGGGTTATAATTATTGTGGACCTGGTACAAAATTAAATAAACGTTTAGCTAGAGGTGATCGAGGTATCAACGAATTAGATGAAGCGTGCAAAGAACACGATATTGCCTATTCAACAAGTAAAGATTTGACATTTCGACATAAAGCTGATAAAATATTAGCAAATAAAGCAATGGAACGAGTCAGAGCAAAAAATGCTAAAATTGGTGAAAAAATGAATGCTCTAGGAGTAGCCGGAGCAATGAAAGCAAAAGTTAAACTTGGAATGGGTTATAATGATAACCATAATGATGGTAAACAAAAAAATAAATGTAAATGTATCCTAATACTTAAAAAAAGTTTAAAATCCATACGAAATACATTGGCAATTATGGAAAAGGGTATAGAAGAAGAAGAATCAATGAATGTGGGGGAATTACAAGGATTAAAAAGAAAATTAAATTTATCACCTAATCGAGAAGAGGAACTTGAGAATGAATTAAAAGAATTTGTTATACATCCAAAAAATAAAAGAGTAAAAAAAAACAGATATAAATTATAATTTTTGTATATTATAAATTAGTTTAAGTAAAACAGTTCAATAGTTAACTTATCAACGTTACGCGCTCTCTCTCAAATTAACATCATAATGGTATCTCATATTAAAAGAAAAAATAATCGTACCATCAAAAAAGGAAAAAGAAAAAGAAGAACTACGAAAAAGAAAAATAGAGTAGGAAAAAAGTTAATTGGTTTTAGGGAAGTTACAAAACAAATTAAAAATAGTATATTAAAAGAAAAACCTAAGGATTTTACTGCAGCTTTAAAAATAGCTATAAAGAAAGCGAATAAATATAAAAATAAAGTAAGACCAGCTCGAATTATAAATATCCCAACAAAAAGTGGTGGAATATTACCCCTTATACCAATATTTGCTGGATTAAGTGCTCTCGGGGCACTAAGTGGAGGAGCTGCAGGAATAGCTAAGGCTGTCAATGATGCAAAAGCAGCATCGCAACAATTAAAGGAGGCCCAACGACATAATGAAAAAATGGAATCCATAGCACTTGGAAAAGGACTCTATTTAAATCATCATAAAAAAGGATTGGGTCTTTTTTTACGACCTGTAATTCAAGAAAAAAAAAAACTCCCTTTAAAATTACCATCGCGAGCATTAACTAACATAGATTTAGATAAATATGTTAAAAAACTTAAAATTAAAAACTTTCGAGGTATTTTTATGAGAGATAAATTACCAAGGAAAATACATAAAAACGAAACTGGTATAATTAATATGGACAATAGTGATGGTATGGGGACTCATTGGACTGCATACAAAAAACATAACAATAAAATTTATTATTTCGATAGTTTTGGCAATTTGTCACCACCAAATGAATTAATTGAATATTTTAAATCAAATGGACTATGTAATGTTATCTATAATCATAATTCATATCAAACTTATAATACTGTAAATTGTGGACATTTGTGTTTAACTTTTTTATATAATGAAATAAATTAATTATAAACACGTTATTCGTCCTTTAATTCTCCTCTAATAAACATGTCCTACACGTTTACCTTATCCGGCAGAGAATCTATATTAACATCTGACATTTATCCACCTATTGTTTTACCGGAAAATGAAAATTATGTTTTAGGTTTAATAAATTTTGAAAGTTATAATACAATCCCAAATATTGATCAATCAAATAATAAATTTCATTTTAATAATGAAGTTATTACCATTCCTGAGGGATCTTATGAAATAAAGGACATTAGTGATTATTTGACTGAACAAATCGACTATCATTATTTAAAGGAAAAGGGAAAAGCAATAACTGAAGTACCATTTCTTTCTATTAAAGCAAACTATAATACATTAAAATGTGAAATTAAAAGTTCATTAGACATAGATTTCAGAAAACCAAACAGTATAGGTGGATTATTAGGATTTAGAAGAAGAAAATTAGAAAAGGAGAAAAAACATATATCAGATCGTCCAGTAGATATTCTTAAAGTAAATAGTATTTGTATTGAATGTAATTTAGTAACAAATTCATACGCAAATGGAAAACCGGTTCATATAATTCATATGTTCTTTCCCACATCGTTACCAGGAACGAAAATTATTGAAAAACCTACCAATGTTATTTATTTACCAATCAGTTCCCGATACATTGATGAAATTATACTTAAAATAACAGATCAAGACGGTAATTTGATTAATTTTAGACAAGAAGTAGTAACAATCAGACTACATCTACAGAAACAAAAATAATAATAAATATGGTATTTCTTTATAATATTACTCAACCACAACAACAACAAACTTCTATAATGAAAAAACAAAAATTGAATAATCAACCTAAAAAATCTATAAATAAAATAGTAGCCCGGAAGACGATTAGTAAGAAGAGAAAGTTGAAACGATTAACACGCAAAAATAAACAATTTTTAATTTCCTTAGGATTCAAACTAAGGAAAAATTAAAAATTATTTTTTAAATAAATATAAGCAAAATTAAATTAATTGGTTAAGAATAGGATAAAAGATGAGTTTTAATATATTGAATGTTGGAGAAGGTATATACACAGATAATTCTATCGTTAATTTCGAATATCACACTCATCAACCATATGCATCGACTACGTTTAATAACAACGATGAAATAAGAATTCCAATCCAAACACAAGAACTCTACACATTACCAGGTCAAAGTTTTCTTTACATCGAGGGTAAAGTAGTAACCAAAGATGATAAACCTAGTACACATGTTAGTTTTGTAAATAATGGAATTGCATTTCTTTTCGAAGAAATTCGTTACGAATTGGGTGGTGTAGTCGTGGATCGAGTAAGAAACCCCGGTATAACTTCAACTATAAAAGGTTACGTTTCCTTTGGACCCAACGAACTTACGCAACTTGAAAATGCAGGTTGGAAAACTGACCAAAATCCAAATTTACTCGATAAGGATGGAAATTTTAATATCTGTTTACCATTACGTATTTTGCTCGGATTTGCTGAGGATTTTCAAAAAATTATTATGAATGTTAATCAAGAATTAATTCTAATAAGAAGCAATTCAGATACCAATGCCATTATTCAAACATCAACACCACTAACTACCGAAGAATATAAAGTGGTTTTAAATAAAATAGTATGGAAAATACCGCATATTTCTGTATCGGATCTTGAAAAATTACGATTACTTAAATTTTTGGAACAAGGTAGAGATTTAAATATACCTTTTAGAAGTTGGGAATTACATGAATATCCTATTTTACAAGAAGCAACAAAACATACGTGGGCTGTGAAGAGTACTGCTTTAATTTCAAAACCACGATTTTTAATCTTTGCCCTATCTACCGATCGAAAAAATAAGATTGATCAAAATATGTCCGTTTTCGATCATGGGAATTTAATGAATTTTAAACTTTTTTTAAACTCTGAAATGTATCCATATGATAATTTAAATTTAAATTTTGATACAAAACAATGGGCTATACTATATGAAATGTATGCGCAGTTTCAAAAAAATTTCTATTATCAACGTCACAGTGAGCCGTGTTATGACCCTATAAAATTTCACGGTATATGTCCTTTTGTAGTAATTGACTGTTCACGTCAGAACGAATCACTTAAAACTGGAGCCATAGATATTAGGTTAGAATTTGAAACAACCAAAAAAATTAAAGCGAAAACAACAGCTTTTTGTTTAATACTTTACGATCGATTAGTAAAATATAATCCTTTGACAAATATTGTAAAATCAAATTCATAAGAAGAAGAAACATGTTTATATTAGACATACAAGGATTTCAATATAAGGACAGTGAATTCATTTGTAAAGAATTAACTATAATAAATATAGAAAATGGACAAATTCACCATAAAATAATAAACTACTCTCATAGAATTAGCTGGTTCAATGAGGAAATTCAGAAACGATTGGAATGGCTCACCAATAACATTCATGGACTTCAATGGGATCAGTCTAATTTTAATTATTTACCATATGAAAATATTTCCAAATTTATAAAAAATATTGTTAAAGATGAAACAATTTTTGTAAAAGGTTACGAAAAAAGAACCTGGTTAAGTAAATTCATTTCTAATAATATAGAAGAATTTTTAACTATAGGATGCCCAAATATCAATAATTTAAAACGATATCTAAATAATCATATGTATCATTGTAACGAACACTTTTTAAATGATAAAAGATGTTCGAAAGAAAATGCCTTTTTGTTATATAACTGGTATATTAATAAAACAAATTAAATAAAACACTTTAATTTTTTATTTAATAAAATTCCAATCCTATAATATCAATTACTAATGCATAATACGTAATATTAAAAGAACAAAGAAAAATACAGTCATGGTTTTTCCTAAGGAATGTGTGCTGCAACTCGGCCAGAGAAACCTTGAATATTAATGTAATAATTGCATACCTAGAATAAAATTTACTTTATAATTTTATATTTAACCTTGATTTAGTCTTATGCAATGAATGCATTTACATTCACATTCACACACCTTTTTAATTATCTAATAACGTCATGATTTTTAAAAACCTTTTCAACTAGTATAAATTCCCGCTTTTAACAACGATATAATCAGTACAGTTATATTATTTTAAAATAATACAAGTATTTTTCAAAAAGTGAATCAAAAAACAAAATGTTTATAATCGATGTGCAAGGCTTTCAGTTCGAACACAGTGACTTTATATGTAAAGAAATTGCGATAATAAATATTAACACAGAAGAACATTTCCACAACATAATCAATTTTAATCATAAATGTGAGTGGTTTAATGACAATATAAAGAATCATTTGGAATGGACTACCCAAAATATACATGGATTAGAATGGAACAGTTTCAGCTTTACTAATCTGCCATTTGAAAACATCACAAATTTTATCAAGGAGGTAATTGGAAACGAAAAAGTGCTAGTAAAAGGACTTGCAAAAAAAATTTGGTTAGCAAATCTTATTTCGAATGACATTGAGGACTTGACAAATTTAGGGTGTTATAATATTGGCTATTTAAAATTCAATTTATCTACAAATTCTAATCATAATTTTACTTGTAACAACCATATTAAAAATGTTCGCTGTGCCCTAGAAAATGTAATACTACTAAAAAATTGGTATAATTCAAAGAAAAATATTATTAATAACATTATTGTTAATTTAAATAATGATAATCATAATGATACCGATAACGATGATAAAAATATTGTTAATATTACTTTTAATGATATCAACAAAGATAGTGATACTGATAGTAGTGACTGGTCATAATATTTTCTTAAATTAAATGAAATTAAATAAAACATGTAAAATATAACTCATTGTTTGTTTGTTTGTTTTAAAATAATATAATTGTACTCATTATTTTATTAAATATATATGTAATGTGAAAGTATGTATTTTTTGTTGCAAATATGATAACGATATATTTTCAAATTTCCCCAATATAATAGTACATTGATAGGTAGATAGATAGATAGATATGCAAACAAGTAGCTATACAACCAGGTAGATAGGTAGTTAGGTAGCTAGTTAGGTAGCTATTTAGGTAGGTAGCTACCTAACTAGCTACCTAACTACCTAACTAGCTACCTAACTACCTACCTAACTAGCTACCTAACTACCTAACTAGCTACCTAACTACCTAACTAGCTACCTATCTAACTAGGTAGTTAGGTAGCTAGTTAGGTAGTTAGGTAGCTAGTTAGGTAGGTAGCTACCTAATTAGCTACCTAACTACCTAACTAGCTACCTAACTACCTAGTTAGATAGGTAGCTAGTTAAGTAGTTAGGTAGCTAGTTAGGTAGGTAGTTAGGTAGCTAGTTAGGTAGCTACCTACCTAAATAGCTACCTAACTAGCTACCTAACTACCTAGTTAAATAGGTAGCTAGTTAAAAAAGTAGAAACGTAAGAAGGTAGGATATATAGGTAGGTGGGGTATACAGATAGGAAAGTAGAGTGGATAAATTATAAAAGAGAATAAGATTCACTGTTTAATAATATTATTATATTTCAGTTTAGTTAACTAACAATCTATATTTGTTTCTCAAAGTTAAATATGTGCTTTAAAAAACAACAAACAGATTTATCAGATCCTCCTTATCTATTAGAAGAAGAAGAAAACGATGATGAAATATTAAGTGATATTGAATTTAGTGACGACGATGAAGAAATTAGTGACTCTGAAGAAGAAGAAGAAATAATCGAAATAGAATATAGATTATTTTTTGAATTTGAACAACTTTTTATAAGCAACAATTTTAAAATTTTCAATTTTTATATTCAACATGGACACATTTCTTTAGAATTAATCCCTCCTCATCAACCAATTACTGTGGAAAACATTATAGTTTTATGACATTAAATACACAATTAACGAAAATCAACTACAAAATATAGTTATTAATATCGAAAATGCTCCATTTATAGGAAATGTAACATATACTTTTAATAATATATCAATTCCACCACCACCTTCATCAACGTCACCTGAAACTATATAATACACCAGTTTAAATTTTAAATCACAGAGCATTTTTAATCTTCAATATATAGGAGCGAGAAACATGTCTGAATTAAATAACATTCAACCATCTACATCAAAAACCAAATACCTAGAAGAGGAAGAAACACAAACAGATCCTAATACCGATATAGATAGTAGTAGTACTGATACGGAAGATGATGATGATGAACAGAAAGAACTAAAACAAATAATTTTTAAACCGCACGAAATATTTGAAGAGATTGATTTCTTATATGAAAAACATTCCCTTTATGAAACATTTATAAATAATCATCATAATCTAAACAAACATTTTCCCGAATTTTACAAATGTCTATTTTCATTAGATAAGGATTTTTCTTTAGCACATTGCGTCTCTAAAGATTTTGTTATGGGATGTGGAATAGCTAAGGAGTTTAAAAGAAAATTTAACCATGTTGCAGAATTAAAAAACCAAAATAAAGAAGTTGGAGAAGTCGCCATATTAAATAACAAAACTAGATATATTTTCTATTTAATTACAAAGGAAAAATATTATCACAAACCTAATCTTTTTACTGTATTTTCTAGTTTGTATTATTTAAACAAATTGTTGTTATTAAACCCACATATTAAAAAATTAGCTTTTCCAAAAATTGCCTGTGGTTTGGATCAGTTAAATTGGCTAATTATTAGAAAAATGATTTATTTTATATTTCAATATACTCCTATTGAAATTATAATTTGTATAAAAAATTAGACATAAGACTAATTATTGTATTACCATATTTGTTAACATTTTTTGTTTTTTTCATAAATAAAACCACTAAATATCTCATCATACTTGTCTTTTATTTTTCTCAAATATAAAAAACACAACAAATAGAATGATGTAAGCATCTATAAATAGATGCTTACATCATCCTCATCATATAACAAAAACAACAGAATGATGTAAGTATCTATAAATAGACACTTACGTCATCACATAGACAGGTGAAATCTCGACATAGCAGTTTGCCCAGCCGAATATACCTATCTAGTTACATACAGTACGCTGCATTCCAATCAAAACAACACCTTAATTACTATAAAACATTCAACAAAAAAATATACGCTCTCACCATTTCATGTCTTCGGTCAAGAATTTACAGAGCTCTCACCATTTCATGTCTTCGGTCAAGAATTTTACAACTCTCACCATTTCATCAACAAAAACAACTTACCGTATTACGTTAAAAATATTACGTACGATAACTCTCTATTCTTCAACAACCAACGGTCAAATCAAGGTCATTCTTCGGCATGATGACTCATCTCTTCACCAGACCACGCCCAATCTTTGGACTCTGACGTCACACACATTCCATCCACTTCGAGATTTGACCTTGAATTGTCACAGGAGCTCTGTAGTATTACTACTAACGCAGTGGACGTCCAAATGAGGCGGTAACACCAGAAAACATCAAAAAAATCCATAAAATCGTTTTGAATGATCGAAAAGTGAAGTTGCGTGAGACATCGTAAAGATATCAAAAGAACGTGTTGGCTTTATATTGCATGAGCATTTGACTATGAGAAAGCTCTGTTCAAAGTGGGTGCCGCGTTTGCTCACTGTTGATCAAAAACAAGAACGTGTTGATGATTCTGAGCAGTGTTTGGCCATGTTTAAACGTAACAAACCGGAATTTTTGCGTCGATATGTGACAATGGATGAAACATGGATCCATCACTTCACTCCGGAATCAAAACGATCGTCATCTGAGTGGACAGCAACTGGTGAACCTCGTCCAAAGCGCCCGAAAGCACAACAATCGGCTGGAAAGGTTATGGCCTCGGTATTTTGGGATGTGCGTGGTGTAATATTCATCGACTATCTTGAGAAAGGAAATACCATCAACAGTGAATATTATATAGCGTTATTGGAGCGTTTGAAGGCCGAAATTGCAAAGAAATGACCGCATATGGCAAAGAAAAAAATTTTGTTTCATCAAGACAACGCACCGTGTCACAAGTCAATCAAAACAATGGCAAAACTACATGAATTGAACTTCGAATTGCTCCCACATCCACCGTATTCGCCAGATTTGGCTCCCAGCGACTACTGGCTGTTCGCAGACCTGAAAAAAATGCTCGCCGGTAAGAAATTTCGCACGAATGAAGAGGTTATCGCTGAAACTGAGGCCTATTTTGAGGCAAAAGATAAATCGTTCTACAAAAGTGGTATTGAAATGTTAGAGCGGCGCTGGAATGATTGCGTTGCTCTTGATGGAGATTACGTTGATGAATAAAGCTAATTTTGAACCAAAAAAACCGTGTTTTCTTTGTTAGGCCCGGGACTTTTCAGCCCATGTGTTATTATTATATATCATTCTGTAAATATGCGTAAACTTACTTACTTTCAAAAATTCTTTTTTAAGAACATTGTAAATAGCTTCACAAGTTTCCGGTATAATATGGCTTAGAGCTTGTTTCGATATAATGGTGTTGGAATTCAAGATCTTTGTAACTTCTGCCTGTTGCAAAAAACCTTAAAGTAGCTGTTAATCTCTCGTGGGGTGTAATTACCTTCCTCATGTGAGTGTTCTATTTTTTTAGTTGTGGGCTTAATAACTGCAGCAAGTATGTATATGTTTCCATATCCATTCTTAAATAATTACGCCAGTCTTTAGGTTCATGACGTAATTCTCGCAGTAAATTATTTATTTATTTACTGCACTTTACAGATTGATCACAGAGATCTTTCCAATTACAAAGTACTAGAACTTAAATTAACTTAATTTAAATAATATTACATAATAATCTACATACACTTAAAACAACGCACGCAATTTAGTTTTGAAAAGACTGCACTTATCATTAAATATATCTACACTATTCTGGATTCCATTGTATAGCATGCAAGCATTATACAATGGAGATCCCAGGTGATAGTTATTATGGGCTACATCTGATATATAGAAAGTGCTATGATTTCTTGTGGTATACGTTGGCACATTAAAATATAAGTTGGACAGAAATGCCGGGTCATCAATGAGACCATTCGCTACTTTGTACAAATAGAACATGCAATATTGTTTTCTACGTTTCTTTAAGTTTACCATCCCATAGCGTTCGTGCAACAGTGTGGAAGAGATCATAGAGTTATATGAACCGGTTTGTTTATAATGCATGTAACGCATCATTTTATTCTGTATCAATTGAAGTGTTCGCTTGTGACAATTATAAAAGGGTGACCATACTATACTAGCATATTCTAATATACTTCTAACATAGGATATGTATAGCTGTTTTATGCAATTTGTACTTCTAAAATCTTTTGTGCTTCTGACAATTAAGCCATACATTTTGTTCGCTTTACTTGCTGTATAACTTACGTGATAGTTAAACGTCAATTTGGAATCAAAAATCACCCCTAAGTCCTTTATCTTATCCTCGTACAAAAGTGGGACATTCTCAATACTATATGTAAACTTTATCGGCTTCAGTTTTCTAGTATAAGAAACAACAGTACACTTACTTACACTAAAGTAAATCTTATTGTCAGTTGCCCATTTTGCAACGTTGTCTATATCATTCTGCAAAATCCGGCAGTCAGCAGGCGATCTGATTTCATAATAAAGTTTTAAAGTCGTCAGCAAATAACAGGCAAGATGCATTTTTAACTACACCAGTGATGCGTGATTAACATGGGAAAATCTCCCTCTTTTCAATAACTACTCTCTTGACCATCGTGAGCGTTGAATATTCCTTTTTTTTTGTTTCTTTTCAAATTCACTAAACACACTGACATTATTGACAAAAGTAATGCATCATTCTTGGTCCACTGTTAAAACTGATTTAAAAATCCATGTTGAAACTGTCAAGTGTAAATGGTAGTTTTCAGACAGTCTTATCTGTACCCTTTAACTGACACGCAAAACGTAAGGTAAAATGGTATGTATGTACCGGGCTTTAGAGGTTACTAACTTTTTTTAATTTACTCAGTGGCGTTTTACGATTAAAAGAGTAAGATCTCATTTTCTAGTGAAACCGAGAACATGGTTTCATTTGCAATTGTTTAAAAAAATTGTTTGTAATTTTAACAAATTAAATTTTTACAACATCGCAGGAATTCAGTTGAAGAGTATAAACATTTAGTATAAAATGATCAGTGACTTCACAAAACACACCCCAAATGAGCTTCATTTAAAAAAAAATAACTCAAGTTATCTCAATGCGTTTCCGAAATATGAATAAATGAAAAGTTCTAGACATAAAGGTAAAATAGTACTTGTAAAGGATGTGTTTTTTATAGAGGTATAGAACTTTGAAATGGAATAAAACAAAGATGAATTTTTTAAATTGACATGAAATTTACTTTATTCGAAAGATAATCTTCTGGCATTATAATTTAAATATGACTTCTGGCATATGACCGCCACGGCTGGTCGGACGTAGTCTAATCTGGAGGTCCAATTTTCGATGACTTTTTCCAACATTTGTGGCCGTATATCGGCAATAACGCGGCGAATGTTGTCCTCCAAGTGGTCAATCGTTTCGGGCTTATCGGCGTAGACTAGCGACTTCACATATCCCCACAGAAAATAGTCTAGCGGCGTTAAATCGCACGATTTTGGAGGCCAATTCACGGGTCCGAAACGTGAAACTATGCGGTTACCAAACGTTTCCTTCAATAAATCAATTGTGGCACGAGCTGTGTGACATGTTGCGCCGTCTTGTTGAAACCACAGCTCCTGCACATCATGGTTGTTCAATTGATGAACGAAAAAGTCAGTAATCATGGCTCTATAGCAGTCACCATTGACTGTAACGTTCTGACCAGGATCGTTTTTAAAGAAGTACGGACCAATGATTCCACCAGTCCATAAAGCACACCAAACAGTCAGTTTTTCTGGATATAGCGGTGTCTCAACATACACTTGAGGATTATCATCACTCCAAATACGGCAGTTTTGTTTATCCATTCAAACAAAAGTGAGTTTCATCGCTAAACAAAATTCGCTTATGAAAATCGGGATCAACGGCAATCTTGTTTTGGCCCATTCACCGAATCTACGCCTTGCTAGGTGATCGTGTGGCTTCAATTGTTGCACGAGTTGGATTTTGTAAGCACGCAAACCAAGATCTTTCCGCAAAATCTTCCATAAAGTGGATGGACACATATCCAATTCCTGTGCACGATGGCGGATAGACTGATTCGGGTCTTCCTCTACGCTACGCTCTACAGCAGCAATGACTTCTGTACGCACTGTACGTCTCTGTGGATGCGTATTATCATTTAGAGTAAACGTGGTGCGAAAACGTTCCATAGTTAATCGAATTAATAGCTCTGATGGACGATTATGTTGACCGTAAAATGGACGTAGTGCGCGATACGTATTTCGAACAGAACCATGATTTTCAAAATAAATTTGCACAATTTGGAAGCGTTGTTCAGGCGTCAGTCTATTCATGTTGAAATGCCAAACCAAACATAAATCACTTGACAGCTGACAAAATGGCCGCCAGTTAAAAAAGTGTTGCCAACTTAAAGTTTTATACCTCTATAAAAAACACCCTTTAGTTATATTTGAAATCCGAGAAAAAAAAATTTCAGGTGGCCCGGTTTTACTTATTTTAACCCAAATTCAATACCTTTAGAGTTAGAAAAACAGTTTCATCACTCAGATTTCGGGGTTCCTAGACACAGTCGCTCAAATAAGAACGTGTCGCGTATTGTCCCTTTAAAAATTTATTTAAAAGTTTTTTACATCATTCGACAGTGAAGGATTGCCAATAAAATGCGAATGATTCAATAGTTCGTCCAGTTCCCATCAGCGTCGATGATCAACTGACATTTTCGGGGCATACTTTCAACGGAATTTTTTTCGTATTCCAAATTACCCGAATTTACCGTTACAACTGCTTCATTGTGTGTACCTTTTTACTACGAAGCTTTCGCTTGATGTATGCTCACACGTTCTCGATTGGGTTTACGTCGGGCGACTGGAATGGCTAATTTAGTGTGACGATTGCGGATTTCTCTTTCCACTGGCTACACGTTTCACTCCGATATTTGGGGTCCTTCTCTTAAAAAATCCACTCCTTGTTTTTATCGACAAACCACTGTTTGGCAGTCGGTACTAATGCCTTCTGGTAAATCTGGAGCATTTTTTCGGCGTTCAGATTGTAAGTAAAGATGAAGAGTCTCCTAAAACCTTTTTCCGAAAGACATCCTTAAACAATGATCGCCACAGGGTGTTTCACGGCGCACTGAACCAATCGGTTAGTGAAAATTTACCAGGCTCATGGGGTGATAACATAACCCAAGAATGAAGCTTTATCGGAAAAAATTGCATTGTGCCAGTCTGATCTATATTTTCCTCTGCCCATGTTAGTTGTTTCTCTCTGTGTTTTTCGCTCAGCAAGTTTCTTGATTGTATTCAGTCGTAAATCGTTAGCCCGAAGATGAGTGCTTTAGTTTTTGCGCCTCTTGTCGCAAAGTTAATAAAGGATTTTGAGAAAACATGTTAATATTTATGTTTTCGGCCTTGTCCGACACTTTTCCTTACAAACCACGTTCTAGTAGAGAGAGATTCATTTCATTCGTTTGCTCAGGAATCTCCTTGACTTGTTCATATACTTAGCAGCCGTTGTAGGCATCATTTTCGGACCTTTTACATGATTACATAGGAAGACAGCAACGAAGCGCAAAACGTATGCAGCACTCACATTCGAAAATGTACTAATTAACCATAAATACGATTAGAAATGAATCTCTCCACAAAATATTGTTTGCAGGGATGCCAACAATAACCTCAAAAAACCGGTCAAGTGCAAGTTGAACTTGCACAATTAGTGTTCCGTACGTTGATTGTTTTTAAAATAAAAATTTTTGTTAGGGTGGTATAAAGTGATCAGTGACTTCACAAAACACACCCCAAATGAATTTTCAACAAAGTTTGTTTCCAATCTTTACTGAAAACTGGTGACCTTGAAATTTTGTTTTTTTTTTTTATACACCAAATAAATTATTAAAGGTAATGCACTCGTGATAATTTTCGTTCAATCTATACCCCGTGGAGAATATTCCAGAATTTTTTCAAAATTTTTTGATCAGTATTTTTCGAGATAAGGTAGGGGACAGCGATTTTTTAAAAGTAATACGAAGAAAAGTGTTCGCAAGTATTACATTATATATATATATATATATATATATATATATATATATATATATATATATGTATATATATATATATATATATATATATATATATATATATATATATATATATATATATATATATATATATATATATATATATATATATATATATATATATATATATATATATATATATTTTACTCGTGTTTTCACAAGCTTTCATTTGACACCACACTCGATGACCTAGTAAAAAAAAATTTTTTTTCACTTCCGCTTTCACCCCTCAAAACGAACCTATTAAGTCAAAATTTATGTTACGGTGGTATAAAATGATCAGTGACTTCACAAAACACACCCCAAATGAGTTTTCAACAAAGTTTGTGTCCAATCTTTACTGAAATCTGATGACCTTGAAATTTTTGTTTTTTTTATATACCATATAAATTATTAAAGGTAATGCGCTCGTGATAATTTTCGTTCAATCTACACCCCGTGGAGAATATTCCAGAATTTTTTCGAAATTTTTTGATAAGTACTTTTCGAGATAAGGCCCGGGACAGCGATTTTTCGCGAATTTTTAAAAATATTACAAAGAAAAGTGCGCGCAAGTATAATATTATATATATATTTTTTACTCGTGTTTTCACAAGCTTTCATTTGACACCACACTCAATGACCTAGTAAAAAATTTTTTTTTTTCACTTCCGACTTCACCCCCCCAAAACTAACCCCTTAAGTCAAAATTTAATTCTCAAAACTACATGGCTCTGATGAGGCCATCAATTCCTATATTATTACCAAATTTCACCTTTCTATGTCAAACAGTTTCCGAGAAAATCGGGTGTGACAGACAGACAGACAGACAGACACCGAAGTGATCTTATAAGTGTTCCGTACGGAACACTAAAAAAAAGGAATCATGGGGCACGGCACTGCCCCCGCCAAGTCGAGCAGAAAGCACAGCAGTACCATCCTTTTCTCGAAGTCACTCACGGCATTTTTGACTCCCCTGTAACTTCGTTGTGGATAAAGCTAGAAGCCTGAATTTTCAGTGACCAAGAGGACATACTATACTAGCTATATTCCTAAATTACCTACTATTTATACCTTATAGTTTACGAACTATCGCCAGTCGAAGTTCTTTAATTTTGTCACTGACACACTCACCGATCATCAAAATTCTAAGGTACTTCTAGCAAACACACAAACTTCAAATTTTGAATTTAGTTAGTGTTTAGCCTATAAAGGAAGGAAAAACTGAAACATCCCGAAATTTCAGTCCCGTTTTCTAAATTGTACAGTCACTTATGCCAAAAAAGAGGGTCAAGATTATTCTTATGTGATTATATTACCGTGCGATTGCCAAGTCATTATATTTATTATAGAAATAAAGATGTCTAATATTGATACGGTCACTATAAATGTTGGTAGGTAACTAATTAGATAACAATTTATGACAAAGTTGTTGAATAGGTGCTTCCATAGATACTAACTAAAATAACTGACTTGGTTTTACATGAGATCTCACAACTTTTTGTGGTGGTAGGACTGCCTTGCGAGACTTGGCATTTTTTTACATTTTATCTTTTGATGGGATTTCTTTTACCGACTACAAGTTATAGGCGACAAGTTCTTACTTGACTGACTGTAAAAGCATGACCAACTACCCCGTCCAAAAAAAAAACACTTTAGATAATCATTTCTTTTATTGGTTTCATAAACCTCATAACAAAAAGTTAATAATAAATATAAACATTAGTGTATCACAACTTACATAAAGTAAAAAAGTCTTTCTAGCTGCCGAATTTATAAAAACGTTAAAAATACCTAAAATTGTGCAGGAGGCATTAGTATTAATAAACAAATACATAAAATAATACAGACTTAAATATGGGAATACTAAAACTAACAAGGAACTTTAAAAATGAAACTCGTTAAAAGAAATCCCAATATTATTTTCTTATTTTTTTTTACGAAAAAATTGAGAATTTACTTAGTAAAAATGCAATTGTATCATTTAGTTTTTTAATTACAGAATAACAAGCAACTAATGACAATGTGATTTTTCTTCAAGAAAATAAAATAAAATGAAATAACTGGTCAAGTGCAAGTTGGACTTGCGCAATTAGTGTTCCGTACGTTGATTGCTTTTAAAATAAAAAATTTTGTTGCGGAGGTATTAAATGATCAATGACTTCACGAAACACACCCCAAATGAGTTTTCAACAAAGTTTTTTCCGATCTTTAGTGAAAACTAATAACCTTGAAATTTTTGTTTTTTTTATATACTAGCAAAATTATTAAAGGTAATGCACTCGTGATAATGTTCGTTCAATCTACACCCTGTGGAGAATATTCCAGAACTTTTTCAAAATTTTTTGATTAGTACTTTTTGAGATAAAAGGGGCAGCGATTTTTTAAAAATAATACAAAGAAAAGTGTGCGTAAGTATTACATTACATATATTTTTGAACTCGTATTTTTACAAGCTTTCATTTAATACCCCACTCAATGACCTCGTAAAAAAAAATTACTTTTGATTTCACCCCCCAAAACTAACCCCTTAAGTCAAAATTTGACTTTTAAAAGTACACGGCTCTGAGGAGGCTATTAATTTCTATATTAGTGCCAAATGCCAACTTTGTATGTCAAATAGTTTCGGAGAAAATCAGACAGACCGACAGACACCGAAGTGTTCCGTACGGAACACTAAAATGGCAAATACATTTTTGTGAGGGTTTAAGAGAGAAGTGATAATCTTTCAGAAATGAATTTTTACCATTTAATAGCCTTATTGTGTTTTATTATGCAACTAGCTGTGCCCGCGGCTCCGCTCGCTTGGGCTTCAGAATTATTGTTTAGGTTGTTTTGCAAGAGGGCGCGCTGGCGGCAACCTTTTTTCCGATTTGATTCACTATTATCGTCACTGCTGATTTCTTATGTTACCTAACGTAATAAAATATATACTAAAACCTGGGCAGAGAACATATGTATGAATCAAAAAAAAAACCACGTAAATCGGATAAGTGGTTCTCGAGTGATAAACGCACTAACGGACAGACAGGCAGAGACGTTGGGTTTTATAATATATAAAGATAAAAAGAGGAAAATAAAAATGTCGGGAGTTATTAGTTTACATGCATGTTATTAAAAAATTTAGTGTTTTTATGTCGACGACCTTCATCTTGAATGGTAATGACGAAAAACATCAGTTTTTTCCTCCTAGTGTTCGTAGGCGTACCAGTTACACGTTCTGGTAGAGTTGTTGGAACATCGAGATATAGGAAACCTACACCCCTACTCTAGCCAATACTTTAACATGGAGTTTAATCATTATAGTGCTACTAAACGAGGATATACCAAGGAGAGCTCAATATGAAACAATTATAACCAACATCATAAAAGGCAGAACGGTTACTGATAGACATTTCGTTTAAAAAATTATTTCTGACTGGCAAAATAAATCATCGGAGCCTCGCCGAAGAGATTCCCATGAATTCTGTCTTCTCTCAACACTATGCTTGTGCAGTATAAAACTTTCAACCTCTTCGCGTAATATATATGAGTGTCCTTACTAAAACCAAACCACCTAGTTTAGAAACGTAAAAAGAATGTATCTTTTAATTTTGTGTAGTGTGCTGAATCCATAAACTTTCATACTCAATACAAATTATGTCATTTATGCCATCCTTTCCCACCAAATCAATCATCCATTGAAAATTTCTATGACTGTAGTAAGGAGAGGTAGGAAACATTGAACCAAATTGCAACACAGTTGTCAGTTATTCAACGTGTTTTAACGATATACAAAAAGTTACTTTATCCTACGTCCATGCAACGCCGCAAGAAAACTAAATGATCACCAGGTCTTTTGTAGCACAAATAGCTTTGGACACCGCACGGGTGTTGCCAATTATATTTATTCATTTTAACAGCAGGTTATATATAGTTACGTATAACTAAGTAAAATAGCAATTTAGAAAATATTAAGGTGTTAATTACAATTATATTATTTATTTTCTTTTCTATTGCCTAACACCAGGTTTCATTAGGTTATAATTTTAATAATATTTTGGAAGCCGGGGAACCAAGGAATCTTTTGACAACACTATAAATTTGACCAACACGTTATTAGATTGATCGCGTTGTCATGTAAATATGAGGAGACTTAAGTAAATCATATATTGGTAAAGCAATGAGACTAATTTCAGTGAGAGAAAATGAATACTAGAATATACCACAACGGGTGGAACTGATACATCAGATTTAGCGGAACAGATAATCTAAATACCATTACATCCGGGAGCGCCAGAGACCAAAAAGCCACTGAAATTTAAAAAAAAACTGCTTTCACTAACAACAATACTGAATTTTACAGCAAATCAAGCATGAACATCCGTAAAATTTGGCTATTTTTACTTACTAACAAGAGATCAAAGATTTAGCTGGTGAACGGAGAACGAAATCAAATGGACGTTTAATAGATCAAGGAAACGTTGTTATCGATAAATAGAAACTGACGATGTGGCAAGACCATATCACAGAGTTATTTTCTGATGCAAAACCAGATCAACCACAACGCTCAATACACTCGTTTGGGCCTTGTATTACCACCGTTGAAGTGCGTATTGCAATAAATCCACTAAAAAATGGAAAAGTCACCGGTCCCGATGAATTTCATGGGGAGTTTCTTAAGCTCTTAGATGAGGATGGGATCAAGTGGCTTACGGTAATCTACAATAAAAACTACGATTTAGGCAGAATACCAGAAAGTTGCAGGCGCTAAAAAATGCGGGAAATATGGAACAATTAGCCTCATAAGCAATCTTTTAAAAACATTTCTGAAAATGATTCACGGAAGAAAATACAAGTTGTGTCAAAAAATATGTCAGCTTCACAATTCGGTTTTCGTGATGGCATGGGAACCAGAGAGGTCTTATTTTCTAGGCAGGTTTTAATTCAGCGATGTAGAAGACGTCAATTGTGACCTATATCTGTGCCTAATCGACTGCCAAAAGGACTTTGATAGAATCCAACATCACAAAATGGTCGGAATTCTGAAAGACCTTGGGCTAGATGGAAAGGATCTGAGGATTATTAGCAACCCTACTGAAACCAGATGGAATTTATTAGAGCAGGAGCGTTCACAAGCAATATCGATTGAGCGTGGAGTAAGGCAGGGTTGTGTCTTGTCTCTACTATTATTTAATATATACTCTGAGCAAATCTTCAGAGAGGCACTGGAAGAAGCTGATGAAGGAATACTATTTAATGGGGAGAGAATAAATAACATTCGTTATGCTGACAATACAGCGGTTATAGCCGATAACTTTAAAGGTCTACAACATCTTATGACAAAAATAAGCGAAATCAGTAATCGATTCGGTTTCGAACTTAATATCAGCAAAACGAATTACATGGTAATCAGCAAGTCTCCGCTTCCTGCTACCTTGTTGATGGCTAACAATCCACAAATACAAAGAACTCCACAATATTCATATCTAGGTACCATGATAAACAGTGGAATCACTCGCAGGAAATTCGTTGCCGTATCGAAAAAGCTAGAGCAGTGTTCTCCAAAATGGCATCACCTTTCAAAAGCTCAGCAATAAAATTAAGCACAAAAATAAGACTCCTAAGATGTTATGTCTTCAGTGTCCTTCTTTACGGTGTGGAATCTTGGACGCTGACTGAAGCCAGTTCTAAGAAACTTTAAGCATTTGAATTATAGCTATATCGCAGAATTTTGAAAATTTCTTATGCTGACCATATACCAACGAGGATGTCTTACGTCGCAAGTAGAAAAATTGCAGTATTTAGGATAGGAATGTGGAATCTTTGGCACAATGACACTACTCAGTAAATATCACCACTACACCAAACACTTTATTTTTGCACTCGACGCGCGTTTCGCTAACCATGTTAGCTTCATCAGGAAGGGAAGTCAATCATCGCACCTGATGAAGCTAACATGGTTAGCGAAACGCGCGTCGAGTGCAGCAATAAAGTGTTTGGTGTAGTGGTGATATATACTGAGTAGTATTTAGGATACATAATGAGAAATTCTCACAGATATGGATTACTACAGCAAATATTCCAAGGAAAAGTTTTTGGAAAAAGAGGACGCAGACGTATCCCCTTGTTAAACAATCTGCGAAATTGGTTCTCAACAAGTACTTCCGTTCTTTTCAGAGCTGCGGTGGATAAAGTAACAATAGCGAGAATAATTGCTAACATTCGGCCCGAATAAACAACTTTAAGATGAAGAAGAACAAGAGAGATGGCAAAATCAACAGGCTATTCGAGAGGTGGTTAATTAACTCACCACTGCATCCGTCTAGATTATATAAACTCGCAGTCTAAGGTTTTAACATACACTTGAAAATGTCAAAAGTAAAATCAAATAAAGGCAATGAAAGTCCTATAAATTTTAGCAACAAAAAAACACACTCAAGATAATATAGTAACAAATCATGACACGGTCGTTTCCGAAATCTCAAAATGAATTACAATTATATCTCTGAAACGTTTATAAAAAAAATAAGCAGTACAGACAGAAAATTTTTTCTCGCTCAGGCATTTTGAAATATGTATAGCGGACGTTCCTGTGCAAACAGTATTGCATCTGTCTTTGGGTAACGATTTTTCACCAACTACCACTACAAGCAAAAATTTGTTGGTAGCAAAATCACTTAAGAATGGACCACTTTACTGTATAGTTTTGCCCCGTGCTGTCATACTTTTCATTCTTCTAATTCTTCTTAAATAAATTAAGAGGTAATAAGGTTGTCAAGTAGTAAAAAACCATCTCTAAAAATTGTTCCTATCCTGCCAACGAATCTACCAGTCATCATTTAGGATTTTCTCTTGAGAGAAATCCCTGATGATGGCTCGTGTGATTATTTGCGAAATTTCTAATGTAATTCTAATTTGTCATGGTCTACAGCTAAAAATCTATGAACTCTTAGTATCCGGTTACCTGTTAGTGTCACATTTCTTTTTTTTTTTTGATTATGTATCGAAAGTAACGTTCCTCATAAACTTTTAGTCGTTTGCTATTAGACAGTCGATCAAGTAAGAACGTATCGCCTATAACACTTGGTAAAAGAAATTCCTTTTTTTTGAGGTTTTTGTTGGCACCTATGCTTTGTGGAAAAACATTGATCTCTAAACTTATTTATGGTTAAATAGTACATTATCGAACATGAGTGCTGCATACGCTTCGCGTGTTCCTATGTAATCATCCAAAAAGTGCCTACAGTGGCGGCTAAGTATGTGGGCCAGTCGAGGACATTCGTTAGCAAGTGAGTGAACTGATACTCTCAGTTAAAAAATGTTGAAAATTTGCCGGAACGTGGTTCGGAAGGAAAAGGGTCGGATAAAGGCGTAAAAGCTAAAGCAGAAAGGTTTGGATATATCGTATTCGAACTCATCTCCGGGATAACGATTTGAAGAGGCGGAGTACAATCAAGAAACCATTGCTGAGCGAAAAATACAAAAGAGAAACGACCCGCATGGGCAGAGGAAAACAGATCGAGACTGGAGCAATGTAATTTTTTTCTAGTGAAGCTTCATTTTTGCTATCACTAAGCCTGGTCCTCCACTAACTGATTCGTTCAGCGCACCGTGAAACCCCCTGTGAAGATCTATGTCTCGGGATGTGTTTAGGAAAAAGATTTTGGAAGACTATCCATCTTTATCTACAATTTGAACGCTGAAAAAATGTTCTAGAATTACAAGAAGGCATTAATACCGACTGCCGAACGGTAGTTTGTCGATAAAAATGAAGATTGGATTCTTGAAGAGGATAGATAGTAGCCAGTGGAAAAGGGAATCCGCTATCGTCACACTTGATTGGCCATCCGTCTGACGCAAACCCAATCGAAAACGTGTGGTCATACAGCAGGCAGAAGCTTCGTAATAAAAAGGTGTACACAGTGAAGCAGCTGTCACGGCAAATTCTGGCAATCTGGAAATCTTTGCCCAAAAAATGCGCGGAAAATCTTGTTGAAAGTATGCCCCGAAGATGGGGACTGGAAGTACTACTGAATCATTAGCATTTTAATGACAATCGAATGATGTAAAAAAACTTTTAAATGAATACATAATATATAATAAATTTTTTAATTCGCCACACGTTCTTACTTGACCGACCGTAGTGTTTTCTATTTGTATATGTACTTTCTTAAAATTAAATAATTATGGATTATGGTAAAATTAGTGAAATACTGCTAGTGTGCTACTATCGTCTAGAAAAATCGAATGATTTGTTTTATAAAATTGAAAAATTCTTTTTTACAGCTAGTAATTTGACCGCAACCTGCAAAGTGGCTATTTACTTTTTAAAAATGTACTTTTAAACGATTCTCGTAAAAATGGAAAATATAGATGGTCTGTTTTTGATTCTTGATAGGCCTTATTTAGCTTTTAATACCGAAAAAGATTAAGTTCAAGTAATGGTGCTAGTTGAGGCCATAGTTTTTTGTATGTGTAACTCAAAACTGATTCAAGTTTTATTTTGGAGAATACAGTACCTCTATATGTTCCACTATTTACGAAATTAAATAACAAATGTCTGAAAACAACGTAGTTTCCTATATTATTTCAAAATTTTGACTATATAAGAGCGTTTACACTGTAAACGTCCTCTATGACTAGAAAATTAAATTACATGCTGACATAACAGAAAAGAAAAAATAAGCAAAATTAGGCAGATATTTTAAGCAATAATGTGCAAACATATTTTTCAGATATCAATTTTTTTTACCAATATAGGGTGGCCAATAGAGCATAAGGGGAAGCTGTGTAATAGATAAACCGATGTTACACATTTCTCTATTCGTAAACCGCTACGATTTAACATATGAAGGGTTTTAGTTCAAAACTGGACATGTCCAAAAAATTCAAAAACAAGTTTTAACTGTCATCTGTTGGTATAGAAGAAATACTAACGGACAGACAATTCATTTCTGTGCAAAGCAAG